>CM026295.1:5676461-5888662 GCA_014851415.1 Cnaphalocrocis medinalis
TCGATACCCTGTGGCTACCACCAGGTGATCGTTAATACCAAGGTGTAAGGTTCCAATAGCTTGATTATGTCTACAAGTGGCCAGTTTCCACAATTGGTGTCTGAAGGGAATCGCATGTAGGTGTGGTAAAGTCGAGGTTTAATCTGTAGCAATAAAATTGTAACAATAATTTATTCGCTTTATTAATTACTAGTGGCCCGCCCTCACTTCGCTTCGGGACCGTAATTCAGAAACGAACCAATAGATGACGTTGTGTCAATTACATCGCGCAAGCGTTTCGTGTTTTCGGTTTACCTATAGCTTGTCGTTGTCTATAAATAGTATAGAAGATAGATATAGAAATTTTAACTAGTGACATACCTCACTTTCGTTTGCTGTTATTTCCAATATTTGCTAATAGATGGCGCTGGCTTCCGATTACATCGCGCAAGTGTTTTGTCTTTTCGGGTTACATATACTTGCCTTTGTCAGTAGAATCTTTCTCTCTATAAATAATAATATAGATTAGTGGTCCGCCACACATAGATGGCGCTGGGGATTCATTGCATCGCGCTAGAGTTTCGAGTTTTCGGTTGCTATAAGATTTGTTGAACTGATATTTTATACAAATCTGTCAAATTTCTTCAATCAATTCTATCTATAAACACTCAAACACATAAGTAAGTCTTACATAAATCTAACTGAATGTCATTGTGGTCCTCGCGATAAAATGTGAAAAAATTTAACCTTAGGGTCATAGTAATAAACAAAAGTTTTTGAGGTATAGATATCCTTGTGAAGTGAGGCTGCTTGATACTCTTCGGGAATCAGGTAAACTTTGTCATCTGTCGTCACTACAGAAGTGATGGCAATATAGTTCGATTTTCCGTCCGTGGTCGGTTTCGCTTGAAAAGTAATTTTAACTTTTCCATTTTAAGACAATAAATGTCGTTTTATAAGATTTTATAGCTCGTGACAGTGAATGAAAACACCAATTAGTTCTGTAATAAAATAAAAGATTTATGTTTTAGTTTTACATATTCGTACTATTTACCTACATAAGAATTGTCTCGAGTAACACATAAACAGAACCTTACCTGTAATAAAATAAAAGAAACGACATTTAATGTTCACAATCACACTTGTCGCGTCCTTAAAATAAGTTATTAAAATAAAATAATTTATTTATGTGGCTTTTAACCCATTTTCATAACGTCTTTTAATAACGTCAAGACGACAGCTTCAATCCGACGGAGCATAGAGAAAAATAACATCACGCGCGACGGAGGTCGTACTTAAAAGAAAATAATAATTTTCTTACATATATTAAAATTTTCCTTTCCATGAAGCATTTTGACCCTACATGATATCCTCATTTCCTTCAAAAGACAGTTATTTTTAAAGGTTTAAAATTAATATATTAGTATTAAATGGCCGTTTACGAGAATTAGTGCTTAAAAATAATTTAAGATTTTTTCTCCAATACGTAAGCGGCATACGCTATGCACTCCATTAGGATTGGTGTCTTCACTGCGAATCATCCTACTGTGCCAGTGTCCCAGCTTTTATAATATAGCTCTCTTCTGACCTGGATACCGCTTTGTTGACGCTTTCAACATTTCTTTTAGACTCAAAATAAAGCGGAAAGTTAAGGTTGTAATGCTTACTATTATACCCGTACCAGGCGAAACTGGAAGCATTCACAACGGAAAGAAAAATATAAATGTAAATGAAACTCCTTCTACAAGTGCTACTGTTTACAGTTCAGATAGTTTATTTTATACCAAGTTTATTGTATGATGAACCAATATGTATGCTTACATGACAGAATACTCGTAAATAACTTCGAATAGCTGGCACTAGCGATAGGTCTCCCAACACACCCAGACCCGGGTCAATTCAAAAAAGTTTTATTCAAATTTGATCTTCGTCAGTGGCATAGCGTAGGTATCAAACGAGCAGACAGATCACCTCATGATAAGCCATTGGCCGCCGCCCGCAGACACCTGCAACACAACACGTCATAAGTGCCCCTTTCCTCCCCGTTGGGCTTCCGGTACCCTCAGTTACTCGACGAAACACATCGCAAGAGCAGAAGAGAGCGATCTTCGTATACTTGTTAGTTATTTATTACACTCCGTTCTAACTAGGTAGACAGTCGTTATCCCACCGAAGATGTACAAATTGGATATCGATTCGCGTGCAGCAAGTGCAATGTTTTGTGTCGCGTTGACAAATCGCAGCGAGTAATGCGGTATTGTCAGCAGTAACGTGTGTAAGCTCCACAGATGCACAAAAGCGCTTTGAATCACTGACACCGGTGTTCGAACAGCGGCGCATGCTCCTGACGGGAACCCTGGGGGTTGTGAACAATTATGTGAGTCATTTTCGGGAAACGCTTTTGTGATAAGATAATGTCACACACGTAAGTTCTCTCTTTGTTAATGTTAGTAAATTTGAACCGTTCTTAGTTATACCTACAATTGATTGTTACGGCATTCCTACCATATTGGTTTTTGGGAAACTGTCCTCACAGAAGGCGAGAAGCAGCGCCAGCGCTCTCGTTCGCCGAGTGAGTGAGCTACTGGAGGCCTTACCGGGAGGAAAGGGGGTTAAAAGGCTAGTAGCGCACTTGTGACTCTACTGGTGTTGCGGGTGTCTATGGGCGTCAGCAATTGATTCACATAAAAAAAGAAGAATTATGAATACTACTACAATAGGTTTCGGGTCAACTCAAAGTTAATTAACTTTGGTCTTAAGCCTAATTTAGTTATTGAGAAATATAGAGAAACTGCTCATTATTTATTGTTTTTGAGAACTTTCCGTTAATTCTTCATTTGGACCTAATGATGATTTCAGGCCAAAAATAATAGGTATGCAAACAACTATCACCACGAAGTTATTTAAATAAATTGCATTAAAACAACAACCATTACTCTGAATCGGGTCTCCCCTTTGATAAAGCGCATTGTGAAGAAACGTGGCAGACATTTGAGTTCAGGAAGTGGTGAGGTTTCTTTCAGAGGCGCCTCAAAGCGGATCCAGGTCAGCTCGCCGGCCGCGTAATAGCGACGTTTGTTGCTGGCTGCTACTCCGAGGGAAAACTCTTTCAAATTACAAAATGTGTGGCAGACAGCAAGTTCCACGAAGCGTTTTTACAGCGCGGTGGTTTTTGAATGTTTCCAGCGCGGATTGAGATCAGTTGGCGAGCGATAATCGACAGGCGATCTAGCAAGTTAAAGAAATAAATTAAAACCGCTCCATGAACAACTTAACTAAACTGGAAAGACAGAAGATTACATTAAGTTACGATGGGGCTGGCATGTATTTTTATCAAAAGCCCCTAAATAAATAAAGATTTAAAAAAAAGTAGACCGGTTTTCTATTTGACATTAATATACTCAATGTTATCAAGTGTTTCCGTGAGATATCACACCGCTTCGGCGTGGAATCGTTTATCATCGGCAGACAGTCGCGGGTTTGATGCCGGGTCAGGGCGATAAATCCATGCAGTCGGCCCACTTGCAGCTGAGCTTTGTGTACACGGTGCATTTTTGGTTATGATTCAATTTTAGGCAGCAGATGTGTTCGCAGGCCGCGGGAATACTTTGTCATATCACTACTGCTAGGTTAGAGATAGTATTTTCACTAATAACAACTTTTATTTTGGCTATAGCAATTATTTGCAATTTATTCTTAAGTAAATAACGTACTTAAAAATTTATCGACAGGTTCAGGTGAGACTCAAACCTACAACCTTCCACAGTCTGGGTGGCTGTACTTCCAATTATACTAACCGAACCCTTACTAAGCCAAAGGCGAATTAAGCACTTACGAAATCCATCGGCTTTAATTCTATAATTAACTAAATCGACGGGTGCAAAGTTAATAAAGTCAACTACAAATTCACGATTTTCTTTTTATTGCATTTTCGTACTAACAAAATCACATTACACAACCTGGCATAATTTGTTTTGCAGGTTTCGCTTTATTTTAATTAAATTTCGAACGTATAAAAAACCATCTACGCATGTTCTAGCAAATAACACGACGCCGATGCGACCAAGTAACGTTGGCCGTTTCTGCGCGGGACGCGGGGTCGTTTTAGGTTAAGAAAAGGTTTTATCCCTATTGGCAACAATTCTAAGTGTAGATGATCTCAATTTTTATTACTTATAATTACGATATTTAAAATAAATCAAGAGCGACGCAAGTTGTTGGTGCAATTAGGAAGAACAAGAAGACAACTAGACAACAGGGAACCAGATGAGCTTATAAAACTAACAAAACAAAATAGCCGTGACACTGACGCTGGTATGTACTAATATATTTCCTTTTTCAAAGTAGTTAATTCAATACGTTTTTGTTAAAATGTTGTTAAATTGTCGGAGAGGTTATTTTCGTGAGGTTTCAGCGCATAAACGACCATCTGGCAGTTGACTCTTTCTACTTCGCGCTCAATGTAGATGTTATTATTTACGTCGATTTACTTTCAATTTTTTTTCATATTTCTACTATATTATGCCTAATTTTTAGTTTTAACTAACTTGATAAAAAACAGGTTATGAAATTCAGCTTGAGTGAAGCTGATTGTACTACAACTGCAATAATAATAAGCATGTTATGATGATTAATTTTCTTTTTAACGTTAAAGTTTAATCTTATTTTTATAATAAATATGGTATAAGGTATATATTAAAAGTGTACATAATGTTTTTTTTTAATTTATAATTATTTTTATATGTGAGATGTTTTAGGTGCTGTGGTTTAAAGTACACTTTTTGTTTACAGATAATTCAGATTCAGATTTGCAAGACAATGAAGTCAGTTTACCGAATATAAGCCTACTGGTTTTTTGACAGACATCGTCCATTAGAAGACAATGTAATGAAAGATTTGATAAACGAGCATGGCGTTGCAGAATTAAACGAAAATCACTCTGAAATGCTTCAAGATTTGCCAATGCCGTCTCCTACTACACCTGTCTTGATGCGTGAATGTCCCCAATCTAAAAATATCTTTCGTGATAGTACCTATGATGACAACATTGAAAGAATGTCCATCACACCTACACCTTCACAATACATAAATCGTTTCGGCCTGTAGAGTCACATTATATTAGGAAAGACTCAAATAAACTCTACTTATCTGGTGACTTAAATTTTTCAATTATGTTCAAATTATATCAAGAATGAACCGAACGTGAACGTTCTAACGAAGTGGCAAGTTACCTTATTAATTTCATTGAGGATTCAGCTAGAAAAGGCATCAAAGATGCGCCTTTGGTCGGACAACTGCGGGGGTCAAAACCAAAACCGGACAATATTTTATATGTATGTTTACTTATTGCTCATCAAAATTAAAAATAGATATTTGCCATAGATTTTTGGAAAAGGGACATACACAACAAGAAGGTGATAGTGTACATGCACTGATAGAAAAGTCATCGAAGAGGAAAATTATTTACAGTCCTGAAGGATGGTACACACTTGTTAGATGGTGCAAAACGTCAGGAGACGCGTATGAAGTCATACAAATAACAGAGGACATGGTGTTTGAATTTAAAGCTTCGATGGATAAATTGAAATGGGTTAAAAACGTCGACAATGAAAAAGTAAAATGAAGTTTAGTACGTGGGGTTGTAATAAAAGCGGAATATCGTAACACTTTATTTTGTAAATATGATTTACACGAAAATGAATCTTTTTAGATTGACTTTTTGAATGAGAAATCATGAGTGCAATCTAAAAGATCTTTAAAAAGTTGTTAGTTTATTTAATTTTATAAGAACCTTAATGCCATTGAAAGTTCAAATATGTTTTAGGTGTAACATTTTAAATGTTAAGTCTAATGTATAGCAAATTATGAAGAGTTTAGGAAGAGAGTAAAAAAAATATTTTGTGATTGTAATAAAACGCAAAAAAGTGAGCTTAATGTGCAATTGATCAGTAAATAAGTTGTTCTTCATATGTTTTTACACGTCAAAGAAGATTGAATCATGACTACTTAATAATTTCATTGATTGATTGTAATAAAAAAAAAGATCTATTCAAAAGTATTTCATTTAGCTTCCTTGTACATTAATGATTGTAATGAGATACGAAGCATAAAAAGTTATCTGCCATAATTTTACTTTCTGCAGTATATGTTTTATTAAAACATACAAAAAAGATTGTATAACTTATGATTAAGTGTTTCAATTAAGATTAAGTTAAAAAAAATAAAGAACATACATTGTAAACATAAAATTTAAGTTCCGAGTATATGCGACCAAGTGGTAGTTGGCTCAGTTAGCATTTTATAAAGTGCGAAGTAGAAACGACTAACTACAAAATCTCGTAAATTATCAACAAATTAGCATAACTAACATTATGTACAAATAAATAAGAATATAAATACATACTGATAAAAAAATTAGAAATTTTGGCCTACTCATCAAGAAAATAACACACTTTTTCGATTCTTTCGCTCTCCTGTAAAGTTGTTATTTTGCACATGACTCTTTTTACTTTGCACCCGTCGAAATAATGTAGCTTTCAAAAGTTTGCTTTTAAAACATAAAAATAACCCGACTATTCATACTAAAGCTTTGCTAAATGACAACCATTCTACAATAACATTTATTTCCTTATTGAAACTGTTCAATATAACATCATTTGTAACTGTTATGACAATAAATGTTATTCTATTCTATTTCGAAAACGGACGCCAATGTAGGCGCCATTCAGAGCAACGTTCATGAGAACTGTTAGATTTACGGCGCCGCAGGCATCGAACCCGGGACGGACGGCGTGATATACGGCGCTGCAGCTGCAAGCCAAGCGCGCTGGGATATCGGGGGTTACCGACGAGCGGGGAAGTTTTTAGTGCTTTCTCCAATGCACGTTATCTGTGATGTGAGTATGTGAGGCATTGGGTTAACTTGACGCGAGGTGTTTATCGTGTTGATCGAAATTTTATTCAAAGGCTTGGCTTGAATGGTCGCTTAAGAATGCAGCGTGTGCTACAAAAAAACGATAATTTTTAAAAGATTCTTAATCTAACAGACAACCGTCAACAAATTAAAAAAGTTATGAGAAAATTGCACTTGGTTTATCTTTAAAATGTCCCACTTATCTACTTGACTAAACTTTGTTATCAAATGAGAATTGTGTGAAACCCGATTTTAACAACGTAATCTAGATTCTTGATGATTTAGCCAGGTAATAAGTAAAATATAAAAAATGTAATAGGTGGCCAGATGAACATACGAGATAGGAACCTAATAGATTCACAAATGCGCATCCTTTTCCCTCCCCCCAAATTAGGTCTTCGGTACCAACACTCACTTTGCGAAACACATTGCAGGCGCTGCTTCACGCCGGTTTCTATGTGATATTGATGCATTAATGGTACTTTATAGTAAAGTACGTTTCAATCGCAAATGAAGCTAGTGCACTTAAACTGCACAAACGAACCGTCTGCCTTTGCAAAAAGCAGCCGCCGGCCTCACGTACGTAGTCAGGAGTAAATCGAGCTAATTTAGCTAAAGGGAACTAGGCCCAATGTAAACACGATGACAGTGAAGTACGAGTAATTTGTTTGGCCTAATACTATAGTATACTATTTATAAATAGGTAAATTGTATGGACACCGACAGACCTTGACTGAAACTGAAAAGGCAAAACACTAGTGTGATGCAATCGGCACCTAGCGCCATCTATAGGTACGGAGTGGAACTAATGTCCCGAAACAAAGTGAGCGCGGGCCACTAGTTATATTTAAAAGTATACCACATAAGGGGAACAAGATGGTGAGCGGAACTCCTACCCAAACCAAATCCCCTGGAGTGTCCATCTCAGCGCAATCACGGTCGGATACCCCATAGTCGGGACTGGCTGGACCGTACCGCTAATCACGCTAGCGATTTAACATTACATTTTTTTGGAAGTTGGAATACAGACATAGGTCCTTCCACCAGCCCATGGTCCTTCCTACCGTCGCGGCATACGGACCGAATCTTGGGAGACGCTCACCAGGTACTTGCTAAGGGCTCTTTCCCCGGCGCGTTTGCTCACTCCCTACAAAGTCTGTGTCTGTGTCCCACTGGGGAGACCTGAATGGGCCGTGAAACACTACAGTACAAGCGACTCTGAAAGATAGAATATTGCGAAGTTTATTTTACAGCTGCTAATGAAATCTTAAACGTTCAACTCAAGTATTGGTTTCTAGGCAACCTGAGCAGCGCTCGCCGAAGTTTTCATACTTTGCTACTAGTGCTTAAGGTGAAGTGTAGACTACCTTACGGTTTATAGTCGTATTGTGCTGCTACTATTAAAGTTTTTGCGCCCCACAGATGGCGCGCGCGTTGATGCCAGGGCTCAGTGTAAGTTGAGGGAATAAATTATGTAATTTTGTCTGTTCAGCAGCAACAGTTTAGACTTACGAGCATATGCAGTTACGAGCAAATTTCTTGCTAGTACTCTAGAATTGTTATACATAAACATAAAAACATTTTGCATAGGATCGATTGTTTAACATATTTTCTTATCCTATATTAATTATGTCAAGTTTAGATATAATAGAAAATATAATGTTACTTTACTTCAAGTCAATTAACTTTCAAAAAGCGGCCAAATGCGAGTGGGACCTTCTCATGGGCGACTCCAACTTGCAGTTGGTCGCTTTTTAAAAATTCGCTTATCTTAGAGTTCGGTGAAAATGGAGAGGCGTAAGTCGGGACATTATAGTATGTGTGCGCTCTACGCTACGAGTCTCTCAGCAAGCGCTACGGATCTGTCTACGGGGACTACGACTACAACACTTAAAGTGCTACGTCGTAGCACCGCGGAGCGAGTGCCGTGAAGTTCAAAAGCGACATTATTTTTATCCAATATTCTGAGAAATTACAAAGGATTAAGATTAAAATGATTTCTTAGATATGAGGATAAGGATAGAAAAAGATTATTAGAAAACAAAAAAAAACACAAATATTCACATATAAATTATGTAAGTACTCGAATGCTGATAGGAGCCCCGAATCGAACTATTAACCTAAATTCTGCGGTCATATCTATCATCTACTTGCTGACGTTAACTGGCAAATACGTCATCTATTAACTTTCACTTGTCAAGATAAAAATAAAATCATTTATTTGTAAATACATGAGTAAATTAAAGATAACTAAGATTTAAGTATTATGTTCTCCATTTTGTAACCACTAAAAGCGTACAAAATATATTATTTTGTAAGTCAAATATTAACAATGAAGACATAAAACTTAATAACTTCCTAGCTATTATGAGATGCAGCCGATGACTGGTGAAAAAATCCCAAAATTTTCCTTGAAAATAAATAAATAAACAGCTGTTCCATATTCTTGTTGGTTGTTCCATATTCCACTTAGTTTTTATTTAGGTAATTTGTTGATCTAACTAGCTAAACAGGCTTTATTCTTGGTATTTAGTAAGAGTTTTGGCATTTACACATTGTAAGCAAAATTACTTTGATGTAACCTATCAAACGTCTCATGGAGTTTGGGCGTAAGAAAATACGTTAAAACAGTAAGCAAAATATCGTGTTAGAATTCCCAGGCGCCTCATAAAAGTGGCAGTTTTGCGACTATCGATCAGTTTTATGACTCCTGACCTTTGAAAGTGCGTGAAATGGAACGTACTCTCATCTGTCGGGCTTGTCTAGGGAATCGGCCCGAAGTTCGCTGACGCGGCCACGGTAGATTACATCAGCGCTGTTGAAACTCGATGCCATCTATCTTACAACGTCTATCCTAAATGACATTACACCTCTTTTCATTTTCGCATTGAACTTCAAAACCTCCTAGGCACTGATTTTAATGCTCAAGTTTTGTAAAGGATCATTATGAAAATCTTATTTATACTAACGTTTAGTCTTGTTACCAAAACTTTATAAAATTTTAATATCCAACAATGGCATGCATAGACCTAACCCTAAAATCCACTTGACTTAAGTCAGGAATGTAAATAACACTATAATAAGTTTATAACTCACCAACCACTAAATCGATTAAAATTATCATTAAATAAATCCGCATAACATCCGCCTGACTCCGTAGTCAGGTCACTGTAGGAGATGTTATTAATACTTAGTACGGACTAAGTAGCATAAGCACTTGGGTTACCGATATCAGAAGATAAAAGAATCCCAAAAATAGTACTTTTAAATACATAAAAGCACCCAGATACTGAACAAACACAAGAATTCATCGCACGAATGTTCGTCCAAGGTGATATCCACATCTCATTAATTGACTCCGTACTAAGTAGCTTAAGCACTTCCGTTACAGATATCAGACAACAGAGCAATTACACACCCAGTCTCTGTTTGTTGAACAGATAAATGTTTGTTCAGAGTTAATCTATTTTCACTTTGAATAAATTTCGAAATTCAATTTGAGTATACATATATCAAAATAATTCTTTAAGTTAGTCTTTAATCTTAAACATGTTCGACCTATATACCTCCTCGGTAATCAATCAACTTTTTTGTCCCAGGCAACATGTTTTATCCGTCCAAAAATATCTCCAAGGAAACATATCAAGACGAAGTGGGATCCAAGTGTGAGACGCGGCAGTTCCTCAGCCGATGCCCGCTCAAAGTCTAGATAAGCCGCGACTCAGGCGCCGAGCGGAGCGTGCACTGTGCATGACCGCACATATGCTGACGGACTAAATAATATAAGCCCATCAAAAATAAATAATATAACAGCGATGAAACGAGATGAAACGAAAAGTAATTTACTTTTGTGGTAATAAAAAAAAGAGATGATGTAATATTCGCATGGCGGTAACCAGATTTGGAATTAAGAACATACATGATAAAATACATCAACATGTAAAATCACAAACTAGGAGTCTGTCTGAGCTGTTGTTTACTAGTCATACATAATACATTGCTTATAGTACGAGTAATTATATTTATTTAGTGTTTCTTTAGTGATGTTATCAATGAACATATTGATAATTTGTACATTAAAACACCAGCACGTGACATTATTAGTCAAATATATTTTTTACATAAAAGTGGACATTCATGGCATGCCGGACGAGCGTAGGTCCAAATATTCCCTACATGCATGGCCTTAAAATGTAAAATATCTCCACGGCAGAACGCCGACCTCGAACAAAAGATGATAAGATCGATGAGTTTTTTAAATGCTAGTCTACCACAGGTCATGAGCAGGGAGAGGTGGAAAAACGGTAGGATGGACTTTACGTAGCAAAAGAACATTGTACTCTCAAAAAAATAACATTAGGATAAAAATAAGTTTCCTAGTGGCAAATATTTTGTCCCTAAAACTTTTGTATGTGGAGCACTATGCGTGATACCGGCGGACCGACAATCGAGTTTTGTATTGTTAAGACTTCTGAGAGCGACGCAATTGTGTTGTACTTGTAAGGGTTTAACTTAAGCCACCCACATTAGAGAATGTCACAGATCTCACGGAGAAAAATCTTACGCTTTTATCTTACCGGTCTATATTAAATGTTTTATGTAGGTACTTATGTATATTACTTACTGGTTGTGGCTAGAAACGTAGTTATGTGTGCATATTATTATTGTAAGCGAGCGGGAGGAAAATAGTACCTATCGATATACTATTACTTGAAAATGGTGGGTTCTTGAAAATCAAAATGACTACTGATGATGGCCAGCCGACTAGCCTACAGATAATTTCGTCTATAAACATTTGAATGTTTCTGTTATAACAAAACAATGAACCACGCTAGTATATTTTTTCTAAGATCGCTTCTTATTCACTTCAATTAAAAATACTTTTCTTGAAATAAATGTTTTTTTACCATTGTTTAGAAGGTTTGATGCGCTCGGAGTCCTAAATCAGAAAGTTATTTTTAACTACCATTTAAAATATTGTACCTATATTATATACCTAATTATGAACTGTAGCCTAGTGTGAAGTAAAACTTACTAATTGTTTCTTGATTTGTTCGTAATAGACGTCCAGAATACAATAATTTCGTCTTCAAATTCACTAAGTACACTCATAGCTTTATTAGATCCATACACTAAGAATATACGAATCAAGATGTATTCTGAGAAATCGTCCATTGAAAACCAGGAATGTACAGTACTTAGTACTGGTACTTCTCAGATAAGTGCCGTTCTGATAATTTTATAAAGCTGTAAAAAACTTGCGAACTAAAAGCCTGGACTCTCTTTGAATTGAATTAGTTGAGGAACCTTAATTATTTTACGCGCGCTGATAAAACTTGGCTTCTTTTTGTTGGCATTCATTTGAATGTCATTACTGGCACGGAGGTACCGACTCCGGTACGTTTTGGATCTATTTTACATTTGAAGAAATTACAACTTCCCAACGTTGACTTTCTTGGCGTTAAAGCCAAATAAGAATAGGAAACATATTTTATTTAATTAACACGAGACGGGTAAAATTTTTGCTGAACTTTTTTTTAATATTATTAAATGACTTTGCACTCCAAAAAGAATAGATTTGACCCCAAGTGCGTGCCTTTACTCTCTCAGCGAGACACAGCGCAAACGATGCTTCCCGCCAGATGTCTGTGAGACCGTGGTATCTTCAACACTTCAGTCGGGGTAAATGCTCGTATTACGGACGTGTGCGCTGTGGCAGCCCTGTCGAATAGTTCATATCTAATTGTACCTTGATTTACTTATTAATTGCATTGATTTGTCGTACGTGCCACTATTTACACACACAATGGTAATTTGAAAATAATAAACATTTGAAAAGACACCACATTCTACCATAAAAGTCCATCTAAGAGTGACAAGCGGGCATGTCACGCGCAAACGGGACCAGGTCGCGCGTTCACGTCACATCGGTTACTTATTCACGCGGCCCCGCGAACTGGGCCGCGGGACAAAACGAATGCGAGGCGCTAAATAGCAAGCTATACTTGCTTCACTTTTAAATACCATTTAAGTTGTTTTTACGAAATAATAAACGAGTCGTGTAATTTATATCTTAAAGTAGACTTAAATAAAACATTCTTCTTTCTAACAAGTTCATGTGCCGAAGTTATTTGCATTTTAAATACTTAATCTGTTTTTAATTACATTTACGTAGAGTTATTTAAGAGATAGGACAATTTCAAATGATCAATGAAAAAAGTCATGACAATCAGATGATAAGCTATCAAAAAACTTTTACCGGAGACTTTTCATTGTTTTGTCATTTATATTAACCTATCAGGTCTCGTAGCACACAAGGTCACTCGACGATTTCAGAACTTAGATTACTTACATTCAATTTTTAACCTAGTGCAGTGTATTCACATTGTCACATTAGCAATATACAAGACTGTATTTAAGCGAATAAAAATTAAGGAGTATGCATATGTCCCACCTGTGCTTTTTGTTTGGAAATGGATGCATTCACGCGGGTGGTTTATTCACGCGGCCGGCTTATTCACGCGCGCAAAGGTAACTGGGCCGCGGGACAAAACGAACACGACATTAAACGGTAAACTTTAGTTAGAATGCTCTTTACATTCTGCAGCGAGTGTGTTTATGTAAAGAAAAACATTCAAAAATAGCGTTTAGAGTCGGTACAAAATGTCAAAGCCAATTATAGATACAATGCCTTACTATCACACCACAAACATTATTTTCCTTTTGGCGGTTAATCCCGTTTTCATACAAGGTACGCTGAGACCATGATTCAAGATTTGGCAAGTCAGGTAATTAAATTGACGATCTGCGTCCTTACCTTCGTAATTCTTAGACAGCGTCGGGGAACCAAAACAAGTGGATTATGGAAAATCTTATGAATATAATAAGTTATTTAAATTTTGGCGCCGCATTATTTTATTACCTACTCTAATTTATTTTCGTCACGGCAAACACGTTTTACATAGTTACATTCACCCAATATATTGAAAAATCTCTCCGATACTTGCAGATAACCTCACGATTTTCCCTCAACTCAAGCTACTAGTATGAATAAATACGTAGATTTATTTAATTCAAATTTGGTGCTTGGATTTAAATAACTATCTTGAAATGACCAGGCGCACATTCTCAGGCTACAACCAACACTCTTAAAAATTAAATAATAAACATAAATGAACACATCTTTAAGGCAAAAGTGAACAGGCATCTTCTAGGCAAACGCGTGTCATCCTAGACCTCATCGTCATTTTCCATCAGGTGTGATTGTGGTCAAGCGTTGGCCTATAGACTAAAAAAAAAAACGAAATATATGATGAGTTCGTGCATTCATAAATGAGTTCGTGAGGCGTGTTTCGACTGAGGGTAATTTCCTCGTCTGTATTTAGTTGAAGGGCACTAGTCTCTCTGGAATATGAATTCCACGATGTGTTAAAATGAAATTCCACTAAAATGGCTTAAGTTACTATGAGCATGTTAACTTTAGAGGAAAGGATTACTGTAAGAGGGACAAATGAGAAACCGCATTGCATTCATTTTTATAATATTATTATACGAAAAATGAGTAAGCTAAACTTGACATAAAATATGCGCAGTTTCAGTTGAAATAAACCAAAGCAAAACTAGAGAGCATCCGCGTAAAAATACGAGCATTACATATGTACTTTTTAGAAATATTCACATTGCAGAAACAGAATCAAAAATTAATCATTAAATTCAGAGAGTGACAGAAGTTGCAGATTATTATTTTCCTGTTTCTGTCATCATTCATCCCCTACTATCACTTCTATGCTTATCGCCGTTAAAGTTAACGTACAAACCCATGAGTACTAGGTATTTATACCTACAGCTCTTGGTCAACCTTGACCGTGCTCGCCAAAGTTGGCTAACTGATAATATTTTTGGGACGAAGTCTCTTTGGCAACCCACCCACGTCTCGTTGCCCCGGAAAATTGTGACACGCAAAAAAGTCTTGAATCAATTTGTAATAAATTCATTTATAGTAGGTTTTTCGTAAGATGGGCATTTGAAAACGAATTTCAATTTACTAAGTAAGTACTTTAGTACCATTTACCTCTCCGGTTGGATCGCGAATATCTAGGGTAATAGAAAGTTTTAGTTTAAGATCTTCTAGCGTTATCGTATTAGGTATAATAAATGAATACGGGTATAAGCAAAAGCCAATATCCCGAACAATTCGTAGATGATCCCAAAAACTGGTGTAACACTTTTATCATTGCGATTCAGTTCGGAACTAGAGGAATAAAAATTATCCGCGCCCAGTGGCCTACAAAGAACAAATTCGGAACAAGTGCCCTGGAGAGCATGGCCCATTTTAACTTTTTTCATTAAGCCGTGTGCACTGAAAATTCATTTAAACGCCAATTTCGAAACATAATGTAATGGCTTCGAATTCAACAGTTGGTTTTATAGGTTTCGAGGTAATAATCATGAAATCTAAGTGGCAACGAGCGACTCATAATAGTTAGTGTAACTGTTATACGGTGCTGAAAAAAATTAAAGGAAAATGGAGTGAAATATATTTTGAACAGATTTTTCCGTCTATTTCGCTGTACGCGTTACAAAAAAACTTCATCTTTCAATTCACTTTTTTTTAATGATAGTCTGAAAGTGTCTGCGCAAAAAACTCAAGTGTTCTTTTCTTCTTTAAATACTAACGAGACACCAAATAACTAAATTAGAATGAAGGTTTGGACAACAAACTAGTTGCCTACTGTCACAATTGTTCACTAAAACCTGTAATTTTAAGTTTAGTACCAACTATCTAATGGGGTAAACGACCGCAAACATATTGAGTCCGCTCTGAAACTGAGAAAAAAATTTGCCGCGGTTTAGCTTTAGGATGTTAAATCTTAGACAATTTTACCCATAGATAGCGCCAATAATGCAGTAATAATATATTATATAAGAATGTGTTTCCGAACAGATACGACCAGTTTATCTTCAAGAAAAGAGTTTATTACTTCCATAAGAGGCTTCCTTCCGGCAGCGCATCTGAGATGCCTCGGTTGTTGCATGACCATTACCATCAGGCGAGTCGCCTGTTCGTTTGTCACTATAACGTAGAAATATGAACATTATTATTTTTGATACTGCATGTTGTAGTCATTGAATTTACTAGCACTGGACAACAGTTGCTAGTATCAAATAAAATTTTATAACATTCCAGTATAACTTTGAAATGGTCCGAACTCTGTTTAACTACAATAATTTAAATTTAAAACTGAGTTGGTTCCACATTCCCGCTGCAATGTTCCGCGATATCTAATGTTTACTTTATAACTACTTTCCAATAGTTTCCGCCGACAAACCGGCGACCGTACCCGCGGAGGGTCCCTTGATGATACAATGATATTATGAAATAAATACTTTTTTAAACTAACAGTTCAGAAGATTCAGAGGTCCTACATATTTATATACTAACAAACTTAGAAATTCGACAGTCACAAAAGATTCTTTAACAATAACAGCATACTAGTTTAGAATCACACCATGGGTACAGAACTGGTTTTACTTTATTGAGAACTAAAAATGGCAACACTTTAACCAAAAAGTATTTTAAAGTCAGATTGTTTATTGTTTCATGAACTTTTCGCCGTATCGTCTATATTCTTAACAAGCTAAATAAGATACTTGGCTCTAACCTAATGTCTTAAAATGTCTGAAAGGCCTGAATCGTGCCCTGGGCACAAAATACGCAGTGTATTACGCATTTTTTTTTTGCCTTCTGGGTCATATTGATTCTATCAATGTGAAATAAATAAGAGCAAACGTCACTACTATGCTATTGTGCAATTAACCGGTGACTTAATATGCTAAATTAAGTTTATGTCACCATTTACATCAAAATTACACATACAAATAGACAAGACACTACAAATAGAGATTCATGTAAAATTTTAATACGCCTATCGTAATTTAGAGCCACTATATTTTTTTGAAATATCAATCACGGCAATATCACAAACGTTTCAAGTTGAATCAGGATTATTTTAATCAGTAACTCAAGTTTAAAAGTAAACTTTACTGCTTGCTCAACGGGAACAAAACACCAACCGCTCACTAATCAAGAATCCCTTGGTGTATCTCATTACACAAATCACGAAACTCGACAAGACGGAAAAGACAGGCAAACTCGCCGGCAAGTAAATTAACCAACCCTCATATTGATTTACAGCTGTCCAAACGAATCGGAATAAACTTGTCCTATCGGTTCCGCTTAAACAAACAATAAATAGCTAACCAACGGCCGCGGGGAAAATTTATAATGCAAAACAAAATTTCGCTGCCCAACTTTGCGTAAACAATGTACCCAAGCTTGCTTTTCTTTGAGACCAACTATTGACAGTAAGTTCGATATGATGGGGGTCGAGTTTTGCATAAAGATATTTTCTGTTAGCGCGAATTTCTTGGATGTTCAAACAAGGACTCGTAAAAAAGGTTGAGAGGGTAGAATGGTTTCATAATGTCATCATCATATTCGAGTACAATACAGGATATGAATTCATTGCAGAACATAGTCCTATTTTGTGAATTTGCTATTACAACTCTACTTATTATTATAATAAACTACTGTGTGCACAACTCCGCACACTTGTCAATGTTGCGAGTGTCCATAGCCGATCGCAATCGCTTACCATGAAGCGATGAGTCGGTCGTTCTTTTACCAGCATATCACATTTTAAAGAAAATTTTAGTTTTTATAAATTTTTGAAGATTTTTTTCGTAACAAAACATCCTAAAGTTCATCGTCGCTTTTCATTAGGTAGCGTTGTGGTTAAGCGTTGCCATAATATTTGAAAGGAGTACTCTCCCAATATGGTTTACAATAAGTACTTAAATCTATGTTGCTTGGGCACAACCCTGTCACCTGGTGTAGATTGCATGACGAATTCACGCTAACTAAAAGCTAAAGCTGCAAAGTTGCTTGCTGCCATTAGAAGGCACCACGTCTGAGCCATCACGACACATAGTTTATTTATCGCCGCATTCACTCCACTGCACCGCTTTCACTGCAGCTTGCTATTTCATTTCCTTATCTCGACTCCATTGCAAGCACTGAATTTTAAATCTTATTCATGCATATTTATGAAATAGATTTAAATTTTTAACAGATAATATTTAGTTGACGAATGGTTCTTTTGGTAATGAGAACGTTTTAGCGTGCAGTTTTCTTTGCCAACTGAATAGTTTTCTTCAAACAAGACCCGTAATATTAATGGTTGTGGTTTTTCTCAAGGGGCCATTCATTTATTACGTTAAAGTTTGGACCATGTCTTAAAAATCTTCTTATAAAATAGATGAATGGCTCCCTTATGGATGCAAAAACCACAAAGGCATTACATTTTATTGGGCAGAAATGAAAGTTTTTACAAAATTTAAAATCCTATAAAATATGATATTACGAATATGTAGGTTGTAGGTTCAACTACAAAAGGATGGGTTTTATTTTGACGTGTCCTGTCACATAACGTCCTTGCCTCACGCTTATATGCCATCTGTCGGATTTTATGACTTATGTTATTGTTAAATCATTTATATCTAACCATTACCAGATTAATATATTCTATACTAATTGTAAAGGAGGCAGTATTTAATACAGTGTAAATAATTTGGTATGTATTGAGTCGCCTTGTTGCATATGCATCGATATGAAATGAATGGATACAGAGTGGCACAATAGGTACCTACCTATATAACAAATTATATTAAAAGTAACAAGTAGTAAGTTAACAGAGATAATTCATTTCTTGATTATTATTGGTTTTCAAGTGATATTTTATTCCCTGGGGCACAAATAGAATAGGTAAGTAATGTTATTAAATTAAAGGTATTTAAAATTTTCCATAAACTTTTAACTAAGGCACAAAATTTGGCACATCAAAAGAAAGATTACAAAATGTTAAAATCTATAACCCGTAAATTCGGCAGACCCTTCGAGAAGATATAGGAAGGGCGGAAACAAACAAATTTCAATCAGGGCGGCTTAACCAACAGCCCTTAAGAGTCCTCGCAACTTTTGTTTTAGAGCGCCTGCCCGATAAATAATATCCCGCCGCAACTCGACCGGGAGTTGGGCCAAGTTTGCTGATATAAAAATGGCGAAAAAATACATTTTCATTCGATCATTTCCAATAATGTTTTATTGCATTGATATTCTGCCATCTCACCATCATCATTAGGCCCTATAATTCATAACTTGCCAAACCGAGATTTGCGATACTTTATGCATTTGTAAATGTATACTCGTAACAATTTACATAGTTATATTCAGATATTTCGTCATTAAATAGCTTATTCATAAATGATTATGCTGATGTGTTTTTTCATTCATATAAATAAATCTCTTAACGACGTAATGTTATTCATATCAATTATTATTAAATACATGTAAACCTAAAATTCGTATGGCAATACTATTCACTAAAACCTATTTATTTTAATATGACTCCTTATCTTTACGAATAAATTATTATTGTCTTACATAATTTTTGAACTTGGCTCGATACACTACCCCTTCCATAGCCTTTAGTAACTGACGGAGCTTACAAAAGCATCTGTACTACATAAAGCAAAATTTTCTTATAAATGTGCAAAGCGAATCGATAGAGCCGGCCCGAAGATTTCAATAGGGGGTGTTTCCACCACCACGGGTTTAAGGCTCTAACAATGCCACATTTACTGAGCTCAGTCAATGAGCAAAGGATCAAAGAGCCTGTTAATTGACGCGGACTTTATGACCAAGACGACCTTGGAACCACAAATAAGTTTAATAAAATATAACCTCCAGTGAATATATTATTATTATGCATGTATAATATACAAAAAGACCGTAGGAGAGCCACGCTTCGGCATGAAAGGGCCAGTTGGACCACCAAAGCAATACCACACCTCACTGAAATCCAGCGTAAAGCAGCACCTGCGCTTTGTTTTGCAGAGTCGAGTTCCCTGTCCCTAGTTCCTTGTCGGGGGAGAGGAAGGGGGGTAGTCAAATGGTTAGCGCACTCTCAATAAACACACTAGTAACAATTATAAGCGAAAGAGAAGATATATTTAGGTCTCAAAAGAAATGTCTGAGAGCTATGTGTAACATGGACTCGACGGATAGCTGTGTACCCTTGTTCAAATCACTAAAACTGCTAACAGTGCCATCATTATACATATTAGAAATTAGTACCTTTGTAAAAGCTAATCCATATTTATTTGTGAAATTGAAGGATTGTAGAACAAAGCCAATGAGATCACAATACCAAAATTTATTAAAAACGGGTGGTTTTAATACAGCCCTATTGAGAAAAGGAATTTTGGGCATGGGTCCAGTTATTTATAACAAAATTCCCAATCACATTAAAAGTTTAACATTAAGAGTATTCAGAAAAGAATTGAAATCATTATTGATCAACAAATGTTATTATTCAATTTCAGATTTTATAAATGACTTAGAACTTTAATTAACTTATTTTGTATTTAAATGATTATGACAGTATTTAATGTATTACTGATCTTGACATCTAATTTTATTACCCTTAATTTTATTTTATTTTAAATTTTTATTTGGAATAATGCAATTGTATTAATCTTGATGTTTTTTATGTTATTGCCATGAATTGTATAAATTGACAGGTTAAATATGATATATTTGTACACCAAAACTGGTACGGCATGTTCGGACTTAACCTCTTACTCAACATCTGTTTTAATGTACATGTGTCTTAACAAATAAAGGATGATTTGATTTAATTTGATTAATTGTTCGCTTAGTGGCATCATATTATTAATATTCGCTTGATACGCTGCCATGTGCCTACATAGTCAGTTTTTTGGCGTACTTAATGTGTGCAACAAAAGAATATTACCTAATTACCTATTAAATTTCGAAAACAATTGTCTATTTTCCTAGAATAGGTACAACATTGCAACCTCTCGCTCTCGTGCCAATCAGCGCTTATTTAAAACAAACCGGTCAAGAGCGCGTCGGACAGGCACATGAAAGGGTTCCGTAGCCATAAGATGGCCCGACTTTATTTTCATAATTTGTAGGTACATAGTTATTTCCGTACATTACCATTTAGTTAGGGCAACTGCACGTCATAAGTTGATCGAGTTCTATTAAAAAAACTATATATAATACAGAGTCCGCTATAGTACGATACCCCACACGATGAGGTAAGTCGAATATTTTCGTGGCAATCGGTGAACAAACAGCGGAGAACGAGCCAGGACAGACGGACAGACAGACATGACGAAACTATAAGGGTTCCTAGTAGACTACCGAACCCTAAAAACCACTTCTTGCATTCTGCATCAGTTTTAATAAATAACTTCGGAATCATAATATCAAGAGCGTAAGTGCTCGAAATAATAACGGGCAATCTTGTTTACAATCGGTAACATGCTCAAGGTTCAGAGAAACTAACAAAAACTAATTATTCTCTGTAAGGTACAAGTTATTACGGAGAAGCGAACAAAAGGTCAAGCGGCATTGAATAGGATGCAAATTGGGCGCCGCGTGGGCGACCTGCCCGGACCCCAGAGGGACTAAAACGAAACATAATTCATGGCTGAATCATTAATTCCGTCCTTATTACGCGCGCTGTGTGTCTGTATTGTTTGAATGCGGTAGATGTTTTCTCGTTTGTTGGAACGGGTTCCTTGTAGACCCTCGGCTCGGACAGGAAAATATGAGGGTCAGTATTTTTTGTGGTTTTGGATAATTAATAGAACATTATTTTAGTTCGCTTTTGTATACCTAGGATAAGTCCTCTATTTTTTTATGTTGTAGGTGGCGCATGAGCAATGGTTCACCTAATGGTTAGGAATTAACGTCGCCATAGACATCCGCAACACCACTTGAGTCACTTGAGTGTGCTGCCAACCTTTAAACCGCCCTTACCCTACAATGCAAGAGCTGTTACGCTGGATTTCTATACGGGCGTGGTATCCACTGGGCGGGTGACTCCCCAGTGAAACCATTCATGCCGAAGCGTGGCTATTGCACTTTAAAATCTATACAGAAATCATTATGTGTGCATTATGTGTGAAATTTATACTTGAGGAACCAATAGGTTCGTATTGCCTAGGTTATACTTATGTAATGTCGTTTGATGTGGATCCTAAATAGCACTAGGTGCCTAATTCGTTCACTGCTCATGATCCTGAATATGACACGCCTGGTGATTACAATGAAGCGACCGCTGTCTGCCCTAGGTATCCCTGAGGCAGGGGAACCGAACCAACTGACTCATAAAATCACCTCTATCTCCGGGTGTATCGCTCGGATCCCCGACGCCGCAGTCTTAGCCGCTGTGTTTGAGCCGGGCCGGATCCCGCAAACTTCGCCGTGTACTCAGAAGGGTCCTCAACAGCGAAATGTATTGGCATGTGTGGGCAGTTGTTTGTGGAAACTTTGCAACAAAACACTGGGATGGTTGACTACTTGAACTCAACATATTATCTGATTTGTGATTTGGATGATTTTTATAGATAAATACACTGACACATTAATTTATAATACAGATTAGGAGGGGCCCGCTCACACTTCGGTCTAAGACATAAGTTCCACACATTACCGGTAGATGTCGCGATGTCACTGCATCAGTTACATCTCGCATGTGTTTCGTTTTTCGGTTTAGCTATGTGTTGTCGTTACCTATTTACCTCTTTAAAATAGTATAGATATTTGATACCTAGCAGATTTTTGCACTGAACGAACGTCAGAAGTTTATGAATGTTTTTTATTTTTGCCAGTTATCTAAATTACCAATTTTCGGAGTTATCCCTTTGTATTGGTAATCATTGTCTGCCAGAAGTCATGACTCATGCAATTAACTAAAAGTATTTCATAGTTTTAACATACCATACCAGCTTACTTTGCGAAATAAACAGAGCATAACCTTTAAAAACCTAACAATAATAAAAACTATTGCGTTCATCAAACAAGTTTATTGGTGAAATTTAATAGTCCAAGTACTTAGACTATTAAATTGGTATGAATTCGACAAAATGCAAATTTACAAAGTTCTAGAAGAATAGTTGTCGAAACGACTGGTATTTTTTTTCAAAGTTTTCTCGGAATTATTCGTGTTCCGCACCTGTCTAAACATAGTGCTAGATTTTTATGAAATCAAAACAAACGCAAACTCGCCGGCAGAGCCTAGTGTATCCGATAAAAAGTGAGTGGATTTGTTTGTGTTCCCGCCCAAGTCTCTAGGGTTACCTCCAAAGGCCAGATAACGTTTCCATCCTCTTCCAAAGTTTTGCGCAACTTAGTGGATTATATTTCTGTTTGGTAAACTCGTGTAAGGATCTTACTCGTGGCTTAGGCTGATTAACAATTTTGGGTACTCTGATTTTAATGAATATTTTCAGTCGTTTGTTAACGATTTCCGCAAATTTTGCAAACTGGGAGATTAGGTACCTACACTAAAAGGACAGATATTTAACGCAACGGTTAATTTTTATCTTATCACCGTCCTCAGACCTGATAGAGTGATGATCTGGAGGCTGGATGCTATCAGACAAAAATGTATCAGAGTGGCAATTGATTGAAGAGGCCAATGTCCAGCAGTGGACTGAGACAAACTGATGAATCACCATCCTTACAAATTTAGCTAAAGTTCACCGTGAACAAATAGGAGATTCGGAATCCTCTTTTATTTTCTAAATTGACTCTACTTCTCTTGTGAATGTCAACTAAAAATAAATTGATCGATGCGGGTAGTCAACTGTCGAAGATAGTCAAAATCATAGTCTTTCAATAAAATGCCGGCGTTTTATCGATATCCCTAAAAATTGCATATTACCTTTATTATAATCTCAGTTCGTAAAAAAATTAAAAACTTTTTTATGAAAACAAGAAAAGCTAATAATAAACATACCGTTGATAAGTTTTGATGACCATTTAACTGTTTAATCTAGGGTTACTAACTCAGCCGACTTAATTATAATTTAGTACATGTCATAGCACGGAATGATTCGACTGGGAATCAAACTTTGTAACTTTTGTCATAAATTCTATTCAAACACGACTATTGTAACAACTATTAATTTTGAAATGTTTTTCATCCTCTGTTTTACTACTTCTGTTAATTCAATAGTTTTATGACTAACGTAGAATTTTAATGGAGATCATTAATACTAAAGGTCAAAAACATTATGTATCTTTGCTTTTAACGTTCTACGAAGCACTTTCAACCTTTCTCAATTAAAAAATTCCCCAAAGCAAAGTAATATCTAACCACAAATTACAAACTATAGGACAAGTGCAGTGTACTCTACACATAGGTTAAACAGAAGTGCACGCTGGGATTCAAACCTAGACAAGAGGGGAGGCGAAACATTCTATAGCTCCGAGAGAACATGTCAGTGAGGGGTAATTAATTCGAAAAAAATGAATTACCCCAAATTACATTACAGAAGCGGTGTTGTCAAGCTGGATACTTGGTGGTGCGCGCGCACCGGGCGAGCCTGGCGGCGGCCCGCGGCTCCGTCCGCCAGTCCGCGCCGCTCGGCCGCGACGCCCGCACTCGCCGCGCGCCCGCCGCCGCACGACCCCGCGGAAACAAATCCGAACTTCGAACTTCGTCAATTTCAACACGAACCTTTTTCGAACTTACAAAGTTTTCCAAAAAGTGACATCGAATTCTAAACTCAAAAGTGACGTGTCAAGTGTTAAAGTGTAAGTTTTTTTGTTGTTGCATGCAGTGACGTAGATGAGTGACTAATGACTTAAGAGAAAAACTTGTGGAAGGTTGCGGGATTTTCTGGCTTGGAGCCAGGGAGTTGCCAGCGCGATTTGGACTTTATGTAAGTGGGTTATCGAATGAAATCAGTTTTGAAGTTGTCGCGGGATCTCCGATCGTTTGTTAGGCGGCTATGAATGCTTGATGCTGAGGTCTGAACTAGTGACGTGTGGGAATTTTTCACGCTGGAATTTAGTCATGTCACTCGCCCGTCGCTCGTAACTCTGATGGATTGCGATGCTAGTGATAGTAATTTTTCACATGTTCTTTATGAATTTATTGAGCTGTGAATATTTTAAAACGATATGCACGGTAGTTTTACGAACGTAACTGTGATGAAATTGGTTTGCATATATATTGTTGAGTCATGAGTATTAGTTATAAGTTAATTTAAATGCAGAGCAATGTTCTAATATATTATTTTTTGAGGTTACAGTCCAATGTGTAAGATATTGTTTTCTTGTTAAGAAATAAAACATTCTGTGGCGTCATTATCACCTAAATTCTGTTTTTTAAATCAGTTATGGTTTCTCTGTAAAAATGCTTTAAATGATAAGACCATCTAAATTCTACATTACCTATCTAGTGATATTTTTTGTGTGTGTTGCCCAAAATATAGTTTCTTTCTAAAACACATTAACCTACCCTTAACCTCAGTTCTTACATACGAGTACATTAAAAAGATTAATTATTTAACATTTTGTGATGCTTATTTAAAACGACTTTGTTCACTTAAACATTTTGTTGTAAAGTGAAATGTAATCATCGTTTTGATGCTAGTAAAACAAAGAGATTTACGAACAATAAAGGTTTTTCTTTAGGCAGTTCTGAATAAGCATAATAATGCCTTATCTTATCCTAGCATCTGGTCAGATTGCAGTAAACCGCTCCTAAATAATATCAAAAAGGGAAGCAAGATTGTTTTGTCATGCCACAAGCACAATTCAAGTTAGTATATTATGAGCATTACCGGGAAAAATATTTTATAGCCACTAAGCTACCGATAAAGTAATGACGCGATGAATATTGTCAGTGCTTGTTTTCGCCTTGTTTTGCCAAAAGGTCGTGGGTTCATCTACACGTAGTCCTACACGTAGACGTAGGCGTTGTTATAATAATGAACGACTTTCTTAAGGGGCAAGTTATGGAAAACAGCGATTCCATACATACCTAAATGAAAGAGTATGACATCCGATATTTTTTTAAGTATCATAGGATCTCATATTATGAACACTTGTTTATAATAACGTCTAAAACACCATGCCTAAATTGGGCCGGTCATGAAAAAGTCACTCTGTACGGGCCCTCGGGAAGGAGGCAAGATTTTCTGTGACAAGCGAATTTCACGCCGAAGCGAGCGCGAACTCGCGGGACATGATTGATCAGCTTTAATGCTTTTCATTCATTACAGAGAGCGCCCTTACTCCCTCCCTGCCCTACTTCCTTTAATATCGGGAAATTGAAAGCGAGTTGGGTGTTGTTACTGAAGGTGGGTTGTGGCCAAAAAGAACGCTTTCTTTCAAAGTGCGCGGCAGACGCAAATGGCATCCGCGGTGCGCCTGCTTATAGTAATCATTAACAGTGCCCCCGATAGTTGAAAAGGCACATAATATATGGTGCACCTCCTGACAATCGACTGGCATGAAGTAGTGCAGGATTGAAAATCGCAAAGTAGCGTTCTCTTGTTTCGGAGGCCAACGTAACGGGTCGCTGAGCCAGTGGAGTAAGTGTCCCCACTATAAAAAAAACTTTTCGGGGCAAAAGCTAGGCTCCAATAAGGGTTCATAGAGATTGTTAAGAAATAAATCTATTTGTGATTAATGCAATTTAAAATACGAGTAAAAGAAAAAAATTATGAATAAAATCTACAGCTTTCCCAGACTTTTTTAGTGTTTCGTAGTCTCATAGCAAAAAACGGAATCATTTTAGATTCGACATAATCTGTTTATCTGTTAGAGTGGTGGGAAAGACTTAGATAATGCTGGCATAGGTCATATACTACAAAGAGGATTTTGTGAGTTTACAATCAATAAAATTCAAACAACGGCTCTAGTGAACCTAATGAGCACCGCACCCTAGCGCGTAATCGTGTGCGTCTTAATCCTATAATGCTCGTATGTCCTAACTTCGAATTCCTTGGAGCATATAACCGTTTAGTATGTGAGCGGGCACAGTTTGTTTAGGACCGAACAAGTTTGAATCACCTGGCTATTTGATAAATAGGTTATGTCGAATCCAAGCGAAGCAGTAACATAGTTGAAAATTGTGGGAAAATTGTTGTGAAATTGTAATCGCATTAAAATTATTCAGGTTCAAAAGTTTTGGACCCTAAACAGTACATTGTCGTAAGTTTTGGTATGTTTTGACTCACCAAATCCTGGATAATACTTAAACGTACCCCGGGCCCCAAAGCTAGTGAGTGCTTGTGCTGTATTACGCTATGCGGAGGACAAATCAATGGATGGTGGAAATTCATCATCAGGAGACCCGTCTTCTAGTTATCATATAAAAAATCTGGTGAAACTCACGTTTTGACTTTATATACTACATATCTATCGGCTTTTAGATTATAGCACGCTAATTAGGCGACGCAGCGGCTGTGCCGGCTATCACCGGACCAAACGAGATCCATTTGTGCTCCGATTGATTCCACTCGCATGATTCACCATCAATGTTTTCATTTGAGATGTCAAATTATCGATATTCTATCTGTAGATAGTTATCGATACTCAACGGGATAGGTGCCTATCTATTTTCTACCTAGCTCCGCCTCTCTTAAAGGGACGTCAGTGCTTAATATGCTGGTTAGTTGTGCCACACTGGATTTTTTTCAATGTTTTTATACTTCGTCAGCAGGACCACTTGTGCTCTGCTAGTGTTGCAGGTGTCTATGGGCGGCGGCTATCGCGTATCATTAACTAATTCGTTGACTTGTCTTCCTCCTAACACATAAAAAAGGACCTTTATGCAATTCTGTACATCGGCCTTTTATTGGATGGCACACACGACCATCGTGTGTGCCGTCCAAAATGTTTTTTTAAGACGCGTACTCATCAAATTATTTATTAGGTGCTCATAAGGTCTACAGGGCAAAATTCTTTCCTGTTCTTCAATGTTATTATACTAGCTGTGTCCCACAGTATTAACCAGCGGTTTATTAGGAAAATAAATAGTGTAATAAGAGTAAACATAATTCAGAAGCAAAATAATTTACTTTCAGCCATTTTCCCACGGAAATAAGATATTTTCCCGCTGCAAAATGTAGCTTATATGTTAATCCAGAGTGTCCGCTAACTCCATAATATCAAAAATTAAAATGGCTCCTGCCGATAAGTTGTGAAAAAGTAACTAGCGCACACAATACACAGTCACAGACTTTTGCCTATATTAGTGTGATAATTAAATGAAATAGAGATTGGTCTGAAGCTAAAAAGAAATCAGTGATATTTGTTAGAAGAGCGGATAGACAAGACACACCGTTAGCCCATGTACGTAGGTACACTATCAGTAGAGTATTTTTAAGGGTGTTAGCATAGCAATCGATCGATCGTTAACCGAAAGTGTTGATCGATGGTAGTCGACGTATCGATTCTACCGTCGATCGATGATCGATTTCTCTGGTAACACCCTAACTCCCTTTGTCCCCAATGGAACTCCGGTCCCCCCTCGGCGGAACGGCGCAAGCGCTAATCTAAGCTATCCTAGCACAGCTCTGCTGCAATTAACGACGTCGGGTTGTAGAATTATTGGCACACTAATTGATGAATGCAGCGCTGTGCTAACGATAAAAGCAGTAAGTCGGAAATTGCCAAGTTGAGCAAATAGCTATTAAAGTTCAGTTTCACGTATGCTTTTTAAATATTGTATGTCACATGTAATATAGTGTAAATACAGTTCCTTCAAGACTCATACTTTTAAATTGCAATTTATTTCATAGTAAGTGCATAATTCACAAAAAATATTATAATTCATGATATTTTTGGATTCCATTTAAACTAGAAAAACGGGAGTAAGACCAATTTGTAGAACATTACTTGATGATCCCGGATATGTACTCAATTAATTTTGGACGTAAGTCGACTTATCGCTCTTTTCGTGAGCGCGTCAGAGTTTCTGTACCTACGTAGCGCGGCGAGATCCGCCCGAACTGAACGACACTCGGGTAGACTTCCTATGTGCTGACTAATGTATGTGATTCATCATACATGCTCTAACTCATTCAATCTTGGCATCAATGATTTTGATTTCCAGATGAAACCTTGAGATAAGCTAAGCATTCTTTCCATATATTTAAAAAGAGTGCCCGTGGCCCAGGGAATATCACCGTTCGTCTTGTAAACTATCGGGCGTAGGTTTGTATCAGAGCACGTACCTTTTAAAAAGCTAACATTTATATTCGTATTTACACCACACCACACCACCACATTTCAAAGTATACTGCGACTTTTGATGACGGGACAAGCTGAAATTAGCGATGGTATCCCAGTGGAAAAAAATGCGTCTTCCATACGGGAGGTCATATAGTTCGAACCCGCATGCTCGAACCTATGGATCCTATGGGTGGAGGAGAAACATCGTGAGCAAACCTGCGCGTTTCTGATTGTCTGGTCCCCCTGTTAAAGGTTTGCGAAGGTCAGACGGCAGCATTTCACCAGTCATTACCAGACTCCCCAAATCCGGAATTATGGTGTAAGCGTACCTCGGGCTCAAATCGTGTACGTGTACTGAGATTCTGGTTCTGCACATAATTTATACAACTAGCGACAGAATTAATCTGTCATTTAATACCATCGTAAAGATAATAATCTACGGTTCTACAGGATACTAATCACTGTGATTTCTATTTCATAGGCACGAGTAAGATATTGATATCTGTAGCAACCATGGCTTCACTAAGAATGGAATTACAGTTCGAAGTAACATTCCTAAACAAACCTCATAGCAGCGCGTATCATCGAGTCATTCAAAATATAGAATATTGATTTGGATTGATATTTGACCAATTATTGAGTTAGGTAATTGGTAAACTGAACATCAAAATGTAAATTGAATTATGGAATTAGTCAAATTATAACGATATGATATTTGAATGGTTTCGATGATTGACATCCAACGAAATTCGATGAGACAGCAAATAACTTAAGGGTTACCAGGGGACATAATTGTTAATAATTTCTAATTGTATTGTCATGGTAAAAATTGGTTTCAAATTGAATTAATAAATAATATGTAGGTGCTGTTATACAGTTAAATATGTACTAAAACCTATGCAATAAGACCATTTCTTACCTACATTGACTGCAAATAAGGAGTTTAAAGTACCGGCAAGGCGCAACTGCTCGCAAGTGTGTGCTGATGTCTGTCAACGTTTGCAAAATCAGAGCGGACCATACATCTCGAAGTCGACCAGGATTTCGTCATCCAGACAGTCTGCAGTCAGCCCAACAGTCCAGTACACCTCGCCCTACGCGGTACCAACACCTATTAAAGCAGCCGCCTCTACGGCAGACGTGTCTTTCGTTATTTATGATTGCAAAACAGAAAACATTTCATCAAAGCGTTAAAATCTGGCGCTGAAGGAGCTAAAGCCACGTGACGCAAAATTTCAGCATGAAAAGAATTGCTAAAGTAATTTTGTCGGGAGAAATATAATCTTCAGTTGAGGTGCGAGCTGTCTTAGAAAATATTCTTAAGTATATAACCTCACTTCTTTATTCAAGTCACGATATAACTGGAACGAAACCTCATTACAGCCAACACATGATTAATACTACTCGCACGGCGTAGAATTACAATTTAAGTTGAGTCACAAGTTCAGGACTAAGCTGCGACTAGAATTGCATGCAGACCCGATGCAAGCGGAATGTAATGCGACGCGTAGTCGCGTTACATAGAGGACTTAATAACTGTGATAAATCTGAGCTCCACCCTCCAACAAATCCCTCTGTACTCTCATGTCATACATTTGAACGTATAAATATTCTACTTAATGAGTATACTTAGTAAGTGTAAGATACAGCAGTTAATTTAAGGTAAATTCCCACAATGTGATCCGCTTGCTCGTTTGTCGCATATAGGCATAAAACATACAGTGTTGTGCAGATAGGCGAATTTATAGCGCTTCCCTTTTCGATATCGATGAAAGACATTGAACCTAATAATAGAGTTCACAATGAGCCTGCAGTTTTCCTAGCCGTATATTGTACCGCTTTCAGTTGCTGTTGTTGCGAGAAGGGCGACTGTACACAAGTTGCATTTTTTTATCTTATTCAGCTAATGGTAGTTTGTCTTGAATGCAACTGTACCTACCTCATTAATAACCCCGTCAATAACGCGTGGCAGGATAATGCCTCCACTTTTAGTAAATAAAGAGAGACCAACTATCAGGATTATTAGGAAGAGTTCTTTAATATTTATCCGCTATTTTCACAAATAGATCCGGATAATACATTGTCTATACTAACGTAGATACTTACTCGCCAAACAATTATCAAGTTCTCCCCCGCAACCTATTTAGGCAGCAATAAATTGCGAATAACTTTTATTATGACTATTTCCTTCGAGACAAGCAAACACAGACTAATCTTTAGATACCTAGCAAATAACTTGTGTAATTTGTCATAAGGGGAAATTAAGTTAAAACGTTTTATTGATGAATCAAAATGATAGGTAGGTATAACTAAATTACCGATAGTTAATCGAATACTTAAAAGAGCTCTATCATCCTAGATTACAGCCTAGATTTGATTTAATCTAAATTTATTATTGCAAAACTCATTAACTTAGTTAACATACTAAGTTTTACCTGCACAGTCTTTATAGATTCACGACCAAGTGATCCCTTAGATGGAGCTCATTTTTAAGGTCCTGTGTACCTTCAGAATAAGCCAGTTTTGAGGATTCGCAGACGTACGATCAGATTTATGTAACAAATAGGTGGGCACATGCGTTACTCACATGCTCCAATTGAAACAATAAATATTTTTAACTAACATAATTTTTAACCGAAGAAGGTCTCTGTAGATCACGGTTTTCGATCTTAATGCTTCGGAATAAAATTTAAAAGTGGTCTACTAGAGACTATGGATGTAGTACACGTACGGAGCTGCGTATATTAATTTCTACCTCAGAAAGCACCTCCGCCACACTCATATCCCAGCAGACATTACTCACACGTTTTAAGCTAACCGTAAATTACAGGCAGTTCATCATAAGCAGCAGCAGTCTAGGCCGGTCTGGGCGGACCCGCCCAGGCTGTCGGCCGGCGGGGGGCGTTATTTATCGCACGAGATATCGCTGCCATTATCTTGTCTCTACTGCTTTTACTCTAGAGAAATTAGGACTATTTTTTGGCAGTAATAGACTAAGTCGCAAAAAACTCGAGTCTCACGTAGAGAACTGGAAACTCTTTTACAACGTTCAGGGAACAAAGCAAGCATAATATTATATGTAGGTCCTAATCCTAATTTTTCAGCCTTGATTTTCGGTTGATATTTTTTGGCTCAGTTCGCGTCTTTCTAACAGTGAGAAAGCAGAGCGGGTCGGTGAAATAACATATTGACCTACCTTTCTTATCATTCATACAAATATCAGATCATTCAGATCAGAATTATATGTTCCGAAATACCTATAGCCTGTAAAATACCTTTCCCCATATTAAGAGGAAAATCTATCGACCAGAAAGTGATTCATTCATGTGCAATCAACTGGGGAGTAAATTGTGGAAAAGTGTTCGAAGTAAAGCGAACAACGACGATCCTTATCAACAAATTGACGGCTACAGCGATACCCACCAGGCCAGACGCGAGTAAATCTCGACACAACTGTTCCTTGTCTTGTTAGGTGCAAATAATGCTCTGGTTGTATTTACTAGTCTGGTGTTTAGAAAACATACAGTGTGTTTGCGTTAAGAAAATATCATTGAACTCGATAAATCGAAAAAAACTTGCTCACTTTCCTTCCTCTATTAAACCTTGTTTATTTATCTTAAGCCTAGTCGCTACCCTACGACAGGACTAAAACACTTACATTAAGTGATGCGACACAAAACAACGAGTAAACGGTCCAGGGTGACCTGGTCCATCTGCCGCCAGCGACAATTACGTCGCGCGCAGCAAAGTGGAATTACGCCGATCGTCGTTGCTCTGTCGCGAGCCGACAAATGCGATCCGACACGGGATGATCCAGCGGAAAAGGACACTAGTCCGATCTTTACTACGAGAGAAGATAATCCGAATTTAACTTGCCTCACCTGTCTGACTCATCTGCCGTTAATCTACTTCCCCTTTTAACAAAACGGATACGGAACGGAACGGATCAAAATGATAGCTGTACTTTTATGAGTGACAGCATCAGTTTTAAGCCAAGACTAATTTTAGAATTAAGACCCATTTCTTTGTAAAATAATGTGAAGTTTTTGTGTCCAACAATATTATTAACCTGATAAATAAGAAAGAAGTATATTGCTTTGGTGCTAGGATATAAATTGAAGCGGTGTGTCTCCTGGCATTCTACGAGCTCAAAAACGCTCCAACGAATTGACCGTGCGCTCAATGAACAAATTTATAGGTATACTAAAGAAGAATAACGTTGATTGCGCGGTCGCCACTCAGTGGAGGCTAAATAGCCGCTCTCGACTCTTATTGTGTCCTCAAGTTTTCCATTTGTCTACTCAATCCAATACCTCGTGCTCGGCGGCACAGAGACCTAAACTTTACCGCACAGTGAGTCGAAGCACAACTGAACATTTACAAAACACAACAAGAAATTTTGTTATTTGTTCCAATCTTTGCCGATAGATGGCACTAGGAGTCAATTACATCACAAGTGTTTCGTCGTTTTACCCCATACATGAAAGATAGATAGAAGATTTTGTTATAAATACCTAAATTTTCTGCTATTGCTTTTAGACTATCGTCCACAAACTGTAAAAGACATGCTTTATAGAATTACCTCGTTTTGTGAACATTCCCTCCCATCCCTCTTCTTCAATTAATGTTCTAAATCTAAACTACACTCATAGTTATGCGACGCGGAGGTCGCAACGCTGCAAGCGGCCGGCGCGGGCGCCCGGCGCCGGCGGCCGCGGAGCACAGTGCACACGACCTCAACCGCTCTTTTGTGGTCGCACAATGAGTTATTGTGCAAAACAACTTGCATTTGTTACTTTGACTTCGCCGCCGTGTTTATTTTTAAGAAAAATATTTTCTATCATTCTTCTGAAATGGGAGCGAGTCTTTGTTGAAGCTCTTTAATTTATGACAGTTTTTTGCGCTAATATTTTAAAAGCCTTAATGTAATGCGGGGCTTTTAGGATGTATTTGGCCGAAGATTCAATTTTCGGTTGTAATGAGTTTGCTGGGGCTTTTTATCGTATCAAGTGTAAACAGAAAAATTGTAGCGTGGAAAATAAAACGAGCACTTTTATTGTTTCGGTTGTATTATGAAATATAAGAAGTTGCTTTTTATTTACATTTAAGATAATTAAGTAGTATTAATAGCCATGGCTTATATATTGTATAACCTTATAGGTACTACTTATATTTTCCTAAGTTTGTATTATGAATATTCAAAATAAGTCCAGCAGGTGAAAATTGGTAATTTTAACTTGTATTTAAAAACGTATATTATTTTGTAGTTTATAGGCATATCATATGAAATGCATCCATGAATTAAATATAGAACATCAGTCAGTGGGACCCTCGTAGTAAGAGCTTGCAGATAATTATCTTTAAGTTTTTACTTCGAGGGTCCCACTGATCAAGTGTATTAAAGTTGCAGGTTCGTAACATATCAACTACTGCGAATATTATATTTTAAGAAAATATTCGAGACGTACAGGTTCACAGAGTTTCTTCGCCCACCCAGCTAATGGTTAACATGACATTACGGAAAATGAAGGGTAACCCCTATATTGGACAATTTAGCACCCACACATCAAATACCGCAGAACAAATACAATCACGTAATCATATTCATATTAATCGATGTGGGTAGGCACGATACTGAGAACCATCATATTTGATCTGCCAAACTGTTTGCACAGAGCCGACGCAAATACGAACTACATAATTGAGTTTATGTAACTAGCAATAACAGATGGGCGAGCGTGATGGCTCAGAAATAATCACTAACTATATCCCCGCGGGCAAATATGGGCAATCGCTGCGGGTGGACTGATGGATGGGGGAACTTTGGAGATAATAAGAACACACGGTGGAATGAAGCAGCACCCACGTGGACGCTAAGTTTTCAAAGATTGTCAGACAGGCACACACACTGTACAACAATGTAAATTTATCTCGCATTGGGACAAAATGAATTTAGAAAGTGACGGGTTAAATAATTGCTTCTAAAATTTTACGATGGGGAAGAACATCTTTAACTATGCATTAATATAAGAGTTTCAACTTAGCTAGCAAAGGAACTTCAAAGGAAGGCTTTAAAATGTCTTCCAATCAACATGTTAGTAGCTACGGCGGCCAAACTCAACACAAAGCATAGGTAACTAATATTGTCAAAACACGTGCACTCTTTAAATATTTATTTCCCTTGGTCTCCGATGGGACAAAACACTGCAGAAAAACCTAGCACAGGACAAAACGACTCTACGTGTTTCGTGAAACATGGGGTTCAAAGAATGCTAACTTCCAGATGCTGCTGAGAGAAAACTCAGTTACAAACTTTAGCCGGACTTGGTTTGTGCACAGAGCTCTAACGAAGCAATCATAGGGGTGTCCAAGTTAACGTTAGTAACAATTGATGAGCTTATCAAAAAACGAGACAATTCTTGGTATTTACATAATAAGTATGTAGGTACCGATAGCAAATGACTTATATGAGTTTACTCCTCCAAGAAACAAGTATCGGACGAAAGGCATTAAGTACCTAATATATCGTTTATTGCACATCTTAATAATTGAGGACGCGACAAGATGACCCAAATGCCTTTCAGTCGAGCTAGATACTTGAGCCATTACCGAGATGAGATAGGCTCGTTAAATGCTAATAAGCTTATTGGGTAGTAGATTGCAGGAGTTTTGGATACTTGCTTTTCCAGGCGTCTTCTTGGCAAGTAGCTTGCAAGACGTATTTCGATTCCATTCCATTCAAGCACCTGCTGACTGGTTACAGATGACGCCTGGAGGGCAGCATATTTTCCTTTTTTATATGATATGTGGTAGATGAGAAGACGGATCACCTCATGGTAAGCGATCGCTGCCGCCCATAGATACCCGCAACACCAGTAGAGTCACCAGTGCGCTGCCAACCTTTAGTAATTTACTCTTGTATTTTAAGTGTATAGTACTCGTTATTACGAGTACCTTCGATTGGATTCATATGCTTCAAGAAACTGTCCTACATGACTTTGTTTGTACAAACTAATAACATTTACATTCAATCACGTGTGCGTATGTCAAGTCATAATATTGCATTTGGGAACTATTTATGGCTCCCAATCATCTCCCCGCTATCATTTACATAGTGTATTAGGTATTGACTTTTGTTGCTCAGAGCGGTTGGTTAGTCAAATTAATTGGGTTGAAGTTTGGTCCCATTTAATTAAATTGCCTCCGGGACGCTCATTGTCCTTGCGTCTTGACTGATAGTCTGACGCTGGCGCTCGGCTCGCGCACTTCTTAGAGCTCGCGTAAAGGTGAATGGTCTATCGTAGATTTAACATTTACATTCGATCGAAAGAACCCACTAGCTTTTTCATTTTTACAATATAAATACTGTACTATATTTGAGTATTTAATCGATTTCTATCTATCTTCGACTAAATCTATGTTCAAAACTATGCACCGAGCGATTTAGGGCGAAGGGCACACTTTCAAGAAGACATAAACAAAACGTAAACAATATTTTTATCATTTCCGTAGCAATTTAAAAACAAAAATATTACCTCAAAAGTATCCAATCCTGGTTTACTTTCTACACAAAATTAACAATTAGCATTCCGAACACGAGTTAAATTATGCCGCGAGAATTTTTAATCTGTTGCGTCCAGAATAAACAATTTGCTCAAGAAGAAATTTGCATAATTTGTTGGTCTTGAATGTTTATTGTATGGAGTAAGTAAGGTATTTTTAATAAGCGGAATCTTAATTATTTGTGAAGCCGCGAGATGGAAGCCTAACAATCATTTTATTGTTATTTGTTGAGTATTTTTCCTTTGAGTTGTTTTTCTTTAACCAGACTTTGAGCCACAAATCGTAAAAGTTTCTGAATTTAAAAATGTCATTTATTATTCCTGCAGGTAATTTACGTACCTGTTTAAACCATCCTTATCACTTGGATTCTGAGTTTATATGTTGTGGGCGTACGAGTCAGCCTGGGAGTAGCTGCACTAACAGAAATGTTTGGATGTCACTTACGGCTACGAATAACTTGCACGAGTGAGCTAGAAAGTAGCTCGCATGACGAGCCGAGTAACTGTCTACTAGTTGTGTGTAGTGTGTCTGTTAGTTTGGGACCAGGACAACGTAATTCAACGTATATGAATGTATCAAAATTTATTTATATTTACTGGCTAGGCAGCAACATGCAACCAGTCTCCAAGTCTCATGCATCAAGTTAAGACCTAGTCTACGAAAGCAAAATAAAGAATACTGCCAAACTAAATGAATATAGGGGCACAAGGTTCAAACATATTTTCTTGTAAGTGTCATTATCCCTTTCTCCACACAAGAGAACAAAATCACGAAACCGCTGTATCGTAACCCGCAAGGACGGATACAAAATGTGCTACAACTTTTTTGTTTTGGAATATCTGTAAAATATTTACCCAAACTTGATCAGCGGATCGTATCGGACCGCCGTTTGACCGTAGTAAAAAAGCGGAAAGTAGGCTTGGCAATACAATATTTGATCTCATTTGTAGCATTCAATGTTTGATATTATTTGTTGCATTTTTCTCTTAAACCCTAAAATTTTTAAAATAATAATAATCGTTCATTTGCACTTTGACATTTATAAATGCGTGTAAGACCATCTTGTTTGCTGGCTAGCAATTAAACTTAAGAATTTGGTGCTGCATATGAACTGCTAACTTGCTTTTCTCATGGATATCCAAATATTGGCTACATCAATACGTGAGTCAACACTCACTGGATCAATATCCACCTAACCGTCATACAAACAAAACAATATATCATAGGAAACAACGGATACGTACTAGAATAAGAGAGAAACTGCTATCAATTGTACCATTCTACCCTCGTAATCTTGATGAACGGTGGTCCAGAACGTTTCTCGCGGAACTTTCTACCCCGTAACTCAGTGTTTTGAAATGGTTTGGCTAAAACGGTATTTCTCGATGATCACAACTTAAGAGTCCTTCAAGAAAACAGAGTACTCTTTTCTTAAAGGCCGGCAACGCATCAGTGGCTTCTCTGATCTGGCAGATGTTTATGGATATATGGTAACTTACCAAAAGGTACCTGTTGGTTTGTCGCCTCCAAAAAAAACTCGAGTTGTCTTACTTCGCCTAACACTTTTACATTTATCTCGGGTTTGTAAAGCATTTTAGGGTAGCACATACCGCTCGCGCGTCCGCGGTTATGTCGCCGCAACATGGCGCGGCGTTTATGCTAAACAGCGCCAACTTCCGAATAAGAGGTTTTAGGTCTGGCCCTGCTTTATGTCCTCTGCTATGGGTGGGTGAAATAAAATGTGCCAAGAAATACTGCACGTTTGCTAAAAATATTTTACTAAGTACTTATATGCGGATATCTAAGGAAAGAAACTAACTTTTTTCTGACGTCTCTTTTCTCTAACCGCAGGTATCTTTAAACATGCTCTATTAACCGTTCTGAACAACATTCATTTAGGACTTTTCCAAATTCGTCGAAAAATTCGTGATAGTCTTTATTTAAAGCTAGAGCCAAAATTCTTAAAGCTCCAGTGAGTAGTCTACTTCTGGGTAAGCCCGCTCCATCGTAGGCATCTTCTCAACTCTAGAATTCAATATGAAGCCAATGGCATACCCATGTTCAATAAAAAAAATGAAAATTCGTCATTGCTACTAATTTCACTTTTTTTCATAATGTGTTAGAAGTAAATTCAGCACATATTTAGGTATCACTTGGACCTGATTTCAAATCGGTTAATTATCTCTCGCTTAACACTTTTTATACGCGGGGAATGGTTTGACCAATCCTCCTAATTACATAGCTATAAAAACTCCACGACCCTCAGACAGGAGAAACCGTTCAAGAAGATTATAATATACTCCTCATGTTCTCAGTCACACTACTACATGTACACTCTTCCTGTGTTGTATTTTCAATCCGTCAGCGCAACGCGACGAGCGCCATCGTTCGACCTGATAAGTCGGTTGTTTGTGACGCATGTCGCAAATTGCCAGCAGAGTAATTGTTTGAATGGCATCTCATATTTACACGGTACTAATATTAATTTTCAACTTATACAAAGCGAAGTTTAATAAGCGAACGCTAAACGATTCACACCGATTATCTCAGACAAGATGAACAAGGGCCCTGTACTGTAGTAAATAAAATGATTATGTTTTGCTTTGGGCGTTGTAATACAAAAGATAAGGGTTTTGGTGCGTAGTATTTTTTGAGAGATCAGCCATGAATAATGCTGCCAGTACGTCGGGGACGCTGCCGCAGGGACCTACGTTTATTTATTTTCGTTTTTTACCCTTTATTCATTTTCTTTTCAGAAATTGTATTTTTTTAAGGTTTTTTTCTTATCTTAAAATAGGATTTGACATAGTCATATGTCTTGCCGTATTTTTGCCATTTGACAACGAAATTCTAAAAACGTGTTTTTTTTCAACAGTGGTCAAAGATCCTTTTTATCAGTACATTTTGTTCTTGGTAGTAGGAGTTAAATAAGCTTCCTACAGCAGAATAGTTATACATTTAGATAGTGAAAACAACCCCTTCCTACCGAAAGGTTTTTAATTAAATGTTACACAGTTAATTTAATTTAATCCAATTATGTAACATCAATGCATGTTTAACATTGGTGTTGTTAATGCTAATTACAAAATAATAGCAACTAAATTTAGCATTAAATCGATGTAACCTCGACTGAGGGCGAATGTCTCGTCCCTTCGCCGAGTGTAATTGATACTGTCAATGTAATATCGGTTACAGCTTCACAGAATCTTTGATACAACTAGTAGAATAACGTTTATGATTCAATTAAGAAATGTCTTTCATGTATCGTAATGAGAATTAATAACTAAACCAGAATACTCGTATCATTTGCTTCGCTTGTTAAAACTAAACTTAACTGATGAATTTAGAATTTATTTTTAAGTAATCCAATTTTGCAATAAACGTATTAACATAATATATTTAGCCTTGTGTTACTAGCACCATTTGTAGTGTTGGAGCGATATGATCAACTAAAACTGATTAACTGCACGAGTAGCCCTAATTAATTAATGTAGATAATAGCTGTTATTAATTAATCTCATGCTAAGTGAATGTAAAATTCTTAATGAGAGATAATAAAGTTCTTAAACCTGACATATAAATTTTTATACAATACTATTTTATTTTCTATTTTGAATACTTTTTAAATTCATTCAACATCACGGACTCGAGCAAAATTCTACTGGCCAAGGCTTGACCAAAACATTCCTACACATGAAGTTAAATAAAAGCTCGCTTCAAAATACAAATGGCCGCTGTCCCAGAACATAGATCAAAGTTATACTTCCCATACGTTATCCCTCGCTTCGCTTACACAGACGCCAAGTTTCAGGTACACCCTTTGATCCTCAAGAAAATATTAATGTTCCGCTTTTACCAAATATCCCTTTCGAAACACTTACGTTTTAACTTCCACTTTCACAAAGATGACGAATTTGTTCGGGTCATTTAGGATATTATCATCAGTAAATACAGATTACAATTTTTATTTCAATGGGAATCATTAGCTCCCACTCTCTTTGGAAATTTGTGTTAGTAGTGTTATGTCTAACCAAACTAGATAAGTTATTTTGTTAAGAAATTTTTCATCCACTAAAAAACTTCATACCATTATAACAATAATAATAAAATCGTGTGATAAACACTTGTTTTCTTTTCAGTATCTGGATGTTGTTTTTAGTAAATACCTACCATAAATATAATTTTATGGTTTCCCTGCTATCTGACATACGTAACACAAGGGATAAAGCTTCTGATGTATTTATTATGATGTTCAAATTCGTACATACTGTAGGGTACAACAGCACAGTTAATAGACGGGTTTCTCTACGCAAGTCCAAGGACGGGTCCAGAAAGTAGACCCATCAGGTACAAAGAGCAACCTAAAACAATTTTGCTCGGTCGTTATAGATGCAATAAACAGGCGCCGATGAAGGCAGATCACGCAAACGAGGTGCAAGCAACTCATCCACATCCGTTGATAATCACAATCTCCAGTCAAGTGCAGAGAGTTTATTTTTCAGCACTATTATAACTGGCAGAAAAACACCAAAAGGCTTTAAAGCCTATTATAATTTTTTAAGGGACCTTTGATGTCCCTCATGACCTAATATTTTGTGACAAAGAAATAAATGAAGGCTGAGTCACTGAGTAATGTAGGTGGATCTTGTCTATAAGGCTTTGGATCAAATGAGAAAGTGTCTAATTTCAATCCTGAGTCCCGACGGAATCTGACGTTGATATGTTTTTGATTTGACATCGGGTATTATTATTTAATAAAAATAACACATGAAATGTCTTACATAGTAAGCGCGTAATCCGATATGAACCCCACGCGTATAAAAATAAGGTTTTTTATTAAACGAGCGGTAGGGCTGCCAGGGAAGCAGAAAAATATCCGGTCATTTCTAATAATTATGATGAGATTGTATCCATCTGCGCGGAAATATGGGCGGTCCGATATTACAGGTAAACCATGTTTGATTAATTCGCTTATAGTGAAAAAATAACAATGTGTAGCTAATAATATTAATAAATATCAGACTATAGCACATACTAACTATGTAGCATAACCACGAATTTAACACTCAGACGCTGAACAGACACAACTATTCGTCAAGGGATTGCTTAAAATAAAATCCAATATTGCACATAGATAGCTTGTATTGTTTATAATATTAAGGGGGCAGACGAGCAGAAGGATCACTGGTAAGCGATTAGCGCAGCGCATGGACACAGCAACACCCTCTGGTGTGGTTAAGACTCTTCTTAAGTGCGCCGCCGATCTTTTAAAAAGGATAGGCTCTCTTTTCGATCTCTATTTCACATTACAATAAGGATACAGGTACAAAAATTCTAGCTGAACAAATTCTTCAATTTCAAATCCCAATTATCCAAAAAGACATCGCATTCTTAGAGAAAATAATTTGATACATGAACTTGATCTTTTGTAAATGAGCATCTTTAAGTTAAAAGATTTGGCAGCCCTAAGAGAGGGCGCGAGGCGCGGCGGCTCGCGGGGAGGCGCTATCAAATATTCATTTTATTATGGTGGAGGAAAATGCGAACAACATCTCACAACACGGAACGTTTTGTTTTCAAATTAACGGAACAACGTCAGGTTTTGCCGAGATGTATTTAATTTGATTTGAGGTCGTGACCTGTCTTTCTGCTGGTCTTTGATTTAAGATTTAATAAACTTCAGGAAATGTAATTAAGGCCAACGGACAAAACGTCCCTTTTTACGAGTATGGTTAAGCGAATTAATATTAAAAAATACAATATTTTGTTTCTTTCTTTTAACGCAGATTTCTGATTCTATTTAGGGAACTTACCATGACCATGCTATCAACTAGGTTAATTAATCAATTATAAGGTATATTTTTATTCAGAATAGGCTACCACTAAACCACTTTGATTTTGGTGTTCCTCATCACACATCAATGGCTAACAAATCTTGTACGTCATCTTAGTGTAATCACGGAGGGATGCTGAGGGAATGGCTAGACTTGTCACTCTACTAGGTATTATTTTTCGTGGCAATGGCAGGCCTTTTCGACTCAATGCCTGGAAGCTGCTCGTCTATCTGAAGTGAAAATTGCACTACATTTTTAACCGACTTTAAAAAGGAGGAAGGTTCTCAATTCGACATGTAGGTATGTTTTTTTTTGTCTGCATGTTAGTACTCGATTTCTCCGCCAATCATGAATGGATTTTTATGTTTTTTTTTGTTTGGTAGAGAAAATTGATTCAGTTGTTTTTGAAAAAACAACAAATACCAAAAAAAACAATTCAATGGTACATATTGTGGCTGTAGTCTTACAGTCGGTTTTGTTTTTTTTTCAATAATTAATTATTGGGGTACTGGTTCCGGACTCCTACCATGTCCGTTCGTCCGTCTATCCGCAGCTTTGCAGAGACTCGTAGTAATACAAAGCTGTAATAATTTGACATGGACATGGATAATTGTAACGTCAAGTATTTTTTTAGGTTAGCTTCCATACACATGCAGAGGGGTCACAGCATATGGAGTGTCGATTAATCTATTACTTTGTAGTATGTGCATGTCTCCCCTCCCCCATTTGCCAGATAAACGGTTGATTGTGGAGGTCTGAAAAAGATTTTGACATAGGTACTAAAAGCGCGCGCGCAATTTTGACATTGTGGCGGCGGGCGCGCTACGACTTTAACCATTTCTACACCATGGTAAAAGTAAAGATGACAGCCATAGACCTACGGAACCCTACATTTCACGAGTCCCGACACGCACTTGTCATTATTAATAAATTGGATCTTAAGACTTTTTAATGCTACATCAGACAAGCATTGACCTTAATCCCAGCGGGTGTTAAGTCAAGATGGGGTCTAATGTATCCACTCTAGCGTTTAAGACCCCTAGTAATACTAACATATGCAGACAACCTGTGTACTTAGGTGTAAGTAGGTCACGTCATCCTCCTTACCACTGAGCTAATCATATGAATCTTAACTAGATTCTACGGACTAAAGGTACGTGCTGAGATTATCTAGACTGAACAAACGGTATTGAAATATGTGTATCCTTGCTCATTATGCTCATCCTTACCCAAAAGCTGGTTTTCTCAGAAAAAAAAAGTATTGATGAGCTGTCATTTCTTTGTATGATCTCATTTCGGTTGTTGTGCAGTTGGCTTTTGCCTGCCTGTTTTTGTCTGCAGCTTGATATGGGCCGACTCTAAGGTTCTCCATTTAACCTTGCCTTCGGCTGGATGCATCCAGTCGATACCAGGGGTTTTTCGGAAATTGTCGCTCCGTTGGTGATAGACTATTTGATAGTAAAAAGTCAATACTATCGATAGTATTGTGATTTCTGACTGTAGCGAAAATAATTGATACTATCGATAGTATTGTGATTACTGACTGAAGCGAAAATAATTGATACTATCGATTGTTTCAATATTGTATTATATATCGATATCGATTGTATTATACTATAGGTACATACAGTATCAATAATATTACGCAATTTTCCAATCAAAACTATAGTTCAAATATTGACTTTGACAATAACCTGAAAAGTTTTCATGTGAAGCCATCCATAGTTCAGCAACACTACATCTAGCCGGAAGGCGTCTAGGCTTTCAGACCCGCGAGTTGGCTACGCACTGAACCCAATAGTTGAAAAGAAGCCCACAAGCTTGCCTATCCAGGACTTTGAATATCGCTCGAGGCTATAACTTATCTTGGTTTCTCCTAGTATGTTGTCTAGATCACATTAGTTAATTTCACCCTCGCCTAGTTGGTACCGATCGCTTTGATAGTAGTCTATATAAGCGCGTACGCGCTATGGAGGTTGAAACTTTCACAAAACTATCAACCCACACTAGAAGGAGTAATAGTTATTAATTGGAGGAGGGGCTAGAAACACTGCTCAATTTGATTGATTTTACTAACTTAAACTGTTGTTTCTAGACAAGGGGAACGCCAGGTATTTGATTAGCCTAATTGCTGTGGTGCTTGTGAAACTAAGCTAACAATCGATATAATTGACTTAAGACTAACTTAGACTCACTTTGAAATCTTGAATACTGAGTGATACCTATAATTTTTAACCATGTGGATCCCAAGAGGTGCCAAGATACCTAGAATCGGATACTTCAATCAGTAATTTATAACTTGTGCTAGAATGGAAAACATAGGAGGTCAGATGAAAATATCTGGTGTTTTATTTTAAGTATTATTTCTTACGGGTATCAAACTGTTACTGCCTTGTTATTAGTTATTTTAGCATCTTTGTGGTCATCATCGTCATCATCATCATCAGCAACCCACGCTCGTCCACTGCTGGATATAGGTCTCCCCCAATGCACGCCACCGCTCCCGATTTTCGGCCACTCTCATCCAGCTCACTCCAGCCAGCCTTCGAATGTCGTCATCCCATCTTGTAGCAGGGTTCAATACAATGTTATTTTGAGGTCTGGCTGAGTGCGAAACGTTATCTTTTCCTATATTGGATATCTAAGATTCGCGTTCGTACGTTTAATAAATTTTATTTAAAGGTTTACCTTAATTTTCGAAATATTTTACTTCTTTCGGGATCCAACGCGTTACATGAAAGGTACTATGGATGCGCAGCAAATAAATTTTCTCCCCATATCGGCGATGGGAAATAAAAATTCCATTTCATTTGTATCTGGGTGCGCCTACAAAATACATGGTTTACTTGCAATAAAACGGAACGGCCGAGTGAGCCCGCAGCCGTAGTGCTGTAGGCAGCCGGGCGTCCCGCTGCGGTGACGCCCCACTTTTATGGGGACAGTTTGCTTCAAATATTTACTTTGTATAAAATTCCATAGTTCCCCTTAGAAGGCGCATATAATATTATTCATTATAACATCTTCATATGAAAATCTATGTGCGTATTAATTATTAGAAGTGGAGAAGGAAAACCTCGATAGGAAACATGAAGGCGAAACGCCCATTTAGTTGCAGTTGCCCTTGCAGTAGTTAATACTTAATTATAATGACCAAACGCATAGACTCCTGGCAGATGGTAGAGAATTTAATTCATTAATTAATGATAATTATGACAGTAAGTTGTTAAAAATGATCATTAGGTGTAACTATTACACTCGCGCCAATTCGTTGCAGGCGGGGTCATATTTCATTCGTAATTAGAATGAAACAATTCCGTCTGGCAGGAGTCTTTGCGTTTAGTATACATACAGTAGTTTCGTCCCGAGAAATAAATCCCAATCTGTGAGCGGGCAACACTGCGCCCGCATGCGCGCGCTGATGAAGTAAAAACATTTTTACATGAGCTGATTTGTAAATATTTGCATCCGTTGTACATAACAAGCAAAGACAATACGTACGTAATTTAAAATGTTTGGGGAATTGCGATTTTCGATTTCTGTCAATATAAACAGGCAATGACAAAAAAAAACAGTGATTTGTACAGATCTTTCGTAAAACGATTGTGCATTTTTGGCGCTTTGGGTATCGACTTACGAGATCACCAAGCTGTTTATTTTCACTACGTATCGGGACGGACATATAGATGGTGCTGTGCTGGGCGCCGATTATGTCGCGAAAGTGTTTCTACGTGACTGATTTAAAAATTATTTCACTAGAGAAGGCGGCTTAGTTGGCAAATCGACAACTGAACAAATTGACAACTCTTTAAGAATTGTACTGGTCAAGTCGCCTATTTTCAAAATATGCAATTTACCAACGAAAACCGTCTTATTCTAACAGCAATAAATCAAATCTCGTATCGTTGAACCGCGGTCATTCACTCTACATTGTATGCAAATCAGTTCAGTCGTCGACTTAAGATTGTATACCGTAAATGTCCGCAAGTCTGAAATTCTGACCTCACCTCAGCCTCCTCTACAAATAACGTGTGAATAAAATTGTGTCTATGCAGCACGAATTCTTTTAATATGTTACAATGTGCACATTCTCGTGCACATGTTATCGGTTTAGAAGAAGTATTGCGGGTCACGTCCTGGGTTTAGCATAATCTTCAGCACGGCTGCGCCAGTCGGTGGGTTTGGCCACAATCAAATAAAAAGCCGTGAAAAGCGTTTTCTTTGTTAAGAACTTACTGGACGCGATAAGCAAAGAAAATGTGTTTGTGTTTTACAACGATCTAGCTATATATATATTATGGGGCATCTTACCCATAGCTGCGCTGAGTCTTCCAGGTCCAGGAGGCCAATTCTCGGTTTTCGCCTTCAATGTCGAGTCGACTTCATGAAACGGCACAACCAATAGGAGAACACAGATAACCTATCTTGTTCTCCTATTGGCCTCCAGAAAGACGGAGCAAGCCCTCAGCTCCACTTCATTTGCTGAAGTTTGACTTTGTTTGACTCATGTTGTACTGTTTTGAACTGACAAACCTAAGCTGCAGGTCGCTTGGGGTCGTTATTCCGGTGACACACTAAGCTTGCGTGATGCAGTAATTAATGCATAGTGCCATCTATCAAAATAACAATCAACCGCCTGTTTGTTTGCTTTGAACAATGTCGAGAGTGAAATTCTTCCGGGAATCAAACCTGGCATGTTCGCTAAGCTAATTCTACATTCCGCCGCACTGTACATGAAAGGGCTTTCGCAGCACAGTCACCCGTGTTAATTATTCAGGTGTAAATCAACAAAATGTTAGAGACCATTTATGGAAACGTTCCGCATTTTGCTGTTGGTTTCCCGTGCTAGTAGTAAATTCCTGTTTGTAGTACTTAATCTATTATCTTTATTCTCGACCTAAATTGTCCTTCTCTTGATATTTATCCCTTATTTAAAAGTACGGCAGATAAAGTGAACTATGGAGATCGGAGAAGCTAGCTAAAATTCAATTGAATTTTCTCCAGATATTGAGCAAACAGAAGCAAGCGTCACGTCCGATTCTTCTTTTCTTTTCCTTTCCCATACGTTCATCTCAACCGTCTTCATCTTTTGTACCTGTGATTCAAGCTTGTGAGTACACCATATACGAGTAAGTAAGGGAACTAATGAGGCGGCAAAGCCAAGGTGTGTAAGCCTGAGCGACATTATTAAGCCGTCGCTTTACTGGCGCAGCAGCTCGCTGGTGGCTGCTGAACAGCCCAGCTTATGAAAACCCGTGCGGGATGTTATGGAATTGTTATTTTATTCGCCGTTACTTTTAACGGCTTCCCTTCCTCGTCTTGTCTTTTATCTAAATTGAATTTTGCTTGTGCGTAGTAGACACTTGTGCTAGGATTACTAATAAGGGATTAAAGCATTTAGGAGCGGAATGTAAATAAGATTGCAAAATTGTCAATGAGGTAATTATGTTCCGGGATAATGGTCAGATAATGAGCCGCTTTAAATATTGAAAACATTGTGGTAGACTACCGCAATGCCTACATGGAAGAGCACTCTCCCAAACATACAATGTATAATTTTTTTTTTCTATTTTATTTGGGTAATAAAACAACATTATAATTTTCTGATGTAATTAGAATTACAGAGTGTATATGTAGATAAATACATCCCGTAAATTACGTGTTTTACTAACCATTCTGAGCAACATTTGATAATGACTTATAAATTCGCATTAAAAAAAAAACAACTTTTCATACGAAGTCGGTGACGCGGTTTGATTCTCATTCTGGACAAACATTATTGTGATAAACAATTGTGTTCGACTAATGTGTGGCTTTTATTTAGGTTAGTTAGAATTAATTGTACACTATTATGCTAAGGCTCCGTGCAGCAGGCCTTGCAAATTTTTGGGCTCATACTGCCGTCATCCCCAAAGGAGCAAAACAGAAAAACTATTATCAATGGTTATAGCAAAAGCTATTGTCATTAGTTAGTTACATTTAAATAAAACCTTGCCCTATCCCATTAAACCAATAAACTTCCAAGATTATATCGGACAATCGCCAATAGGCTACGATTGGCACCGGTCCCCAATAAGTATATCAATAAAAGCCTACCCGGCATATTCCCGAGGCATCAATATCATTAATGCGCCAGACCCCGCCACGTAATTACATAAAAGTCACGGTCACTGTCATTTGGCTTTCTCTTGGATAATCTACATCAACAATATGGGTATTTGCACTTATATTGCGGAAAAGATATTTTTTTCATCAGTATTTTTAGGCTAGTTTCTTATATAATAGAAACACGGAATAAAGTTTTCTCAATAGAAATACGTTTGAAAATTGCTCACGTTTAGTGATCGCTCAGAAACAGAAACGAGCTGATATGGTCCGGCAGAGAACCAAAGTAATCGAAATAGCTCACTTGATTAGTAAACTGAAGAGGAAGTGGACTGGCCATCAACCGCAGAGCTGACAACGGCTAGGGTGAACGCATCAGTAAACGTGGCGTAGGACGCCCTCACTCAAGCCAGTAAGGGACAAATTGCGCAAGATTGGCTAGCAGAGGTTGGATGCGAGAGAGCAAAACGTTTATCCCTTAAACTTTTATAAGTTTCATTGAGTAAAACATCATTAGTAGGTAATAATTCCACGTTTAATAAACGCTTTAGTAAGCAAGTAACGCACTTAAAGAATAAGTTTTATACAGAAAACAACGGAGTAAAACAGCCAATAGACTGTTTAAAATAATCCTCAAAGCTCCAGTTATGAAAATTAGGTTGAAGGTCTGATCTGCGAGCCTTAGGTCTTGGGTCTGAATAAGTAATGGACGAGGAACAGGGCTTGCGCGAGTTGTGAACGTTGGCGTGTTTAGGTTCTTCAAAGAACTAAGTAAGCTAAAGCGATTATTATTTCGGGCTTGTCTTAACTTTCGAGGTCAATAAGATAATTATAATGTCTTCAGACATCTTTGTTATTTGAGTTCAAATAAATAAATGGGGGCTGATCTCATTAATTAACAGTAGTAAATAGTAGTGATCTTTCTTTACCCTTGAATTTATTTTCGTTCCCTTGTCTAAGAGTCGCAAAATTCAGACCGCAGTCATTGTACCTAATTATCAGACTCCTCAAATCTTAAATCATGACCTAAGCGCAAGGCTCCAAAGCGACGGCTTAGGACTGAAGTAGTAGGAAATTTCAGTGCTAGAGAAATTGATATTGGAGAAAGAAACAAGAAGCCAAACTTGTAAAGCATCTAAACATGGACCGTATGTTTGTTCCGTAACAACAAAGCAGCATCGTGTTTATGTTGTTAATCCTGCAAATCTGTAGATTACCCTCCTCCAACTTTAATAGTATAATTTCCCACGTAAACCGAAACTTGAGGAATTCCCTTTGTTTCCGTTATTATTATGTTGCGTGCGGTTGCGTAACTAGCGGGGCGGTGACGCTGAGGTATTTGCCGCCGATCAAACACCTTCTATACAGTATGTGATGTAGTTGAATGTACGAGAACAATAATAATAGCTACTCATAAGTGAGAACTCGGTAGAGCACACTAATTATTAGCTACTAATACGGTTCTATATTTAACCTCCTAACCCCTGGAGGTATTAAATATTTGCGGATTAGTTGAAACTTGGTAACGTTTGTCAAAAATGGTATTAAAATTTGTTAAAAAAATATTTGATGTGGGAAAATGGGTTTTCTAGTAGTCCTACCTGTAAGACATTACCTACTATCAAAAAATATAATATGTAATGAGACCTGCACGTGAGATTATTTTTGTTGATGTCCTATGCATAACCCGCCAGGGGTTAGGTGATTAAAACTTATACTTTTTATTTTATAATTATCCACTACTTTTTGGTCTCTTTTTTTGTACTCAAATTCTGATTAACGTCAAAAAGCGGCCACTTTAGACGTTTATCAATATTTACGAGATCGATGGTCAAGTTATTAAATGCAAAAAAAAAAATGTTAAAAATAGATCCGGTAGTTGGTAGTAATTTAAATCAATTGACGGCGCCAAAGCGCCTTAATTTGAATTAAATTTAAACGCCCATCATTCGATCATTGACTTTCAAAATTAAATTTAAAATTATAAAACTATACGTCAATAATTTACGTCTTCTTTCTATCGAGTAGGCTATAATGCGTCGCTGTCAGTTCTAAATCATTCGTAAGGGCCTAACACATAATATAATAGTTCGATAACGACCTCTATTATATGGCAGGCAGCGACGTCCCGCCTGCCCTCCGGAAGCCATTTATCATCTTTCTTCGGGACAGTCAGGTGTTCAAGCTCCCTATGTCCCAAGACCCTACCAAAGCCAACATGCCGACCTCTCGACAAAGTGGTATATCCCCTTAACATTTCGACACCAAAAACATAAAAGGCACGATCCCTATCAAATGCATCATTGGGCCAACCTATTTTGATAGATACTTGTGATACCTACATAATAATATGCTATCAGCGATGATAGCTCAATGCATAAGAACGCGCCACTCATACAGGGGGTAGTGATTCAAATCCAGGCATGCATCTCTGGATTTTTCAAGTCTATGTGTGTATTTCTCACATTTGCTTTGGTGAGGAAAAACAGCGTGAGGAAACCTGAACGGTTCGGGGAGTTTCCGAAAAGTCAAATAAATGATTGAGTTGGTCTGGTTGTCCCATGGACAATAAATGAATTGTGTAGAAATATTTTGATAGCTAGGAATAATTTATTCCATTCACTAGCTTCCATTGGTTTTGGTTAGATAGCAATAAAATTCGTTTACAATGGATTTTAAAATGTAAAATAATGGTTAGTGTATTTTTTGATATATTAATTTAAAACACACAAAAAGAGATATCGATAAAACAACCGTTCGCGTTATGATGATTTCCTACATCAAACAAAGCATAAATTTTCCCGAAATATCATAATGATTTAGTCTTCGCAAAAAACATTATTATTTTATGCTTTAAACATAATACAAAAAACCTTTTCAAAGAAATCCTTACGAAAGCTTTTACAGCACAGTAAATTCAATCCATTTCGACTGAACGCTTCTCGCACATCTAATAAATAACAGTAAACCATACATAATCCACAAGGTGCGGCACCTCATTCTTTTCTCATTGTTACGTTTTGTAAAATAGACTCCAGTTCTAATACTTTTCCTTTTAAAGTTTTGAATCCTAGATAAATCTAGGAATCCTAAAATATTTGCCAACCGGACAGGGCCAGGCACTCGTAACGATCAAGCATATTGCAGTTCTTTAAGGATCAGTGCGCTAATAATAAAACAGTAACCGTACCAGTAACTCTTTATTTGCAAAACAGTTTCCAGGCGCGAGTCCATAGCCATTAAAAAAAAATGAACCATGTCAAAATATCTCCGTAAAAACGTTTATATCAATGCAAACTATGGGGTCTAGAAAATTAAGTTATATTTTATGGCATATTTACTTTTAAATTACTTGGATCTTTTAAACGACACCATTTTCAAATGATGCCCTAAATCTAAATAATGAAATTCTATAAGCTAAGTGAAGTACTTAAACTTAAATTTTCGCTGTTGTGATAGAAAAAAAACATACCTACATAGGTATTTCCAGGCTTATTTATTTCCACGTTCTGGTCAAGCCAAACTAAGCGGCCATATTTATCAAATGATGCAAACTAAAAATATAAACAAAAGCATGGAAAAATGGCTGCTAGTTTACACGCGGGTCGTAACGTAATCTGCATCACCGAATAACCATGAATAACCATGACTTCACTGGTCCCTGCTGCGCTGCTCTCGCGCTCATCGGAACAAATGTATTCGATTGAAGCACGCTACATTATTGCATCGAAACAATGACGCGTTTGAACATTTGCGGGGAGTTCAGCAGAGCAAGCTCAGAAAGCGAAGCGATAGGCGGCGGCATTATGCGACGACCCGGTTAGCGCAGTGCTTTGAGCACCGGTTGAAAACGCAAGGGACGCGGCGCGGGTTTGATTCCCGCACCGACACAAACGGTGTACAAAATATAAGCAATTTGTACTGACATTGACCTCGAGACTTAGCTGAGCGTTTAGTTGAAGTCACGGCAGATATAAAAGCTTTTGCCCCACGATACAGCGGGCTATGATGCCGCAAGCATTTTGTGGATGCCCCCATTATGAGTTTAGCAAAAAACAAGCAGTTGAGTACTTTTAGTTTTTTATGTAAATAGTTTAAGTAATAACCACTAGCAAGTAGAGTAACGAGGACTGTCTGAAAAATCGATACCACGTTCGTTTTCACTAAACCAATACACAGTTTTGGCAGATCACGCAGCAAACCAAGAGGCAGTAGCAAGCTCTGTAAGTTTCCTACTGCCTCTCTTTCTCTGTAACTCGAGGTTTACTGAAGGAGCTCACTTAAAACAAAGGTGTGCGATGTTCAAAGGCGCCGACGTCGTTGCGGCAAGCCTCGTAAGAGTGAGACTTTATAAGTCGACGTCTTTATTTACTACTGTGATAAGACTGAGTGATAATATTAAAGAGTTTGCTCATGTCCTTGTAACTTTACAACTAGTTAAGATTAACTTTCATTCAAGGCTTCGCTCTTGCACTCGATATCTAGCGATGTACTTAATTTCGGCAACACTCGTTAGCTTCGATCACTCTTGGCAGATGAGCCAAAGAGCCGTCTAGAGCTAAAGAGTCGCAAGCATTAAAGAAGTCTGGTATTTACAATGAAGTGAAAGTCTGACTTTTTCAATCCTTACAAATGAGATCCAAACAAACTCCATCATAGTAGCGTTCAGCATTATTTGGTATCCCAAGTAAGATTATCCACAATTTGAGGAAACCATCCTAGTTGTGCAGGTTTCTTCGCGATGTTTTCCTCACCGCAGAATAGTAGCGTTTCAAAGTTAATAAAGTTTTCTTATCTTCTGAGCTACTATCTTTCTCAACCGTTCCAACAGCGTCTCCTAAAAGCCTAGCATTATAAAAAATTCAACCAAATCTACATTATATATGTTACCCCTCGCTTCTGGCAACTTGGAGCGATTTAGCAAATCCACTATGACATAAAAGTCTAGATACGAAGATACGAAAGCGCCGTTCCTGCTCAGGTGGCGCAAAGCCTGACAAATGATAACCGGATCCTACGAGATTTGAGAGAAGTAATTCTGCCAGTGGTTAAGTTTACAGATCTGTACGTAGAATTAAAACACGTTGATGGACAACTTAAAGTATACCTAACGCATAACGTAGACCTTATTGTTTACCTTGGCTTCAAAATCATCACATCAACTTATCTATGCGTGTAATTCCGGGTTGCGTCCAAATCTGTCACTTTGGAACCCGTGGTACGCTTAGACTAAGTACGCTTCAGGATTTGAGGAGTAATTACAATGAAACGACTGACCAGAGTAGCATAAAGGAGTCTCTCTACTAGTGGTCCAGAGAAGCATCCCCGCGTGATTGTGTCAGAAATTATGAGATCCACAGGAGTTTTAAATATACCTATCCCAAAGAATTACGTGGCTCCATTGGCAATGGGCAGGGCACATTGCGAGGAGAATATACAGCTCTTAGGGTGGCAAGATCCTAGAGTGGAGGCCGCGTACAGGAAGTCGCAGCCGTATCAGGCCCCCAACAAGGTGGACCGACCATTTAGTGAAGGTAGCGGGAATTCCTTGGATGCGGGTGGCACAGTACCGATCAGTGTGGAGATCATTGAGACCTATGTCCAGCTGTGGACGTCTATTGGCTGAAATGATGATGTGATGAGTGAGACAGTCGTAATTATTATCATAAGTCCTGGTCAGTCTCTTACCATCGGGTCGTGTCATGATCAAACACATAATTATAACTGTACATTGTAACTCACATGCAAATGTACATTCATAATAGTACAAAACGTACCCATTTAAAATGCTCCTTTGGTAAAAGAAAAATCGGGAAAAGCTTGTAAATGTTTAATGAGAGTTGGCTACGACTGTTATCCTTTGGGAGAGTTTAAATAAATAGTTGCGAGTTTGCCTCACGTCTGTAGCTACACGCGCACCACGCCAGGCGGACTGGGAGAATTAAAAAGAAGTCTTTAAAGATTCGTTGTATCTGTTCCTCACCTGAATCGAGTTTAATTAAAATTGTTCGTTGGACATGCTCAAACGGAGTTTTCTTGCTTGCTTGGTTTGTTTGACTTACACTGTACACTAAATGAAAATGATAATTAATGATTACGTAAGTTGACATGGATTGTTCGCCGAGTTAATAAAGCTATATACTGCAGTATTTTAAATCTTTATTGTTTTCACATAAAGCAACACGCAAACTCGTGTAATCCATCGGAAAACAATGCGAAAGCAAAATGATGTCACAGACCCGCACGGTTTCCCCTTATCAAAATAAATTAAATAAATGCCTTGTCCATTTTCGGCGGGTTCGGCGACGCGGACGCATCTGTCGAGCTCGGGCGAGGGGGGAACTTGATAGGAATGTAAAACAATATGGATTATTCAAATTAAAACCAAAATGGCCAATCGACGATCAGTAAGATGGCTACGATTGCAGAAAAAATAATCTGTTCTGTCCGACAAAATATCGATAAAAATGATACAATCGTACCTCCACTTGTTTTTGCGTCAATGCATGAGACTGGGGTGGTTTCGAATTTCTTTTTTCTTGCGTGACTTAGATTTACGTTTAGTTTAATTCACGAAAGATCCAAGGAATGGCGGCTACTCCTCCCAGCAATTTTTCGGCGAAAAATACAGCAGGGTATTAGGGACTTATTGTCACTAATTTATAGAGTCAGCAATAGCAGGGCCTATTTTGTTATAATATACTTTTAGTATTATTGTGATCTATAATATTGCCTCGGCCAAAAAGCGATCCTGCGCCTGATTGCCGGCTCGTGGCTCCGCCCGCCGTAACCAAATCAGTCAGGAGGATATTATTAATTTCCTAGGATTTTCATCACATAGATAAATGACGTAAGACGGCACATCACCTCAAAGACGATCGCATTACGAGACCCATTTGTAACGAGGCGCGAATCGATCGCGGCGACGTGACGCGACTGCGGCGGATTCAATTCCACTGCCCGCCCTTCACGGGGCTTAGGGATGCCGAATTACTGGCACTTATAAGTTTCATTAGCTAGTGGATTAATTTTTACCACAAATTGAACTCCACAACCACAATATGAATAATGTGAACGTTTACTTTTATCTCAGCGGATACCATGGCGGACTTGACGCGATGAAGTTTAATGTTATGACACAGATAGAGATGGCGGACGAGCAAAAAGATCGCCTGTCGCTTAGTGATTGCCGCCGCTCATGGACACCCGGTGTAATCACAAATGCACAGCAAACTTTTTAAAAGTACACGAGTACCTAAAGATACTTATATAAATAGAGTACATATAGGGTATTAGCATCAGATTAAACATATACTGACTACACAATACTACACCCCTGCGCTGTTTTATTTTATTAAATTTATGTCAAGCTGGTTTCTAAAATTCGACAGTTTTGGGAGTGTTGAGTTCGAGCCATTTTATTACTCATCATTTTAGGACTTATCAAATTGACGACTACCATCTGCTGGCAGGCATTTCGTGACAACTCAGGTCCATCTCTCCAGATTTATTTTCATAGCAAGTTTGACAAACTAAATCCGTCGTTTCAGGGTGCATTTTGCAACTACTACGGTAAAGATTACAACGTAATAGCAGCGTTTAGAGCTCACGTACCCACTAATAATATAATGTATTACGCTATTTCTACCACAGTGCGCGGTGGATGTAAGATAGCGAGTTAAAAGAGCTCTTTAGTGAATATTACTCCTTTCTGCTTCATGCATTCCCACATTATCTGGTGAGATATGACGCGCACAGCGGTTTCAAACACTGTAGAAGAGCGAAGATAAAAATCTCGTTTAGTTTAAGTCTTGTAAGTATAAGGTTCAATTTACACCCCAAGCTGTGCCCCGCGGTTTATCAAGAAAAATAAATAGCGTATTAAGCCTTTGACTGCCACATTACTAGACATAACAGAAAAAGTATTGTTTGCCGGTCACCGGTGACCCCCATGGCGTTCAAAGAGTTAGAAAAAATATTGATTGTGAAATATTTTACTTTCATCGATTTTATTTACCAAGTTTAGTTTCAACAGTGTAGTTCTTATAGTTTCAGAAAAGAATGGCTGTGATATAAGGACGGATAAACTTGACAAATCTATGAGTGTTCTGTTTTTTGCCATTTACCTACGGAACCCTAAAAAGGAAGCTAGTGTATTTTCCATCATTAAACAATCCCGCTTCCTGTTTACCTGATTGCTTTTGTTTATCTTGACGGCAATCGACGGGAATCGGGACGAGCGATAAACTGGGATCTCCATTACCAAGACGAGGAGATAAAAAATCCGGCCGCGATTGTTAACCGCAGAAATATTTGACTTTAAACACATTTTACGATGGCGTCTGTTGTGCTCATCTTCGCGTTTTAGAGATCCTTACTGTAGCTGTTTTTAATACTCAAATAAAATATTGGTAAGAGCTGTTGTTGTAAACATTTTATATTGCGGATTAGTTTACGTTATTAAGTTTACGATTACTACTAAAATTAATGATGAGTAGTGTTGACAGATTTCTGAAAACAGTATCAAACAACATCACATACATTGGTCCCGGTCCCAAACTAAGTATTCACTTGTACTATGGAAACCAGAAACAACGAAGGGACCATAGAAACTCAGACCCAACACAAAAATCTGTTCCATCACCAAGAATTTGTGTTGGTGCGGAAATCGAACCCGCAACCTTCTCAAACAACTGCGCTAAACGGGACGTGTTTTCCGTTCGCCGTGCAGTGCTATGTCTACACAACCACACGCGTTACCAACAACCGCTCCTATACTAAATAGATGACTGTGCTAGAACGGAGCATGAACACAACTCCGTAGTGTTTGGTTTAATATTCCCACAGATGCTTTGATCGCAGCCCCCGCCCTTGACCCGCTTCCCGCCAAGTGGTGTTGTCTCTGGCTGATGACGCAGCCGCTGACGACTGTCTGTTTCATCGCGGAACAAAACTGTGGCGAGAGCTGGTAGGGGTGCCCAGTAACACGGAAACTGGGACAGAATATCCTACTTAGTAAAAATGTAGGGAGTTTAAAAAAAAAAAGCAGTGTGTCGCCAAGTGAAAGGGGGTAGTATTTCATGATCAGTTCGAGTCAGGAAGTTCGCGGTCTAATACCGCGGTGATTTAAAAGGCATTTTACTCCGTTGGTCCTGCAACTGATTCTTCACGGGTTGTATCATGGAAGCTTACCAGAATGTGAAGGCAAAAAATGAAACAAATTAGAGACGAATAGTAGAAAAAAGAAAACTTACTACGCAGACCATACATAACCTGGGCATATGGAAGGAAGTTCATGATAATCAAATGAAACGAATATGGAGTGAACTAAAATTAACTATAATTTTATCCTAACTATATATAGATGTTTTAAGTAGCATCTGGAGTAGGTGCATCTAAGCTGTAGCAAACCGAAAATGTGATGATGATTTGTTGCAAATAAACGCTTTATCCGATTAAAATTAAAACAATATTACCCTATTCTTAGACACCGATAATGGTTTAAGTTGTACATTAAACAGATCGGGACACTGCTACCCACCCCGTCACTACTCAGCCCATTCACATCGACGACACTCCACCGGGGTGGAAAAATACGCATTGTCTCGTTCCAATTGTTTCTGCCCCGGGCAGGAATTGCCACTATCCCCGCGCTTACTCACTTGTAGCCTCAGGTTTATTTTAGCTCTCCGATTTATTGTTTCGGTTGGAGTTTTACAGCTCGCGAGTCAAATGAAATGGTCCATGGCAAGTTGCGGAGAGTGGGACATCGTTGGTGAAGTAAAAACTGCTCTGTTATGTGTCTTGTTCGGCTTTGAATGGATGGAAAAGGATCTTGCGGTAACAAGAGCATTGTGACCTTTTAATTTTTTCTCTACGTAACACATTTTGCAGTTCGTTATCGAACATTGGACTCTGTTCAACTAAGATATTTAATAGTAGCTATTACTTTCGCTTTTGTGATCAATCTGGAAGAATTATGTAAGGTAAATCTTATGCAAAGTCTACACCGATCAAACCCGGAATCATTAGATTTTTTATGAAAAAGGAGACTGATGAGAAGACGGATCACGTGATGGTAAGCGAGTACCGCCGCCCCTGGCAACACATGAGGAGTCACACATCCGACGTGATTTTAAAAACGTATACGCTCTCTTTTAAAAGGTTTGCAGGTGGCAAATTATTCAATAATACCATTCTAACGTAGTAAAGTAGTTAACAGAGGTTACTACGTGCTAAAAGTCGGCAACTAAAATAGGCTCCCAAGAAATAACACACGTGAAGGACCCTCGCAAAAAGCGATAATCTAAAATTGGTTACTTCCCGAATGAGGCAATAAGCTTTGAAAGAGTCGTCGCTGAGCGCAGGTGCGCGGGACTGCGAATGAAGCCATCCACACTCCAGGAGATCAAGCAGCCGGCCTTGACCCCGCTGTCCGAGGGGGCAATTCTCGCTGCCATAACATGGTTATCGCTAGGGAGGGGAAGTGGACGGGAAAACATTATTGGAATTCTGTTAAGTAACTTCTAGTTACTAATTGCATTCCATTGACTTGCTATTCGGTGAAATCAATTTTTTTTTTATGTGATAGGTAACAGATAAGTAGACGGATCACCAGTCTTAATCTTGCGTTTTTGCAAGACATAGACAATCACAAGATCGATTTTACTACTGTTATATATTTGGATAGCTGTTGCAGCTGTGACGAGTAGTTTGGCAGAAGTTTTGAAAACGATTAACCATCCGAAATCTGCATAGCATTATGCTAATTAGCAAATAAATCCTACGGACATGTAGTTTTAGTAACGTTACGTGATAGATACTAAGATGCTCTAAATAAAGATGAACAAATGTAATGTATTTTGCAGAGTGAGTGAGGGCAGAAACCGATGGTTCAATAGGAGAAAAAGGAAACTAACAGGTTAATAGCGCAATCGTGACTCTACTGATGTTGCAGGCCTCTATAGGCGGCATCATTCGCTTACCATCAAGTGATTCATCTGCTCGTCTGCCACCTATGACACAAAAAATCCGAAAAGTTTCCGAAACTGTATTCGCAGTGATAATGTTTAACGCTTCGCTTTCACTCGTATATTGTCGAAGCAATTTATCGAGTTTCCGTGTTGGAGCCCGGCCCACCCCTGAGTGACCCGGCTGATAAGTCTGATTACCATTCGTCTCGGATCGTTCCGCGTCATTGCGCGCCGATAGCGCCCCGCAACTGGCACAAATCATTTGCCCCGAGGATTAAGAGAAGAATATCTTGCTTTTTGATCATCAACATTCCCATTATTATTCGATTTAGGTTCGAGTACAGGGCACCATTGGTGAAATTACTGAAATAATTTTCATCATAATCATCATCGTAGTGATAAACCCTGGTTTATTTTAAAGAAGGCAAACCCTTCTTGACCTCATCTCACCTGAAGGAGGGTGACAATAATGAGTGAGAATGCTGCTGGAGCTTCAGAGGCTAGTATCCGCTTTTCCGCTATTTTTCTTCCACTTCGCACATGCTATTTACTTATGATTCGCTACGCACACCATTATAAATGTTTGTTGATGAAACAAATATTCTTGTTGGGTGTTTGTGGTGCTTTTCATGTTTATACCTTAGTTTGGGACCAGGATAGTGTATGTGATGTTGTTTTCTTATTTTTACAACGTTAAGTCAAACCTTTTGGATCTATTATTTTATTTATACCAAATCCAAGTTTTTACATTATTACCTTTACCCTAACGTGTCAATTTCAGATTAATTCAATGTAATCGCTTTAGAGCCCGGGTTACGCTTGAACCATAAAGCTGGATATGAGAAGTCTTGTAATTACAAAGGAGCGTATAGTCGTCTTATTCGAAACCCTTAGACAAGGGTTGTAGGTGTCCCTAGTTTGTGAAACTATGAGTAGGTAAGACTAACTCATGAGTTTTCCATCAGAAGAAGAAGGCAATACACATTTTGAATTCATGAGTTGTCGATGTAAAACTCGTATATAACGCTTTTTTCAAATACATATTGTGTACTATAAGTTTGTCGAATACCTTGTAAAACATTTCCTCCACATTTGTAGGTCTAAATCCTAAGTCAAAATAAAAACGTTTTCTATTCCCGTGTCTCCTCAGAGGCCAGATCCAAACGAGCCGTATCTTGCCTCCCCCGGGAGTCGAATGCGCCGTGTACTGCGACTAACGAGATACAAACACTATTGAAAGGACGTGATTGAAATGAGACGCGCAAATTGAGCTCTTTGTTGCTCCTGCGTCGGTCTGTGAGTGATGGCCCGCGCTTACACACTCGCTGGGATTAATGATGAAAACGCTTTTCAGTTACGAACTTTTTGATTATACGAAGAGGACAATAACATATGAGAGACATTAAATAAGTAAAAAAAAATGCATACAACATCTCTTTGAATGATCTGACTTTAATACCTACGACGAAGTACGTTTAAGTTACAGTTATCAAACATCAGAGAAATGTATTATATATTAGGATAGCTAAATAAACACTTAATATTACTAATACTAAATCTAATACAATTTTAATCATTGATGGGACAGGTGCACTAGTGAATCCATAGTGCCAGTTTATCAGGTCACTTAGCACCCCAACCCAATAGCCTAGTTTATTTTCTAGTCCATTTCTTTTATTAGTCCTATAAAAATTGGGGACTGTCCTTGGTTATACTTTTATAGTGTTTAAACGGATAGTCGCCGGCTGGTGTCACATCACGTTATAGTAAAATTGTCACTTGAATAGGTTTACGTTGGCTTTAGCCCCACGCTCGCCTCCTGAAAGTCCGGCTAATATCTGCCCGTGATTCTGTAACGAATGACCAACTAATATTACTACACACAGGTAATTCAGCATTTTGATTGCCCGGAATATACCTACGAGTTTCGTTTTTAATTTGAGGACGCTTTTAAATTAATCATACCAAGTTCCATAAATGCCTATGTCAGTAAAAACACTATTGTATATTTTATGAAAGTTTACAGTCAGTAGTTTCCTATTCATATAAATGTATTATTCACGCGCATTTCACAAACTGTGTTGTCATTTCACTAAAACTATGTTCTACTACTAATATCAATCTAAAATACTACTACAATTAAAACAACTGTCACTAACTTATTGCTATTCAATAAGAAATAACATTTGCATTTCCAAGCTCAAAATTCTGTCATTTTTTATTTGTTCTTCTAGTATTTTAATACTCGCCTCGCAATAAAATATAGCACTTAAAGTTTTTCAGATAAATCGAAAGCATTGTACAGATCGCGCAGTTAAAATCTTTACATCTCTTTTATGGCCTTTATGACTGTATAAAGGCGATAAAGAATATTACGAGCACTGGGAGACAATAATTAAGACGTAAAGAAAGCATTCAAAGCAATAATTTCTGTAGGTGCCTATGAATAATAACATGGCGTGTGTCCACTATTAAGAAAATCTCACGTGAAGCCAACAACTAGAGGCGCCTAGAACAAGACCCAAGTTCGACTTGACGAGGCTCGGCGAGTGATCTTACAATTAAAGAAAGAGTGATTTGTTGTGCACTCTACTTAAGGAAATTTTCCGTTTTTGGTTCAGGCTAAATCTCACTAGTTAGCGCATGAGTTATATGCAAATTAGCTTAAAGCATGCATGCAGATGGTAAACTGTTAAACTATTTATCACAGTAAAACAACTGTAAAACTATTTATCACAGTTTTCACTACAAGGAAAGATAGCGAAACTGATCTTGTGATTTTTTTGTCTTGCAAAATGGCAAGACCATTAAAAAGACTGGTGAAGGCGATATCCATGCGATATTCACTTACCGTCAGGTAGCGCACTTACGCGTTTGCCTCCCAGACAGAGTTTTGATATTATTTTATGGTAAAATTCAGCTTTTGGCTTTTGGAAGCTCAACCAAAGAGAATGGATTTAAAATTGTTTTAATTATTTTGTGGTAAATTTCGTTTTCGCAGAAAATTGGCTTTACTGTAGCTCGACTGGAGTTTTCACATCAATATCGATTTGCATTATGTACTCACTGCTGCATAATTTAACTGAGTTTCAATAGGAAAAATCTACGAATAATTTAGCTGGAGCCGACTTAATAGCTTCTGCGAAATCAAATTTGTTTATAAAGTATGAAGCCAGTGACCGTCTTGTACTTGTAGTTTCCCAAGTTTGTATTGATCTTGGCCTTGCGGCTATTTCCACAAAACAGTAATAGCAAGACCGGCTTCGGCCGACACTACGGAGCTGATCCCGACAGTCGTGCCCGGCCGGCCTGTGCCCGGGGAGGGCGAACTTCCCGGGCAATACACTTAGGCCACAATCTAGACGTACATAAGCAGTTATGTTAGGCGACTGGCGAAACACTCCCAACTTTTCCTATATTTCGCGAACCGTCATCTCGCAATTACTGAAGTTACGCTTTATTTCTTTAAGAGGTATTTTTGTATTATTGCTTTGTTAATGCGGAAGGCCTTAGATATAAAGCAAGCTTGACAACGGTTTTGTTTTACTACCCTTGACTAAAGTATGATTAACTATGACCAAAGGCAAAATAAATCAATTTAGGTAATTAATTGAATAGATTTTTACCTTGTCTATTATCTTCTTTATGTTCTATTTCTAGAATTTAATCAATTATAGAAGATTTACTACACATAGATTTGAGTACATAAAATAAAGTTAACAGAATATTTACGAACAGTTTTAACGAAATCTTTATAATATTTTAAAGAAAATAAAGCCATTTATTAATAACTTTTTTTATTTATTTCAGATTATTACGAGCCAAACGTGGATGACATCATCTTAACAACGTAAGTTACCACAGCCAAGTGACTTAATAATACAAATCTGAGGAGGAAAACACCATCTAATAAAAGTCTAAAGTGATGTCACGTTTCAAAGCGAGATTGAATTACCGCCCCTGCTATGCCCGGGTCTTTGCTGCTTTCCTTCCTCGACTCTCTACTGCTGAAAAATTTACTTAATGACGTAACAACCAAATACCTTTATCCAGTAGGTATATTGTAATACCAACCACCCTTTTTGTACCTTTTACTAACGGAAGCAACACCGTGTACTTTGCCTGCTTGTAATAGGTGTGATAGTAACTAAACTTGAAAGCTCCATACTAAAGATATCACTTAAACGCGTTGCCGAAACTCCACTTACAAACACCTTTGGAATGAAAATGGCTTAACTCAAAATTCCTGTAAAGGTTATAAGTGTCGTAAAACTCTGTTGGCCTTTCTTACCCTGATGTGCTGCTAGCTAGTGAAAAATATGATATTGAGTTTTAGTTCTATGTATGGGAAAAGCTTCTAATATTTTTCTATTCCACGACGCACAGTGTGTGCGTAAACTACGATATGGTCGTAACGTCCGGTTTTAGGCCCTCAGTCTATAAACTAATCGTAAAAGCAGATGTCAATTGATATCACATCACAAACATAATATAAACTTATAAAGAAGAGCGAGCAGTACGAAGGTACTTGTCTTGTAGTTACGACGGGCGTAAAGCATTATCAGCCGAGCTAAATTAATCGCGCGGACGGGACGTGACTCGTCTCGCGCTTACTAGATTACGGTCGGGTTGGATACAAGTACTATTGCCCTCGTCGTGGTATGCTTAATGCCGTGGGAACTGAATGGCAAAAATGTGGTTAAGCTTGGGGGTGCGAGTACGAATAGGTTTGGCTCGGCTCTATCTATATGCGTATTTTTACCATCAGCTCGGCGATGGGGAAAACATCGTGTAGAAAACCTACACGTTTTGGATAGCCTCAGAAATGTGTACATAAGTTGGTCCCTTTGATTACGTATTTTTAAGAATAAAACATGTGTGTAAATAATATAGCATATAAAGTCGCACATTGCTTGGAATTAAAACACTATCAAAAACACACCGAGACTCGTTTTTTTAATTTCGCTCGTGTTTTAATAGCTTACTACGTAACAGTCACAGAAACTATCGTACTTACTATTAATTTCACTATATGCCATAGTATTCATCGTTACTACAAGGCAAACATAATAACACACGTACAAACTTACCTGTTCCAGACCCTGATAATGTTTTACGATACCAAACACTCGTAACATCGATGGCGCCCAGTGAAGGCATGATAGCGACGCGGCCTGATCTCGAGCGACCGCGCTAACTATCCGCCCCGGACATGTAGCAGTTACCTACTATTAAATCGGCAATCAAACGTGAGACTGACGAAGTTCCCCGTATACCAGTTACAGATCTTATTCCAAGGCGTTAAGGTCTAAATCCACCGCGAACTTTGTAATATGTACCTAATTGTCTCTACGTCTGAGATAAGTTAGAGTGGGAAATTGGAAATGGTAATATATTTCAAGTAGGTCGCATCGGTTACAATGTTCAGGTAGTTAATAATTAATACACCCAATTAGGTTATTTAGAAGCAGGTGGCAGACGAGCTGATGGATCACCTGATGGCATGAAATTACCGCTGCCCATGGCAACGCCAGTGGAGTCACTAAACACTTGTGTTGCGAGTGTCTAAGGGCGAAGTCTCGCTCCCTCTGCTCGCCTGCCACAAATAGTTGAAACAAAGCTACAAAAAATCTTTTAGGTAATTCAAAAAAATATTTAACACTCAGTTGCAAGTAAAAAATAATAGTAAGACAAAATGTGTGAAAGAATTAAAATATAGAGGTAGTTTAAAAATGTAGTGTGCCATTATGCAGATAATTAACGCTAGTTGTAATTAGCATTTTTAACTAAATTACCCGCTGAGCCACTCTAAGCATCTGTTTTTCTCAGAATCCTAATTTAAATTAAAAATGTCATAAAAAAGAAACAAAATTTTAACTACAAGTTCAGCTTGCTCGAATAAAGTACTCGTAGTTTTAACTGTAAAATAAAGATTTTATAAATAAAAATATCTGAGTAGATTTATATAATTTATGGAGTTTCTTGACAATTTTAAACTCTCCGGAATCTTGTTGTATATTTTCCATTTAATATTCAAACAAATCTCATGAATAGTGTACGAGGAGTTTCTTGCAGTTGATTTTAGAACAAGTTTTCCAGGATTTCGTCATGTCCCTCAGTATGAAATAATTCAAGATTAGAGTTCCTTAACAAATTTGCAACGTCATATATGTAGAAACTTAGCAATAATTAAATATTGCACTTAAAAATTCCTCGGAGGGTTCAGATCAATATTTACTTAAGAATAAATTGCGAAGAATTGGCTATACCAAAAATATAAACTTAGAAATAGTTTCAGTTCACGGAAATTCCACGGCCCTCTGAGCCAGATGCGGAACGAGCCAATCCTAGGAATCGGTCCGTACTTATCGCAAAGGCTCGCTTCGTCGCCTCGTAAGCATACCCTGACAGAACATTTAATAACTCACCAGGTACTAACAACTCCATTCCTCTCTAAAGTAGACCGTGATGTTAAAATGATAAAAGTTTAATATACTCAAGTCAAAGTTTCAAAGGAACTTTATCTGTTAAAGCAAAGAATAGAATGTTATCTGCTCGATTGCTTCCTCCTACAGATTACCTTTGAGAAAATTCTCTTTACTGTGTTATATCAAATAGAACAGGATGTTTCATTTCCGAGGCGGGGAGGCGCAGATACGGGTTCACTTTATCAAATAAAATGTTATTTCAATTAAATAAACTTTCCCTTAATCTTTTCACGTGGCTATATAAATATAAGACAAGTATTTTCAACGTTTTAAATATCTTTATACAAACAAGGAAAGATCTTCATGGGTAATGGTAGCTCAGTGAATAACAAAGCACGTGCCATACAGGAGGACGTGGTTCGAATCCGAAGAATATACCTCGAGGTTTTCAAAAGTATGTATGTGCAATAGGGTGGGTCAAAAAATTTTTTTTTATGTGATCGATTTCTAATAGCGATATTATGTTGAAGTAAGGTATCGTTATAAACCCCTTAAAATCTTTTTGAATTATCTTAAGTGGAACAGCCCGCGCAACGCATTTGAAGTTTTGAAGAAAAAACGTTCAAGTGCCCACTTTTACACCTTGACTTACATGTTTGACGTTAGGCATAGTTTCATATTTTAAAGAGTATCCAGTCAAATACACTTTACTTTTGTTAAATAAGCTGTATTGTTTATTAAAAGAAGGCTTTAGAGGTAAGAACATTCAGATAATTCGTGTATCCATGAGGCTAGTTTCTGGTAAAATCTTATGAAATTATACTACGTGTAATTTGTGTTTTAGGCATTGGAAATTATTTTTTCTCATCATGTCAAATAACAGACAGTCATACAAGTGCCCCATATTTGGAACTATTGAGAATATAATACCATTTTACCATGTTACCAACATACCAGGATGTATTGAAATGTTTCAGGTGAAAATTAAAAATGGTAGTAACAAAGAGCCCTCATTTTCCGAAATTGTAGCCCAAAAAGTTAAAGGAGTGTGGAAAAAGGCATCAATACTTGTGGTCTCGCATATAAGAGTCATTTAGATACTAAAAACGTATCACTCCAAATGCAAAAATATCATCAAATCATTAAAAAGGTTGTGAAAAGTTTATCGGTGCTGTCGCAAAATATATGTGACCGCTATGGAGTATCCGACAGCGATTGCTTCTGCAGTTTTACACAAAGTTTACAAAGGGAAACCGGATCTTGCTTCTTTATATTTCTACGCCAACACTATCAAGCAATTTAGTTATTTTGACTCAATATATTGTTAAATTATATGCCCCCGTGTGGTTCCAAATTAAGACACATTCCTCATGGAAAGACAGATCACGACACCTGTGGAGATTGATTGAAAGTTCGCGATTCTTGTCAAGTGCATTAAAAGCAGTCATATACCCTGTTATTCATCGAAATGCATATTTTTCTCACCAAGAAAATTTACTATTATCGATGTTAACAGATGAAAAAAACCATACACGAGAATTTGCAGCTAGAAGAATTCTAAAAGCACGTAAATCACCTCCAACCGAAAACCACGCACTTTTTAAATACCTAAACTTAATTTTGAAGCCAAATCTTACATTGATCCAATAAACTAGCAAGAAACCAACTTTTGATCCACGTATTGTAAGAAACCAAACGAATGAAAAATTTCTACAGATAATAGAGAAAAATGGTGACGAAAGTATGCTGTTAATAAGGTTGCCTTGCACATACACAAGCCATCGAACGCAGTGTAAAGATAGTAACAGAAGCTGCAATGGCATGTGCTTGTGATAAAAAAGCAAAGGATGGCATAATTCATGCAAAACTTGCTTCGAGGAAAGTTATGCCAAAATTCAATACTAGGCGTAATAACATTTTTTTTTATTACCTTTTATGATATATTTTTAAAGCTTTTTGTTTCACACATTAATATATGTCTTTCGTAAAATATTTGTTATGTTTTAATAGTATTTATAGTAATTTCTAATAAAGAACTATGCCTTATAGTAATACGTGTTTTTTTCCAAAAACTTATAGTTTTGAAGCGGATGCGCGGGCTGAAGATAATATGTTTAATTATCCGTTTTATAGCTAAAACTACTTTTTATAGTACACTACAACATAATAATCCTATTAGAATTCGATCCATCAACTTTTTTTTTTCTCCATACTAGAGTGACCCACCCTAATGTGCAACCCAGTCAGTAAGATAATAATGAAAAGATCGTCGTGAGCAGAAGCGCAAAAGATAGAGCAGACTGGCAGATACATCGACAAGTTAAACTTATTACCCTCTTGTCTCGTGATTTCGTATCGGGAGTTGAAAAATAAAGTGCTGTTTGGTAAAGTTAGACGGAAAAATAGCAGCAAACTTAAACTTATTTGACTGTGGAACCTTAAAATTTCCGACACTAACATTCTTAAGAATCTCTCAAGCTAAGTGAAATATTTTCACAGGAATTCTTCCTATTTTAGCTTCCTAGCTCAAAGGAAATAAGAAAAGTAGAAAGTTTCCTGAGAAACAAGGCAACTGTATAGCAATAAATATTTGATTTGATTTGACTGCGCTGTGATGTATTTATTGCTCGTTACTTTATATATATTTTTTCTTGATTTTTGTATAATACTAAGTTGTTTTACCTTATGTGCATAATAACGTATCTTTGTGCATACTCAGTTTTACATGCAAATTTAATAAGATTTTTGATATGAAAGTCAGGTCTATTTATGCTTCGTTATTATTATTTGACGGTGCGCTGTTGACTGTTACCACTAATAAATGTGTTTGAAAAGGCATTTCATATTTGCAACTATATATTATACCTCTCGCAGAGAGAAGATTACGCAAAAACGTATTGCGGCTCATAATAATTTCGATGACGAGGTACGAATAACGAGCTAAAATTAATTACTAAGCCGCCCGTTTATCCCGCTAAAGTTTGCTCCAAGTCTACGAACATCCAGCATCCAATACCGAGGCTGATTCCAACGCAAAGTTGTTATTGAGAGTCGGAACAGAATAATAATCGAGTGTTCCTGACAGGCGATTAAAGCGAGTAATAAAAAGCTTCGCGATTACTGCGCTATTCGATTCCCGGCTGGCGGGGCTCAATATGCATTATGCATTTATCACGTTCGCTGAACTTTCGCCATTCTACTCACTTATTATTTATTATAATGAATTGTCAAGCTTGTCAAAGCTAACTTTTTAGTCACAATTTACATTTGACTTGGTAACTATTTCCATTGAGCTGAAAATTTGTTGAGTGGTTAAATACACCATTCTAGAGGAATTTTTAAAAATCCCCGTCGTTGCAACGTATTATAATTTAGCAAGTTACTAGTTTAGTCTTTTTTTTATTTATGCTATTTTAATGTTTGTAAATACGATTGAGTAAACAGGCTAAAACTTCACTTGTTTAACATTTAATGGAATCCTGTCTAGCGATGTAACATAAAGTAAGTTCAGGATAGTATAGTCTGCGGCATGAAACAATAGCGTCGACCTTGAGTGCGCAGAAACCAATTTTAGTAGAAAGTCTTCTTCTTTACAAGAGCGCAAACGTAAACGGTCATCGTTATTCTTTCATGCCGCCAGCTATAATTAAATTACGAATGAAGAATATTCACAACTGATCCCGTTTGATTAGTCGTAAGTATATCAGAATATTACGAACAACCGTTAAAATTTGTAAAATGAAAACAAAATATCGGGCATCTCTATCTTTCAATCACATTACCGCTAGATAGGAAGCCCGAGGCCAGAGGTCCGGCGCGCAAGATCCGAGACATCTAAGGCTCGTCCGGGCCCGGGACAGCGTTTGGGGCCCTACACAATACTTACATGACGCAATGGTAGCTCAGTGGATAAGTAAGAACTCTCTCTTGGGCCAATGAAGAGTTTTTTTTTTTTATATTATAGGAAGGCAAACGAGCAAGCGGGTCACCTGATGGTAAGTGATCACCGCCGCCCATGGACATCAGCTACACCAGAAGGAGTGCGGATGCGTTGCCGGCCTTTTAGGAAGGTATAGGCTCGTTTCTTGAAGATTTGAATGTCGTACCGGTTCGGAAATACCGCTGCGGGAAGTTGATTCCACAATGAGGAGGTGCGTGGCAGAAAGTGTCGAGTAAAGCGCACGGTAGTGGAACCGCCATCCATCCAGGTGGTATGGATGGAATCTGAGTTTATGGCGTGTAGTGCGGTGGTGAAATTTGGCAGCGGGTATTAATTCGAACAACTCCTCAGAGCACTCACCGTGGTAAAGGCGGTAAAAGACACATAGAGATGCAACATCTCTCCGCAGTGCCAGAGAATCTAGGCGAGCAGTGAGATTCTCGTCGCCGACTAATCGAGTTGCGCGACGTTGGACGCGATCAAAAGGGAGGAGCTGATATTGGGGTGCCCCGGCCCAGAGATGGGAGCAGTACTCCATGTGGGGCCGGACTTGAGCCTTATAGAGCTGAAGGCGGTGGGTTGGCGTAAAGTACCACCTTGCTCTGCCGAGAACTCCCAGTTTCTTAGAGGCTAATTTAGCCTTATCCTCCAAATGACCCCGAAATTGAACGTCACTCGATATATCGACGCCAAGAATCCAATACTTGTTTTGGCGTTAAGGTGAGTGTCCTGGAAGTGAAGGGAAACGACAAAAGCGGTTTTCTTCGCAGTGAACGCGCAAAACTTGTGTTTTTTGGGATTGAATTCCACCAGATTCATGTCACCACCCAACTCGATACATGATCTAGCGTATTTTCAATAACAGACACAAGTTCTTTCCGACACTCGTCGACGTGGGCCCGAGAAACCCCTGCAATGCCGGAATATGAGGCATCGCCCGTACCGCATCCGCATCCGCATAACATGAATGCCACTGGTATGTAACATGTCATTGATATGCAGGAGGAACAGAGTTGGGGATAGCACACAGCCTTGGGGTACACCAGCATTCACAGGTCAGAGTATCTCCATATGTTTTAAATCTAAATGCGTATTTTTACCATTTATTCGGCGGTGACGGAAAACATCGTGCGAAACTTACACTTTCCGGAAAACTTCATGTACCTAACCATGAATCAGTTGGTCTGGTCCCCTGTTAAATTGCAAAGGTCAGACGGCAGTCGTTTCATTGTGATCACTAGACTCTCCAAATCCTAATTCATGGTCTACGCGTACTACTGAGGCGTAGCTCTGAAGCGATAGCTTTGGAACCGATCGTGAATTACAGCTGCGACCCACTGCGACTTTAGGCTAAGTACATGCTTTCATCTATCTTCATTATTTCCAGCTAGCACCCCCTCGATGGTACTTTTTCGGGGTGTGCACTCGGTTCTAGGTCAGTTCTTAGTGCGGCTAATGGTCGATCCAGCCTGCCACATGAATAACTGAGTGAGGCCGTTCTCGGGCATTTTGTCGGCTCTTTTCTAGACAAATTGTCTGAAGAAAAATTAGGACGTATCTTTTTCTTATAACTTACCTGTACTGTCTGTCTATTTGTAGCAACTTTAAACCTTAATTTAATCTTCCTCTCCGATCTCTCGCAAATGTTCATGGGCGGCAGTGATTGCTTACAATCCGCCGAGCTGTTTTTATGGTTGTCGCCTCTAGCATGAGAAAGTCTAAGTTCCTCTATTGTTACGTGTCTTAACATGAAAATATGGCAATGCCATAAATTTCCCGTGATTAAAATATAAACCTAATTTCCGTAACACTAGAGTACAATGTCATATATATAAATGATGTATTGTGTCATAGCAGACCCCGGAGCAGTCCTAATGAAAGTAATTAGCTCGCTCTATCCGCGGGCCGTAAATTCCGGCTCGCCGGCCGCTATCTCAGCTGGAGCCGATGATGCCGGCAATATTGCCACAATATATCACGCTAAAGTTTATTTACGGACAAACCCGCTCGCTAACTTAGCCAGGGTAGGGTCGCTACCGTGTATTGTAAAATTAATAACATCTAAACCTTTATTCAAAGGAAAACTACGCCTCGGCATGACCGGAGGGCCTCACAGAAAACCGACATGAAACAGCGTCTGCAGAGTGTCACAACAGACTAGTGTTTCGCCAAGTGACATTTTTATATGACATGTGGAAGACGAGCAGATGGATTACCTGATAGTAAAAGATTCAAACCGCTCATAGGCACCTAAACAGTCAGTACCGATTTTCAATATTATGTTAGTTAATCGTTTCCTTCCCTATACTCTGCTGATTCGCAAGCGAACAATCAAGTTTGTCACGGTTTAGAAACTCACATCCTCCGGAAACCAAACCGCACTTTTCCGGAAATGGAAGTATGCTTATTTTTCTTTTCGACGAATTCGGTCCTCGTAACAAGGCTCGCCCACGCGTCATTATTGCATGCTTCGATTTTACTCGCATACTCATTTAAGAATGAAAATAAGTCAACAATCACCACTCAATGGAATGCTCTACATATCTAAATATAACAAACATGTACACCGTGTTCGTTTGTGTCATGGTTGATTTCGTGCAAAAAATGCACACTCCACATTTCATACCATTTCTTTCTGTGTTTGCGCCCCTCGAGCATCGCGCCGCTGCTCCCGGGGCGTTCGTGCCACACGGGGCATTATTCCCTCAAAACAAGTCGTTATTAGGGTCACTCTCAGCCAGATTGATGCAATAAATTATAAAGTCTTACAATTTTCTTGTGGCACTGTAATTAAGTGTAAATAGAGTGTAGGGTGAGGCTGGTGCTGGAGGTCTTAAATTATAACTTCGTGGAAAATGTTATGAAGTTAATAATTGTTTTGCTTTGATGAAGCACTTTTGTGAGCTTCTTGGCTTCACACCTTTGTGGTTAATTACTTAGTCATTGTATAAAATAACAGATTATAGCAAACAGAGTGACAAAATATGTTTTTTAATGTTTATATGACATGCATTTTAATAGTAAACGTTATTATTAACGTGAATTAAAAAAACGCACCAAAGCCAGACTAGTGCCTACCCGGGGCTCCTGTCGACACTAATGCTAATTGACATGAAATAATAATTTAATTAGCATTATTGTATCAGAAACCCTTCGAGAACAATCTACATAATATGAAGTCTTAGCCTAATTTGCTTTAAAGCAATATAATTAACATTACATATTATGTCAGGACGCTTAGGTGGATGTCAAGTCCCTTTGACAACCGAGCTTGACGGTACTTCTAAAGCTCGCAAAGCAACCGTACATGCGCACGATACTATCAATACTGATCCTAATCACAGGTTAGATATTACTCGAGTTGAGCACACGGTTCGGTAGGCTTTGATATAACACTAATTCCCATTTGTCCCTACCTATAACTTGATCACAGTCAAATAGTTCCCAGTAGAAGGATGGGGAAGACAACGATAAGCGCCAAGTCGGTGGCGCGATAAATTGTTAAACTATTTGTATGTACGTATAGACACTATAAGAGTGCATTTCCACAGAAACTGTTTATTCAACTTAGCTCCATACAGTATATTTGTAAATGTCAATAGGTACACATGTAATCTATCGCGAAGTGAAGTTATACGGAGCAAAGCAAAGTTGGTCAATGATATTGCTCACGCGCTAAAATTTGTCGCCGCCAATGAAGGCTCCGTTCACAAAAGAGCGCTAACAGGCGTTTTTGTAATTTAAAGCTAATTACTATGCATTAGGGTAGAAAATAAGATTTTCGGAATTTTTAATATCTACCTACTTAAAGCAGTCTTAGTTAACTAAAGACAGCGCTATTGGGATCATTTTTTTAAACGTTTTCTGTATGGTATTATGTAGCTAGAGATGATAATATGTGTGATCGAGCTACTGATCAATATCCCACTGTGTCGTGCCTCAGGAATACCCATTAGTAACAATAAAGGACTATTATATTACCGAGTGTTTTCTGCAAATGGCGGCCGATGTCCTATTTCAGCACTTAGTTTGAGTATTGGCTATTATACTTACGGTCACTATTATCAATAGTGGAGATAAAGAAAAATGGAGCTGCGTAATTACTTTGAAGGACCGAAAGGAGTTGTTACATTTTCTTTGATATGATACTCGTATTTAGTGTGAAATAAGCGCGGCTCCTGTTGGTCGAAGAGGTTAAAAATTGTTGTGATCAAAAATTGGTTCCGGTATTTTCTCGTTTAGTAAAGAAATGACATGGAATACCCACTTACCTAATGGTCCGTGAGATGAATGCAGACCTACCGAACGCACATCGTCGACCGAAATAGACATGTACATCAAGACCATACTTGATGAAAATCTCATGTTCTTGAGGGTCAAACTATTTTAGATATTACTATTTGAAAAAAGTATCTACTACGAATCATGCTGATGTCTGCTCGCGAAATAACTTTATTTACTACTTTTAATTTGCTTTTAAAAGAATGTGTATGGGCCCAATCTGATACAATTAAACTTTTTTTATATAAATATCTTTAGTACGGGACAAATTCTCACAAAAATAAAACAGGTAACCATACACCAAACTTATTTACCGACAAAGGACAAAAGGACACAAACAAAGAAGCCAAATAAAAGTAACAAATAGAAGCCCTTACTTTGAAAGCCAGTAATTAAATATAATGCCTTGGCTCTTCTGTCGTGTTTTTTTTTTGCACAGAACTTTCGACCATTTAAGAGAGTAAGTAATAGTATCGGGAATCACTATTTTAGTCCTTGCTTAGCTTATTGATATTGTCTACTCGTAGTAGCAACTGTAAAGAAAGCTGTGATCTTTGTGGATGGCTGTGGTGATCTAATCCCTAATTCGCCCAATGCCACCTCAACCTACAAATCCTTTGGTCTATATCGATCACTATGCTTCGTCTTATTTTAGTATCTCGTTACTGATTTAATAACGTAGAGAAACTTATGCCACAGTTTGTCAAGATAATAAACATAAAAATATTCGTTTCAGCAGTCTATTTGTTACCGCTTTCGAAGCGGCGCAAACAATCTGCGACTAAATAAATGAACCAATCGAAACGTGAGATGGCTTCAAAGTTAGAGTACCTATATTCGCTCACATACCTCAACCTCTGAGGATGCCTTAAACGAAATTAATAAAAGCAGAGCTGGGTTCCCAGTCTCCTTGCACATTCCGGGGATTCCGCGCGAGCGGCCGCAATCAGGGCGCCCGTGTTGATTCGCCAAGACAAGCGGGACCGTAACCCTATTGCGGTCGGCGCCGCTAGGGCTGTGCCACAGATATCTAATACGCAATTAATTGAATATCTATAAATACAAATTACAAAATGTTACCAATGCTGAACTGTCAATGCAGATACCCATGGGCGGCGGTGATCACTGGCCATCAGGTGAGCCGTCTGCTCGTTTGTCCGCTATAATGTAATCGTTTTCAGCTATAATAGATTGTTTGTATTATGTAATTATAAGAAATTACATTACTATTACCGATATCCTGGGGAGAGGACGACTTCCCCTTCCCCTTTTTCTAACAGTACCTTCAATAATTATTAGTCATGGTTTAAACGCAATGACTTACTTGGATCCTTTGTGAAGCTTTACGGAAGATACTCGAATGTGTAAGCAAACAAAATAAAGAGCACACTTCTACTGAACGAGCAAATAATAAGTCATCAAAGTAGATGTCTTCTTATTATAGCTTTCTAGAGGCTCTTTATTATATTATTACTATATAGCCTCTACAGAACTTGCCTCCTCCATACCAGTAAATGCTGATAGAATGAAAAAGAAAAGCCAAAATCGCAGAATTGTCACCTACCAATACCACTATGCTGACAATTACTTATGTGTAGAAATAAACGAAGGAGACATTAAAAAACACTAATATGAGTACCTAAGTGAAAGCATGTATGAGTAATAATGTAAGTACTGTATAAGCTACGCTAAAATCTCAGAATTTCCACCTACCGATACCATTTACTAACACCGGTAAAGGAAACCGAAACCGGTTTAATATATTTGTGGGCTCAAGTGTTATACAAATCAAAGATGCTGTAACGGTTTTCTTAGTCCTTCCTAAATTAATACTAAAAAGCGTAATTATTAAGCCTAACTAATTAAATAAAAATAAACAAACATTAACAATAAAGGCAATTATATTTACAATAACTTAACCTAGCAATCAAACTTATATCTAACTTAAAGTAAATAAAATTAAAACATAACTTCAATCATTCGCAAAACACACAATAAGTTAAGTAGGTAGCTTGCCGGGGCGCGCGAGATGTTACAATCACGCACCGGTCGCGTGTAAGGAAACGGGTCGCGCGCATCTACTGCGCAGGCGCAGGAGACGGGCACGCGCATACAGTGAGCCGCTGCTTGCGACACTTGCTACTGGGGAATGCCGGAGGACAGTTACTAAAACTGACCGTGATATTCTGCCTACATTGTGTTACTCAGCTTCAAAACGAACCTACTTACTGTCTGGTACTACTATATTAAGTGCTAAGACCAAGTGAATTAATTTAGTGTACTGTTATAACCCCGGATTGGGTGAGTGTATCAATACTATTCATCTTTCTGCTTTAAATCATGTAGATAGACAACGTGAGTACATTTAAATGAAATCTGATTAACGACGCGTTTTTATAACAACGTAGCGTTAATTCCTCGTAAAATAAGTAATGCTGTATTTTTAAGATTTTAGAATGCCTTAGGTCATAAGAAAAATATTCTTCTTACTAAAAGATATTAAATTAAGTTACCTACTAAATTCATTCGGTAATTTACCGTCAAGTATTGTTACCCTTTAAATGTACTTACCTAGACCTACTTAATATCACTATAGGAATAATAGTTATATCGTAAATCTCTTGTTAATAATATTAAGATAGGTATATATATAATAGGTAGATATAGATATATAATTATATAGGTAGATATTAATAGCATAAATGTAGAATAATGTATGGAATTGTGGTTGCAACAATTAGTAACTAATTCGCAGTTGTAATTATTATGAGATGCATATTACTATCGCCATCTCTCTTTTGTTACCTTAGTTATTCATCTAAATACCTATCATTAAAACTTAACTGTGTATATCATGTTTGACTGCCTCATCTTAGAATCTATTCATTGCGTAGACTCACTATTCACGTTCGCTTAGCAACTCAACATTGGATGTGGCAGTCAGACTCGGAAATTGGTCATTCACTAAAATGGCCAAAATACTGAATTCCAGGGTTCATCCGTACGGCTGTCGCCGTATCATCGTGAATTGGTTTCACCGTTGTGAAGACACCATCACCACCACTACCCTCACCCCCTTCTGGTTGCGGGACCTGCCATCCAGCGCGGCGCAGCGAACCAAGGCTAGTGTGTCTAAACGATCGCGCAACACATCTCGGCTGGTGATTGTACACGAACCCCTATCGAAGCTTCACTATTTCCATTCTTGGTTAATGTACCACCTTAAATATAATTAGAATTAGTCAGCAGTCTTGGTTGTTTTACTTCTTCATTCCTTCCACTAGTAGGACAACTAGGAGTGTGACAATGCCTTATTATGAAAGATTCATAATAACAATTCGCCACAATCATTTTAGGAAAACTAGGCAATCCAGGAATCGAGATTTTCGAATTAATAGTAAAAGTGAGGTTAAGAACGTACTTACCTATAATATTTAAGTATAGGTACTTATACGGGACACATAGCCCAAAATTATATCCAATTGTATAATTTATCTCCGTGATAAAAAGCCATCCATAACTTTGAAATTAATAACATTATATCGCTGAAAAACATGAAATTCATCTTTTCTTGACAAACGTTTTATTGACACTTGTCAAATCAATTTTTCTTTATGAAAAAGGAAAATACATCACCTCATACTTCAACTCGGAAGAGTTCTAATTAGTCCGAGTACTTCATAGATTAGGTACAAAATCGATTATCAATTTCTTACACGATTTTCATACATTTTAACGATTATTGTGTTGTCATCAAATTCGCTTTGTATCGATAGTTAGTTTTATTAAGTTTTCTAATATTCTGGATTGCAAAATGGTCTAGTATTTTGTGAGTTTCTTTACAAAAATATAACCGATTTTTGAGGATGCTTTTCATCTTGATAACTTTGGGCCCAGAGATCCCCTCCTCCTTTGGTTTTTCAGAATATAAACATCGCTCATGAACTCCCAGCCACTCCCACCACTAAAAAAACCGACTGCTTAGGCACAAGAACTCGCGCAAGAAAATATAAAGAGTACAGGAGCTCCGAAATATCACGTAAATACTTTTCTCTCAATGCTCGCACTATTATAGGTACCTATAATTTTCCGGCGAATCCCACGAAGAGATTTGCCCACATTTTTTGTGGGTCTCTGCGAGATGAAATAATATTCGGGCCACGGAGCTAATAACGGGGGATTAGCGATATGCTAGGAATACGACGCTTTATTTAGAAGCATTTAATGTGTATCTACTATTCAGTTGGTTTGGAGACTCCTGGGTTATATGAGATTAAACGGGTACATTATTAACAGGGATTTTTGCCGGTCAGTTAATTGTACCTTTATTACGAGTAGTTATTAATGTAACTAATACAATAAACACCTTTGACTTTGACTCTATCATAAAAAATAGGATGTTTTTGTATAGTCACCGGGACTAGCGTGGAACGTAGAATTCTAATTCGAATGAACAGGAGATACAAACCATTTGAGTAGTTAGCACAACACCGAAAATAGGTCATAATAGGTAGGTAAGTATTCTGTCTTCATTATTTTGCCTTTATTAAAGTGGGCGGGGATGAGGAGGAAAGAGGGGCAGGCAGTATCCATACTGTATGCAGTCCTAATAAATATACGTTGTGTTGCGACCCATGCCGCCCATGAGCGATAGTGAATAAAAACCCGCGTTCCATACGGAGGGCGGGATTCGAATCTGAGAATGCACTGCTAGAATTTTCAAATCTATTTGCGTATTTCCATTAGCTCGGCGGTGAGGGAGATTATTGTGAGGAAACCTGCACTTTTCATATAATATAAAAAAGATCAGATTTTCAGATGAAAAGTGCATGTGCAGGTCCAGTTGCAAAGGTCAGACGTGCGTCGCTTCATTGTAATTACTGACTCGCCAAATCTTGAATCATGGTCTTAGCGGACGAAACCGGAAAGTACTCACTAACATGAGAGAGAAAGCCCGATGCCACAACTCCGCGGCGGTGTATCTAATTTACTAGAACATACATACATATAAAGGAATGGGTCAGATTCCTTTATATTTGCTCTACGATCATTCACTACGTGTTCCTAATACGGCGGGACAAGTAAGATAAACAACTAACTCTCTTTTGGGTCACGTCGAGATGAAATAATAACATAATCGGGGCTATACGAACGTAGTTATTAGTAGGGAAAGTATGTACTTTCCTTACTAATAACAAGTGATTAGTGGTGCTTGTATTAATTAGGAGTAAGACTTGGTTTGTTTTCTTCTTTCATTATTGTACTTACGAGTAAAGGTTATTATCTATATCAATATAATCCCGGCGAGTCCAGGTAGCGTCCAAGCCCTTTGCTTCGGATCCCATGGCACGCTTGAAGGTACTTCCAAACCGTCACACATTAAAAAATATTAAGACAAATTATTTTTATATAAATGGATAAATTACATGTAGAGATTAATATGTTTTTGCTGAGAAAATTAAACAACAGGGCAAAGTAATAATTATAGTCTTGTACGAGTCATCGTACAAGCGGCAATTTAAAGCCGCCTTGACCTTCATTTTGTGTAGCAAAGCACTTTTATCATAATCAGGTAGGATTGAATAGATCAGCTTATATGCAGCACTCAGAGTGGTTTGATTTATTATCCCTTAAACCCTCATATCCCTATGATATAAAATGTAGATCCCTTCAAGTCTTGTTACATAATTTGCCCTCGATATATCGCGCTAGTTAGAAATATTATGCCTTGTAAACCCAGGATAGTGCCTTGTTAATGTATTAATTAAACACAAATCTTCCAAGGAATCTTAGTTTAGATGTACGTTTATAGAATTCTTGTTAATAATTCTAGGGAATTGATTTTAGAAGTATTACACAATGAAAGAAAAAGACTCTAAGTGTTGCGGAGTTAATGACAGAGACAGGCAGGCCTGGCGAAGAAACAATTCGACAATGTCAGTTATAGGCAAATGTCTGTATCTAACTGCCCTGCTAGTGCTGTGTGTGCCTTTATTAGGTTGGGAATGCAAACAAATAGTTTTAAGCGTAACGCACATACTCCTAAAAATATCTAAAAACTCATTTAACCTAGTCGATTGGTCAAATACAATCACGGAAACGATCCTACTCATTCCATTTTACGTATAACAATGCACATAATTTGTATGGAAGGATGAGATTAAATTTATCTGTGAGGGTTGGCAAGTGTGACGTCATCTCAAAGGTCGTTGGCCTAGCAAGGTAAACCTAGGCAAACGGCCTGAATTCGGCACCGCGCGTCTTAAGTTTATTGACACTTGCCGTGAACTCTAACTCTTTACACATCACGGACTGAGATTAGCTTTCATTTAATTTGTCCTTCATGGCAAAAAAAATTAAGTCAGTGAACTTAAATTTGATGAACCCTTTTGGATGTTTTCTAAACTAAATGGGATCGTGTCAATATATGATATGTAGCATATTTTTATTTCTTTCACATTATTGTTCCTCTCATACCTCTTATCCGCAAAAAGTATCATCCTCGTTTTAAAAACTGACAGCTAAAGGTAAGGTGGGGGATTCCATGCCAGACTGCTAAGCTGTGTTACCTGATCATTACAATCTGGATCTGGATATCTTTCTGGCAACATCTAGGGAAACTTCTTAACCTAGGAGTGCATCAACGCCAGTCGCGTCAACCAATAAAATGAATAAAAAACCTCGCGTGATTTGTTGGAGTCCTAATATATCTTGAACTTAATGACATCGGAACTTCAAAGACTTGATATTCACCCAACAAGGAAACATAATCAAAAGTTGTACGTGAGTTAGGTGGAAGTTTGAACAGGCGTGGAGCGAACGCGGGCAGTGTGACGAGCCGACAAATCACGCGGCTTACGAAAACATTGAACGAGCAGCGAGACATTTGTACAACTAATATTATAGCCGAAATAAAACAGTTAATAAAAAAGTCTTTTGCCAATTATTTCTGGAGCAACTCAAGCAAGAACACGCTTGATATTTGTTGGCTTACGTTAAGCAAAACCATATTTTTTTATGTAAAATACCATTACTGCACAAACGGATACAGAACTTGAGGCTATGATCATAATTGCTAATTAATAACTAACTACAATCCCGGCGTTATCATCGATAATATCGTTTATTTCCAGAAAAAATTAAGGTATATTTATTTGTTCATCTTTGGACCGTTTTTCTTGCAACTCATATTCTATCTTTACATTACCCATTTTAAATTTATTATTATAATAAAAAGATAAAAAATCTGTATCCACAGATTCAGTCAACTCGCCTGTCACTTATCACACAAAAAAAATGCAGATAAAATGCCAGTGAGTCATCTCATCTTAGCGTGTAATTACCATTTCGCTTGTAAGTTCCTAAAATCTTTGACAAGAGAATGAGATTAACTAGATCACGATAACACGCTCTTCTTTTGGAACTCGACATGTTTCTCAAAGTGCTCTCATCAGCGTTGAAGTTGTCCCTCAGTTGTCACGATCAGGCATCAGCCTTTCTTGTCCTTCAAGGGCTTCTGGCGTTGATTTAGTCCAAGGTTTATGTTGCCTCATACATCTTCCTGAGACTACCGTGGACTCGTTCTGCTTTACTGTCAGCCCACAATCGGCGATCACGACGGGTAGTGCGGTAAATTTAGTGAGCTATTTAAACTTAATGTTACTTAATGAAACAACGGAAACTACGTTGGGATTCGTCACTGAAAACCATCCAATTATGGCGGTCTCTTCAAAGTAATTTCTGTTTCTAAATTAAAACCAAAGTAGCTACAATACAAGTGAAATGAAGGAACAGTTCGCTCTTAATTAGCTCATTTATTTCATTAATAAATTATACACAGGTTCTTATTATTAAATTAGATTCTTGATAATGTGTAATCAGCAGAACAAACAATGGGTGGTACTATTCATAATGATATAGACTTATTAAAAAAAATATCTGATCATCTTAACTCTCGAATCTAAGCGCGGTTTTTCAATGATTAGCTATTGCTTGACAACATTCGTACCTGATTAAATGCGTCAATGAGACGTAAAATATTGATCTTTATTTTTATAGACATAAAGACTATCCATAATTTATGATACTAAGCATCAAATTTTAATGACGTCTCTGAATGCGGCACTTAGGACCTCTACATAAAGAACGTCCGTACTCATCCACCAATCTCAATTTCTTATTTTTATCCACAGAGGACAAATCTTGCATACACAAAAGGACATAAAAACTTGTGAAAGCGATAAATCAGTTCGATAAGGAAGAAAAAATAACAATGAAAATAATACCCCCTCCCCCCATTCCTCATATCGGTTCATTTAAGCGGCGCCCACGCGGTTTCACTAGATGTTAATATTTATGGCAATACTCGCGTTCTTCTTGTAAGATTACGCAAAGTTGGGGATTATCCTGATAGGATATTAATGGAAACGTTTGACACAATAAATCCTCTTCAATGGGAATAATATTTATAGGCACTCACCGGTAAGTGAGGCGCATCCAAAACTGACGGAGTACCTGTAAAAGAAAAGTTTATCTAAGTAAATCCTACCATTTGTCATAACTTCCTTTTCTTGGAGTATGGAATATAATATTAGAACATCAGCTCAGTAATAATATTTTGGAAGGTTACCTATATAGAGTAATTAATTTGAATTGAATTTTATAATGATAAGTTTTTTTTCTGGCCTGTATAGAGTTTAAGACACAGGCATTTAGCAAATGTCAAGTGATTAAAGGGACTCGTTCCTTTGGAAATTGGTCGGTGACTGATGTAATTCTGTTTTTCTAATTAAGTCTTTTCTTCAAAAAAAAAATATTGTCGTTTTGTGCCTTTTGGCGTTTTCTTGGAGTACCCAATATTCAATGCATTGTTTGACAACATCATGGTACCTATTTCACCGGAGTCCTTTGAAATAAAATTTAAAATTAAGTAAGTTGACTGGCAAATTTTTGGACAGACAAGCTACGCAATTTATTTAGCCGTCTGCAATTTTATAATCACAAACTTAGTCTTACCCCTTCCCCCATAGCATAGTATCCGCTTCTAATCCATTTCCATTAACAAAGGTTCACGTTACCCCGAAAAGCCAGGTCAGGTGAAGGAAATGCCATAAATATTAGCAAAGCAAGTCCGATGGGAAGTCCTAGAAAAACCCATGGGGCGCGGCTAAAATTGCGCCGGTTAATATTTTCGTAGATTTCCAGTTTGTTGTTCCCGAAAAGATTTAGAACCACTTATTCCAGTGCAGCAAGGTTCATTATCCTGTGGTTATTTTGTACATGTTTTGCCTTAAATTGGGTAGTGAACGGATGTGGGTAATAAATTATTCATGGAAATGCGATTTTGGGATTTCGGAGCAATAGGAAGTGTTATTTTTGTATGTCTCTTTTTTGATTAATGTCTCATAACAATAGTGCGCTCAATCCTTGCTTATATCCTCAGAATATTTCTTTTTTATCGAGTTATGGTTTCGTATACTAGCACCCCCTTCTGGCCAAATCGTGAATGAAAGCCAGTTTTCCATGTGTCAGGTTAATTTATTTGCACGGTTTGCTCCCCCGCCAAGGTGAGCCAAGCGCGCTGCATTGTTATTATATACATCATAACTTCAGTTAATATTATTCCATTCATATTATGCTGTCTAACACACAAGACTCGTTATTGCACGTCAAGACGTTTAATTTATGTTTCCTTCATCTGTTTGTGGAAATCTGAATTAATCCACGGCTTCGGTCATAGTCGGTAACTCCGGCGTGAAATGATACTTATCCCCAAAGCTTTGTCGGCAGATTCTATGACCAAAGTTTCCATAGCCAAAAGGTTTTTGACTACGTATAATCAGTAATCTTTCAACGAGGTACGTATCATAAATACTTAGTACTAGTAAAACCAAAATAGACATCATCATCAGCAACCTATGTACATTTGTCCACTACTGAACATAGGTCTCCCCTAATGCACGCTACTGCTCCCGATTTTCGGCCACTCTCATCCATCCTCCAAGTAGACATGCAAAAGTTTTTTGAATTCGAATTTATCATATAAAACATAATTAATGTCAATATCGTAGGCCAAGATCCACACCCAATGAAGTAAGTAAGAAAGAAATGAAAGATTTTAATTGTCAGTTAATCGCTATGAAAGATATTCCAAGAAACCTTTCTAGATAAATTGGAATGTAAACAATATTATGAAAATATTTTTACGTCTTTATTAGGGACTCTTATAAAAAAATGAGGGCAACAATAATATGGGACGCCTCACTTAAGAGAATACGATTTTCAATCAGATTAGGGGTATCGTTATGAGAAAAAGGCCAGCACAAACTTCATAAACAGGTTTATCTGTTTAGAGAACGCAGGACGCCGGGATGCGCCCCTATAATATTGTAATTCAAGAATCGGGAAAACTGTTTAAGCTTTGTGAAAAACACAGTAGGTACCTAACCCCAACATTATCGAAAGGCAGCTCACGTAGAAAAGGAACAAAAGTAAAAATCACGCTCGTAATTTGGAGCAATCACATGTTTCCTGCGTCAGCGTGTGGGCCTTTTTAAATTTGGTGTGAGGAGGGGGCTCCCCCCCCCCCCCCACATACAAGGACCGCCTCGTTAGCAGTAATGAGGTGCGGAGTCAGCTGGACACAGACTAGTTATTGACGGTGAGAAAGACGTGTTGATTGCATTCACTGGTTCGTCTCTTTTTTGTTACCTGGCTGTTGTGCGTTTGAAATCAATTAGTTCTAAAATACTATATATTCTCCTTCCACAAAACTCAACCTCACGAACTGGCGAAAGCTTTGCGGGCTTCATTTTCTGTCCAAGATTGATCGAGCTGTGACCTGATGATGGCTATTTAAGGGGCAATCATAGATGGCATGCACCTCTGCATTTTTCAAATATAAATTCTTTGTATTTCTACCATCATATCGGCGTTAAAGGAAAACATCGTGGTCAAACTTGCACCTTTTGGATAAAATGTGAAACCGATGTGATGTGAAAACGATTTAGTTGATTTGGTGTTCCTTTGTAAGGGTTTCAAAGGTCTGACAGCATCAATGTAATAATCACCTACCCGAATCCTGAATCATGGTCCAAGCATACCTCGACGAAATGACACATATTTTCGACACGTGTCAACATTAACAGTTGAGAATCAATGTTGAGTGTTTTTCTCTCAAGCGTAGAACAAGAGTAACCGAGCTCAACCGGGCGTGAGGCATTAGTTTGGGATCTGCCCGGTCGTAGGCTCTGGCAAATGTTTTGATAATCCGTTTACTCTAGCGTCGGCTGTCCGTTTCTGTAAACCAGGAACAAATTTCATCAAATGCGAGTGTAAGCCGTGACTATAAGAGACTATGCGAATATCTGACAGACAATTTTCCAAGAGGGATAGAGTTTGTCCATTATAAAAGTGGAAATCAGTAAAATGGGAATGAATTATATAATTTCTCGAGGAATAGATAGCCGTCCATTAAAGGACATTGATACGAAGATGGATGGATGGGATCTGAAAAACGATATTTTATCATTTATCGTTAAAATCATACTAAACGCAAACCTCTTTAGCGCAAAGAGAACACCTAAAACACAGACGCACCACGCACCACCTTGCTTCTAGAACAGAATCCCTCAATAATGTCGTGCGGTCTTAAATGCCAGTAATTTATTAGACAGGTACAAAATTAGTCGTCCCAGTTGATAAACTGATGTGCAAACGAGACGCATTAATATAATTTAGTCTCAGAACGATTCAATTTGTTCAATCCGATTACGGCTCTAATCGGCATTGTCTTCTCATTCAATTCTTCGCGATGGAAATTTATAGCTGAGGTCAAAAACCTCAGGCGCTGGAGACAGATGGCTCAAGCGAGAAATATCGCAGGACGATACTAAACAAATATTAGGTTTACTAGTCTTGTAAAAGAGCAATGCTTTATGTCCAGAGTTAACACTACGATCCGGCTAAATACACTACACATACAGAAATTTCCGTACTTCACGGGATTTTGTCTAAGAGATTAACTTTTTTATAAATGGTAAGTATAGAGCAAAGATAAACGATGACGTGAGCGCATTAGCATAAAACACGTGCTAACTAAATCTGTGTGGGTACATCTTCTAGCTCTATTACTCTAGGTTTACTACGATGTGAATATATTAGGATGATAGTAGGTACTCCGGCTTACACAGTCTTGTATGGAGAGGATTACAGCTGAGGTACGTTTACAGCGTTTGCATCATCATGTATTCTGCCGATAACATAGAGTTCGATTGTCTAGCTGGTTTTATCATCATTAAATTATTCTAACAATAATATTATATCATTGAATAACCCATACTATTTAAGGGTGGGCGCCAAGTTATTATTACATATTGTTATGAAAAACTGTACCTAAGCAAAACATAAAAAATTTACAAGTCAAAATCTAAAAGGCTAGCAACGCATAAGCGACCTTTATAATCTCACAGATGTTCACGGGTTTACCTAAGGTTTATTTGATAAAATCATTCTTTGGTGATTGGTGGATTTAAATTGCCAATCTTAACTTTTAGATATTTTCTAGTTCGGTTCCCCTTAATAATAAAACTTCGAATGCAGTTTTATTTTTATACGTTTAGTATAAATGAAACGTTCTAAGAATTTAAGAGGTATGTTAAAAAAGATGAAACTAATCTCTATCAGTTACATTTGTCTACAAAATCACTAAGTGTAGGTACGCATTTATTTGATATTTTGTCTGATTTGTAAAAAATGTTTTTACAATTCATATAAAGTAAACTTAGTTGTTTCAAATTACCGAATATGTGTTAGACAGGATGAACCTAATTGTTTACTGACTCACACTGTATATTTATGAGTAATAGATATAAAAATAGAGTTTTCTGTCATTTTCTAGCCTACAAAATGTGTGGCTTCAGCGCTGAAGCCCTGGCATTTGGAGGAAGCCTTCACACTTTGCCACTTTTTGTTTGGCGCTAAACTTTTCAGCGCTTTCAAATTAGTTTAGTTTTCAGAGTTTGATTAAAAAATTGAGGCCAACGTGGCAGGGGAATATGTTTTTAGGTTTCATACTATACTTTTTGCATTTGCATTAAAGGCAGTCGTTTGGAAAAAATCATTTCTATCGTTTTTAATAATATTAGGAATTGAACCGAAACTACAGTAGGTATACAAAAGCTGTTTCTAAGAAGCTTATCCTTAGCTTTGTTTTTACTAAGTTTTAGTCGACAACCTTAAACTTTTGCAGTTTAGAAAAACATTTTAACAAAATTTCGAAAGCGTTATTTGCTTTCGAATGTAAGCCTAACTAAACCTTGTACACCAATCCTGATGGTGGACGTCCACCAAGTATGAATTTTATATGATTATTTTAAATTTTGTAGTTCTTAGTAAACTGACTGTGAACTACGGCCAGACACAAATACAGACAAATGTGTCATATTAAAAAGCATTTCATTGCTTGCAATCTATCAGTTTGAGGTTGTTCAAAAAGGGTTGTTAAGGTTTTTAAAGGGTCGGCAACACGTATGCAACTTTTCTGGACTTGGAGGCTTACATAGGCTGCTTTGATCGATTACCATCAGGCAAGCCGCATGCTTATTTGCCATTAATTCGTATAAAAATACCTAGCTATAGAACCTTAAAACCGGTAGAAAACCGTGAATCTGAGTGCGTCAAACTGGCAAAAAAGTCTTAATCGCCTGTATATCGCGGCGGAGGATTTCAAGCATGGTAAGTAGGCGCGAGTCATAATGGCGTCGTAGAATTGCAAAATGCCTTACCGGAGTTACGAGGAGTTTATTCGTACCTGCGAGGATCCACGTTTTTACTTACAAGCGATTATGGAGATGGGAGGAACCCTCCTCATCGTATTTCGGGAATTTCGCTCTGCAATATGGTGTTTTGGAGCGGTTGTTTGTTCTGATTTACTTTCACTGGAGTAGTTATTTTTTACATTCTTTGTACTTAACTCCTATAACGTTAAAAGTTAATAGTAACGGGATTGTCCAAAGCCATAGCCACAGGAGTCTGCTTGTGACCACGGCTGCTGTGACGCTGCCAAAACGTGAATCATTAAGGTCATAATCGTGTACTTAAAAATAATGTCGCTTCGATTTCCTTTAGTATAATAATATATAACTAAAGTTTTGTTTGCTAATAGTACATAGACAGGTTGTATCTGTGAACATTTACATGCCTTTAACCACGTGTTTTACCAACCATTCTGAACAACATTTTGTTCTATGGCTTTTGAAAATTCGCATAAAGATTTTTGATCTTCCCATACAAAGTCGGTCACATGACTTGGTCATTTTGTTTGGGGTGTCGAAAAATTTTTCGAAGAATATGGAAAAGTTCTTGAACAAATGTTTTTCAGAATGGTTGATAGAACACGTGGTTAAAGGGATGTAAATGTTCACAGATACACCCTGTATAATAAACTTGTTTAGGCGCACCGACCTCCATTATTCAGTATTATCGAGGTCAGTGGTTAGGCGGCATTCTCAATCAGATCCCGTATCTCAAAATCATCAGATAATCTTCACACCCCTTAATCGAATTCGAACCATGAATACACCTCTAAGACGAAACGGGGTTAATGTCATTTTTATGGAGCCCCCTCCTTCAGATGGGGGGAGGGGGTGATGGACAGCGTCGAAGATTAACGCTCCAGGTGGGTTCAACCCGGTAATTTAATATTTTCGGGCACTATATCTTTTTCAGGTCGGTGAGTCGGCGTCTTTTTTGTTGGATCAAATTGATGGTCTCACAATCAAGAGTTGATGTCGTAATTCGGGCCTCGCTAATTTTGCCGCGTCTCCTCTGAGGGAACTTTCAATGGTGTATTTTGTGGAGTATAAAGGGGATGGGAGATTCTTTAGTATTTTAAAGGCAAAAACGATTATCATTGTTATTAACATTTTGATAGCTTTGGTGGCGGTGCATCTTTTTCAAATCCACCCTTATTAACAAGGTTTGAAAATTCTGCCATTTTGACCTTATTTATATTAGGTTTTTCACTGTCTTCATTTAGTAGTCATGTAGCTACAATTAAAATAGCTTCTCAATTCTCGTATTAATCGATATGAAAAAAACATGGCGGGTAACGCAAGAGCACTATAAACATAGTTTTCGTACAATATCCGTTAAATGCCATAAGCACGAGATTGAGAGCCATGACATAAAAGACGTAAGAGCAGGTACATCTGGTCAACGTATGCATACCTACTTTATATTTTGGCTACTAAAAATGTTCTGGTCTCGTCGAATCGAATTTTTAAAATGTTGTTACGTCACAAAAGTGTTCGCTGGCGGTCACAAAGCCGCGCAACACGGCTCACTCAATTACCCGCCCTTGGATCCGATAAACCATAATCCGCCCAAATAGAAATACTGTTACGCTCTCAGTGGAACTTCGTTTAAAATGCTATGTAGATATATTTTACTGCATGAACACAAATTTTAGGCATCTAATTAATTATTAATAGATAAATTCTATAGGCAACAAAGCATATAACTAAACTGAAAAAGCGAAACGCTGACGTGATGTAAATAACACCCCGCGCCATCTCTTGATACAAAGTGGAACTAAGGTCCCAAAACGAAGTTAATAATAATTGTAAGCTAGTTGTATTTAATGACGAAAGTTGTTGATTATATTTATTGAATTCTGAAAGGCGGTTTGACCTAAGACCCTACATAAGGTATACAGGGAAACAACTCCATAACAAACGAGATGTATGCACCTGTCGCATCCAAACATAAGAGTTGCACAAAGCTTGTGTGAGAGAAGGCTATAATAGGAACCATAGATGTTGTATGAATTTATTATATTTCAAACTAAGGCTTTTTCGCTTTCATAGTACCGACACTTACCGGGTCCACATTAATTTATTTTAACAGCACAAAAGTTGAAACAACCCCAGTTTTCAGCACATATTCTAATAATGCAGCTTAAAATTTGCCAGCGCCTGTTAACTTAAATAGCACCCCGTAACTACATTTTAAACCTAGCTTTGTAAAGGGCAAAGTTGTTCTGGGGGCACAGCAATGCTCCCAGCTATAGCAATAAGTACGGATCGACCGGATTTATACCAACAGCCTCACAGAAGTATGGTGAGAAGCAGCGCCTGCACTGTATTACCACAGAATACTAAATAGTACAAGTATTACGCAGAGTGAGTGTGGGTACCGGAGGCCTAGAGGGAAGGACGGGGTTAAAAAATTAACAGAGACGCTTTTGGTGGTTTCTTCTATTTTTTCCCTGATTCCGAACTGGTATTACCACTACATCGGTACTCGCTAGTATGCAATGTACAACAATGCGAAATTGGAGACTAAGTATATGTACACCGTAATGTGACAAATGAATCAATCAATCAGCGTCTCGCCGCCCCTCCTGTAGGACTAGCACGAACTTTTCACAGAAATTTAAGGGTATTTATACTTAATCCTCCTTACTGAATAGTTAGTAATATTAGAGTCCGTGTGTGTCACAGAAATGCGTAATGGGTGGATAGCTCAGCCAAGTTCTGTTTAAGTCAGAAGCAGCAATAGCAAGCAGCTGATGTTTAGCAACCGCTTCGGAGAAACCTACTTAATTTAATCATTTATTTTAGAAGTATGGATTTTAATCTAATTCAATAGATTCAAAAAGAAATCCTAAAAATGATAGAGTTGGTCATATTGACAAAATTATACCGGATTTTGATATTCCGCTGTAATGTCGATATTAATACACGTATCACAGTCATTTACAACCGTAATTGACCTACTAAGAGTACGATCACTATTAATGAACGCTAACTTGATCCTACTAAGAGTAATATTATGCGAAAGTACCTATTGGAGATGAAAAAGCACGAAGTAAGCCATATTTTCGCTTTGAAGTCAATCGCGAGGAAAAGTTTGGAATCAAGACCTAATTATTACACAAACATGCTTAGTCAAAGGCCTACAAATATAAAAGTAGCAGCGCTTTAGTAAGAATGAATAAATTGTTGTCAGATTATGTTAGATTTTTTAAACGCAAAAATTCAAAAACAATAATAGAGCGTACGTGTCAGAAAACAAAGTCACAATTCCTAATATTTTTATTTTTTTAAGTGATAGGTAGCAGACGAGCAGGCGTATCACCTGATGGTATGTTAACCAAAATATAATTCTATGACCACCGCATATACCAACCGCGACCTAGAAACATGACCGGCCGCTTCATTATGCTGATCGTGCGCGTCATGTCAGTGACTTTAATGTGACATGTGATGACGTATTTTGACAGCCTACTACGACAACAAACTCCCATTCTTGGTGCCTTCAGACTAAAGACGTGAAACTCAAGCTCACAGCAAAAACGCGTGATGCGAAACAAGTCACGTGCCGCGTTCCTGCGTGACGCGTGACAGACGCGTCACTGCGACACGTCTCCGCGTGTTTGCGTGACATCTCCGCGCTTCGCGAGACGAGTGACAGCGGGGCGTGACGAGACTTCCCTCGCAGAACATTTAACGTGTAATCTCTTTCAAATAAGCATCATGTTCACGAAAGTTACTTTTATTACGTAGTTTTTGTTTTTGAGGTTGAAAGGAACGAGATTAAATGTGATTTATATTTTCATGAGATAAGACTGAATGAGCAAAGCTGTATGTAATAAAACATTGATATTTTTTACATCATTTTATGAATCGTATATGTACTAGAAAGACTTGTTTTAGCAATAGGTATACGCAACAACCATCTTGAATCTGGTCTCAATAAGGGTAGCCTGAATTAGTAACGAACATTTTGTTTAATTAACCAAATACCCCTTTCATAAAGAAATAAGATTAAAAAAATATTAATTGAAAACTGTGTGACGTCCATTTTTAAAAAGTAATATTCTAACTTGCTTATTACTAAACACAATCTATGAAAAAATCCGGTGCTAAACTAGTTCTAGCCCGTTTTAACATTGCATTGAGAGGACTGGCATTTAAAACGAAATGGAGTTTAAGTATGGCAAAAACTCAAGATCGCGTGATAAGGTGGAAAATGCAACCAAGAAATATTCTATATTTGAAACGCGTTAGGTGCATAAAAGTTCACCATAACATAAATCACGTATAAACGCCGGAGCCCGCAGTCGAGCGTCGGGCACACTCGCATAAACGTCAACCAGGAACACTGCCGCACGCGCGGCGCCCTTTGTCCTACAATTTCCCACACTCGGCGTGTTACCAACAATATTCGCTAATATTAAGATTCGTAGTGAAATACAAGTTCTGTCACCTATAGATTCTTACTACCTTTTATGATTAACCTTTGCCCCTTCTGCATGACCCAAAGGTAGAGAATGCCTCTTGACATTCAGTTTACCTATTAGTAGTAGGAAACTTTTGAATCGAAGCATAAAAAGTCGTAACTTTTAAACAAAGTCGGTCCGTGACTTGTTCGCTTTGGCATGTGGAGTCGAAAAATTGCCGACGAATTTCCGAAAGCCGTAGAACAAAAGTTGTTCAGAATGGTTTTTTATCCGTTCATTTAAATAGGTGCCACAGAGGATCCGTGTCTTTTATTGCTAATATTATTTATAGATAGAAGAAATGAATGAATGAATAATAATATTGATGTAATGCTCCGCGTATGTTGAAAAATTATATATGCTCTCAACATGTTCAGAATGTAAATGTTTACGTACACTCCCTGTATAGTCAATGATTTAGAACATAAATAATGGTACAAACGCCGCTCCAGTAGACAGCGTCGTGTACACGCGCATGCACGTCAGCCCGGACAGGAGCAAGGTGCTCGGCGTGGCGCCAGTACTAGCGCTCTGTTGTAGGCAACCTGTCATGTTTGTTGTTATTTAGACGGGTGCAATAACATTCCCCCGTCTTGTAACATTCTACCCCCAAAAGTTACCCGGCTTATCAACTTACCTTCCTCTTTAACTCTATCCTTTTCCTCAAATAAAACATTTATTTATGAGTTGCTAGTGGCCCGCACTCACTTCGTTTCAGGACAGTAGTTCCACTGTCTGCCAATAGGTGGCGCTGGGCGTTGATGTATCGCGCATGTGTAGTGTTATGGGTTTACTTAAAAGCCTTGGCGTGGAATATGAGATTAACCTCTTTCAAAATAGGAAAGATTATTATTGTCTAGTAAGGTGCTTGTGTTTACTATATTATTTAATGCTATAACTTTTTTGCAAGTCTTTTCACTCTGGCTTAGTTACTTAACTGTTTTCACTTACATTTTAACTGTTTTTATGTTGTAACAGAGATGTTGAACATTACTTCAAAGACTATAAGATTTTCATGTAAAATATTGCCAACGCGTGACTACGATATGGCTCGCACTATAAAAAAGTTACATTTCAGACGTCATGTAAAACCAAGTTTGCAACGCTACTCACCCCAACTCGTACACGCCCTAACTTCACAAACTCAAGAAGCTTACTCCAAATGTGAGGTTTGTTAGGTTGGCTCGCTTATTTGAGGTTAAGTTAACTTAACTATCATATTGTAAATTATTTTACGAGTATGATGTACATCAAGACAGTAACTAGGCAACGTCAATGTATTGCCTTAGTATTGGCCAAAAGGGTTTAGTTTGACTAAGCCTTCACCAAAAAATACCGGGTAACTTTAGTTTTACCCGGATACCATCTGTTAATACTTAAATTAACAGATATACTACACTAATTGTATACATTATGACATGAGTTTTAGTACATGACGTACGAAAATAATGGGTTGTGTGACAAGTAAGCCACATAAATCGAGTGATGTCTGAAACCTAATTTTCTGGGGTTGCGACTTACTATTAAAAACAGGATATTCCTCCTTTTAAGGGAGATTAGCTTTACTGCTTTAGGTTAAGTCTTGTAATAATGAAAGAGATTACTGAATGCATAAATCGCTTAGGTAATTCCCAAAATAAACAACGATAAAACCGCAAGAGTCAGCTAGTATCTAATTGGAAAATGGAGTCCCCAGGGTCTAATACACCAGGCTAGAATCTCTCGAGCGTCGGCGAAAAGCCTTATCATTTCCTCTTTAGAGTGCCGTATTTATTCTTAGCTCAATTGTTCACTCTCTTTTGTGTAAGTCTCTCCTCTGTAACGTTGAAAGATAATTAAAAGTACAAAAAGGTCGCAAGCAAGAATTACACACGCTTTTGTGCTTCAATAAGCGAATCGTTTAGCCTCACGCACATTGTTTGACTGTTACAAAAATCTATTTTAGAAATAAGGAGACCATTTATGATAATAAATTATCTCCATATACCTACATTGTATTTAAAGATCTTCTGACACTTAGGGCTTAATATATTTTATCTCCCAGCTAATAATCTCTGTGCCGAAAACAGTTTATTGCGTTTAATATTTCTTAATACTATAGTCCTTAAAGATATAACCGTAGTTTATGACGACATCACCAACTAGTCTCTACTTACTATCTTGACTCTCAAAGCTCATCTTATAGCCTATCCACCTATAGAATACCAAAAATGTTATTTATCATATTATAAGGTTTATGCTGGCGCCGCTACGTCAATAACTAGTGTTGTACAAACCTGGAGATTTCGAGATCTACTTTCGAAGCCTTGAGGCAGAGATAGTGTGAGGTCGGCAAGTCCCTGAGCCCGGCCGAGAAATGAGCTCTTCTCTTTGACGATACACATAGATATAAAAAAAACTGTTGGATTGAGTACCTGCCCCTTTATTGAAGTCGGTTTAAAAGAGTTAGTGTTTTAAAATGAACGCAAGACTTTAGTAAAAAAGTTAATGTTTATTACTTTAATATTTCCGTAAGACAAAGTTAAGCATAGTCTAACTAGCTATTTGTGAAACATTCAATCTTAACCCTCATTCATCATTACAACTACAGTGCAGAAAAATACTCGAGTCCTGAAAAAAACTCAGGTACTAAAAGCAACGAGATCGGTAGAGCTACTAAAAATACTTTACTTCTAATCAAATAGGCTCAAAGGTTTGTCATAGGAAGCCCTGTTTCGGCATGAAACGTCCGTTTTATAATGAAAAGCAGCGGCCACGCTGTACCTCGCCGAGTGACTGAGAGAGTGGTCACAAGTGCTCTGCCAATTTCCTCGATAGGAGCGAGAAGAAAGCTTGAAGAACATCACTACTAATAACGCGTCTTTACATTTGTCAATCAAAGCTCATCGCAGTAACGGGTTGGACATAAAGCTGTTATGACAGTCAGAAAAATAACTCCAACTGACAAACACCGGGAAAGTACCAGGTTATGGCCACTGGTTTACTGTAATGCTCCCGTGACGTCACTACATTAACTTCTTGTTTTGTTCTATCGGATTACTTTCTTGGGTATTAAGTAAGGTTACGGCGCTGGGATCGAAGTTGTGCTTTGTATATCACGCTTGTGGCTCTTAAACTTCGATCGTATGATCTCTAGATACACAATTCCATACTATTAGCTTTGTAGAAGTGATCCCGACGGAGCTGCCAGTAGTGGTACAGATAGATATTTTTTTTATATGTGTGTGTGTGACTTCTAATCTACAGTGAACAATCGTAAGGTAAGGTGAGGTAGATGCTCTAAGCTATAATTGAAGACATTGATAGTCTGATAACCACACATATTCATAAAAAAACATACCCAGAAACGGTTATAAAGTAAATTAAAGTATAGCTATTATACTGTCCCACTGCAAGGCAAAGGCCTCCATCACAGAAATCAAGTCATCGGAATCACCAATCCACATTTAGGCAAGCGTGGTGATTAAGTCTATTCCCATCATAGCAATAGTTATAGTTAAAAATGTTTGTCAATATCTTAGATATTACAATCTGGAAAGAACTAACAGCATCACAATCATCATATCTCAAAGTTAATTTAACGTCGTAAGGCCCATAAGCCTTTTAAAAGGCATAAAACAATTGATTTTCCATTGTGTCTGCTGACTGGGCGTAACGACGTTATTGCTTATTTGGTTCAAATAATAAAACTATTAAGTTTAGTCATCTGAAACATATTCGATACATCACTCATTCTTTTCGCACGGCTCAACAAGACACCCATGCTTGACAGCACCGTGACGTGACAGCGTGACAGCCCTGTGACGTGACAGCGCGGGACGCGTCGGTCATCGACTGCCGAGACGAGGGTCTCGACTTTTGTTTTCTTCACCCTTAGTTCCTTTTGAATCCAGTTTTGAACCAGATTTTTTCTTATCGAAAACATTTTTTCCCATGAGCAAAGTGAGGGCTACGGCGACCGATCTCAACGATCAGCCAATTTAGCCACGTAGTCAGTTGATGAGATAGTACTCAAGTGTATTTAGCAAATTTAAATGCACTGTCAATTCCCTTCCTTTACCCTCATATTTTGGTGGGACACCAATAGTGACATAACAGAAACGGAATCAGGTGCAGAACTGACAGCTTAACGTACGTTCCGGGGATTACTCCGTTTATTTATTTAACTGGGGTACAGGACCGCTAACTTCCAAACTATCAGCTGACACAAAGTAGGTATTTCTTAACACCAAAATTTCGACCTGACGCGGGTCAAATGCGTAACCGTCGTTTGACGTGTCAGAAGCCTCCTAATTTAGTTGATTGTGGCATAAAAGAAAAACCAAATGCACGGCGTCAATTCGTTATTATATTGGCTGAAAACAAAATATTCATCGTATCACGTGTAGTATAGTTACCTCATCGCTCCGCGAAAGCCACAAAAACCGCCCATTATTTTTGTGTGGGAACTCGCAACATTTCAACAAAACAACTAAAATATTTCACTCCGTAGCTTAAGCGCAAGTTATATTTCAAGTTTCATGTATCCTCCCCGCGTCTGGTTACAAACGGGTGTCGCTAATTAGCCTCGGCAAACAGGCGTTTGTTTTGTTTGACTTACTCCAGGTTGTTTATTCGATTCTTGTTTACTTTGCCGGAATTTAATGGTTAACTCTGGGATGTTCCTAATTCTAAAATAATAAAAAATAACAGGATCAGGCACTTTATGGTTCAAGTTTATTTTGGTTCAGGTTCAAGTTTCGGATACGGTTACGGATCTCCCTAATATCCCTGCTATTGACATTAACAGCTAAACCTGAATACATGGAGCTAAACGCAAATGACAGAGACAAGCATGCGGGACAGACACGATACGATACACTGCTATAACTCTTAAATTTCAATATTCATTAGACCTATTTTTCTGTTTTATTATTTTGTGGTCGCAGCATCGACCCCGTAGTCTGCTTCGACTACTAACGCGAGAATTGTATCGTATATTCGATTTACAGTTCTGAAAATCTTAAATGTCCTCTTCTAAACATTTTAAGTCTTTTGCAGTCCAACTTAATGTCTTGACTAATAAACTGAGATAAGTTAAGTAAAGTAAGGTCGCTACATAATCCAAGACATCCAGAATATACCCGTGCTCTTCTAGCTTTAAGCCAAGTCACCTATCGCCGTAGATTAGGCCCCCTCAACACCCCATCTCAGCTTGTCACAGCTTGCCTAACAGAATTACTTCCTTGTTTACCCGGCCGAAAACCGTAACGTATAGCCGTAGGGTTCAAAATCCAATAGCGCTTGTCCTGGCACAGTCGTAACGATGTGTTTAGTGTATGTGTTTGTTAGTACGGAACTATCGTGTTTGTATGATGGCGACAAAGAGGAGGAAAGGCTTTTGACCAAAATAGAGTAATGAGGGTGTCATTTAGCAGCATTATAATGTTATTACATGGATTTAGGAAAGATAAGTCGAAAAAATGAAAAGGAGCCATCAATATTGTCACGATGGAACTAAGAGTTTGTAAAATGTGTAAAGAATGACTGGTATAAGTATATATTTCTTGTTATTCATTTCTTCTGGTGCAAATTGTTATTATTCTAAAGATACGTAGTAGTAAATAAACAATAGCGAAAGTTTTATGTAATATTTTATCCATGTACTGCACCCACACTGTACCAACACTACCCATAGATAATTGTACTGCAACAGCAGCAGAGGGATGCGCAAATTCAGTTAGTGCACCTGGACTGAAACAATTAGGTTGTCCAATTTATGAGTAATGACGTCACGGGATGCGAGTGCGGTGAGAACCTGCACTTAGCCGATGGAATTAATAGCAGTAAGGTGACTCCAGCTAATTGGTATATGTTGCGGACTAAGTGCACAGACATTGTAATCTATGAATATTAATATTGAATTTGAGCTTTGTCATAATTTATGTATGATGTTGATGAAGTCATTTAGGCGGCTGGCATCTTGAACCGGTGATATTATAACTTTGAAAAAAAGAACATAACGGTTCTTCCGTTCGGGAGCTACGACTACACTAAAATATCCTCTATGACTACGATGCCACAAACATACACACACATATACACAGACACGTCAAACTTATAAGACCCTGTCATTTTTGCTTCGGGGGTTAAAAATACTTTTGGGTGACCAAAGTTTTTCGCTTTTCACAAGTACGCAAGCCACACCGGTTCACAGGGAATCTTTATCGTCCTCAGGGAACCGTCTCATTCTTCATCGGCGCTCATTTCTCAGCCGACAAACCTCAGATGTCGGACTTTCACCCGTCTCGTGTTTACAGAGACCCATTCCGATGTAGGGTTCCCACTCCTCCAAAAAAAAAAATCGATTAAACCACATCTCTCAGCCGCAAGTACACCAGATTACAAGGAATCTTTAATTTCTCCAGGGAACCATCTCATTTCCTCATCAGTTCTCAGCCAATAAACCTCAGATCTCTGTCTGTCTCAGTTTCACCCGGCTTGTATTTACAGAGAGTTAAGGAGTTAACTACTATAATATAAGAATAAAAATAACTTGATCAGATATCGAATACTTAACCCGATTCCTGAAACGATTTAGAATCTATTCACTTGATATTCCAAAACTCGCATATAAATTTCTTCAGTGATAATAATAAAATTTACTTGAAACTTGACTATATTCCGACAAAACTCATATTTAATGTGTATTGCGAGTACGAAGATTTGTTTAAGTTAAACACTGTATACGGTCTGACCATCATCATTTGGAAAACCAAAGAGTAGCCAGATTGCTATGGCAAATGACAGCCTAGACTTGATCATGAATAAAATAATACAGCAAAAAATATGCTTTGTTGTCAGACTTAAACTAACAGGAAGTGGCAACCCTACCCCGAGCGAACTGTTTGATGGCGCGCGCGCTAACTGCGGGCTTCACGTTTCGCTTATTCATGAATCCAGTAAAAAGTGCAAAAATATTCAATAACTTGCCACTACGACGCCTGTCCATTTAGTTTCACTTAAGTTAGAGTGGAAAATTAAACTGAATGTAGCTTTTACTGTCAATGAATTCGAAAGTATACTTTAATTGAACGAAAGTACATCAGTGAAAAAAAAACAAGCGCTTTCTGACCAGTCGTGAGTTTGGTTATGTTAGGGTGGGAACACATCTCAGGAATTAGTATGTAAATCTTATTCGTATGTGTGCTAACTTTCGCAGTAGCCTGTAAATCCTTTATTTGTGATAAAAATCTTACAGCATAGTTAATAGTTATATTATTTACTAGACGTGCCCCCTGGTATTACCCGCTGCTTATAAGTAAAATTAATAACTATTCACATTTTCAAAAGCAAAATATTTAACTTTCATAGATTTTTCCTTGGGAATAAGATATTTTACCGCAGTAAAATGCAGCGTAAATGTAATTCAGATTGTCAGCTAACTACATGCCAAAAAATGTTAAATTCGCTTCCGCCGTTTAGGTATGAAGAAGTAGTAAACATACATAGTCACTTACTTTCGCTTTTATATTACTAGTGTGATAGAAAAAACCTATTATATAATCGGTAAATCACGTGTTTATCTTAATGTAACGTGGTGTCTAAATTAAAAAATGTATTTTCTTTCTTTCATCATGAGGAACTTTCATGAGACATAGTGACTTGATAGAGCTCCGAAGTCCGTACGCTACATAATAGTCACAAATGCAATCTACCACAACGTAATGTAATCTACCGGTAGTAGCTCATTACCCTGTGGTTATAGTAATTACAGCCGCGGGATGTAGCTGAAGCGAGTAACTATTGTAATGCCAAATAAGTCGCACTGCGGCTGCAAGCCACTAATCAACAGGAGGCTAATTTGAGGCGCCGCAGGCCGTCGCTTATTGAAGTCACCTCGCTGTATTCGTTTATTGAAGCTTTCCTTTTAAAGTGCAGCTTTAGCTCGGTAATGCCTTAGGACAGATTATCCCATCCTCGTTCGCCACTGCTAAATAAAAGACATTGTTTATTGTGAGGACTCTCCGACTAGTGCCGCCCGACTAGTGGTGCGCATACATCAATTATGGGGTCTACCCAAAGGGACTAGCAACAAAATTTTAAAGAATTCATAACATTAACGTGTCATGCCATGTTACGATTACGCCAGTACTCAGCACGTACCTTTACCGACGTATCGTATCGTATCCTTTAAAAAAATATTAGGATAGATAGTTGTTTTATCTGTGGACGGGCGCCCTCGTTACGATACTATCCTTTCTATAGAAATAGAAAACATTTATTATTTAGACTTAGCAACACTGTTTATTCAGTGTGTGGGTGTTAAATTATGTATATGTGGTCCCTTACTTTGGGATCAGGTCCATGTATGTGATGATTGCGCATTGGACTCTTATTTGAAACACGCCAAAAGTGAATAGTAAGTAGGAATTGATCGAATGAAATATTTATTTCTTTCTAAGAGTTTATTATTGGATATATTCTTTTTCACATTTAGGACAGTATTCAATTTGTTTTTTGACTAAAGGTTTTCAATATTTGATTACAATACGGAGGTGAGGGGACCCTTTTCCCTTGTGCAGTTGTTAGGTCAACACATTAAAATTCAAAAATTAATGTAGATTTCCATTTCAGTTAATTAACAAATTGCTTAAATTAAATGCAAACCTTCGTTGCCGCTCTGGTTAATTATACAATTATAATAATGTTATCTTTTATGTCTACTTAGCGATGTCCTTAGTTAGTATTTTTTTTTAATTCTCACTTGACGCAAAAATAAAAAAATATACTTAACAAAGTTGTTGATTAACAAAAACTTCCAATAGTAAGTCTTTTTAGACGCTGCTCAAAACCCATCCCTGAACCAGTTAAGTTTTTATGAATTCAAAATTGATGGGTACCTATAGTTAAATATCACACTTTCAATTTGCATAGAGGCGCAGATAACATATTTTAGCAGGATCTATTAGCTCTTCCTTGAAGTACGGCCCGTTTTTTCTCCACCTCCATTCCGCCACAAGTCAGTTCCCCCGGGAATGATAAGTCCCGGTTGTTTTCCCCTGGTTTATCGCTATACTTATAGGTTGCGTTTATGGAGGAACATCATTTACGATGATTAATCCGCCGGCTCCGTGACCAGCGGACAGATACTCGGATGCGGATTGAATCTTTTATGAGATTGTTCCGTCGTTTTTTCTTTTTTGCCACTAATTTTGTTACCAAGTAGCAACAAGACACGCCGGTTGGAAAACTGTAGGACGTTCACTCTCCAGCTAAGTATCAGGGGCTCACGCAAAAGAGGAGTTTATCTTGTTCTTCTAACGTGAACGTCACGATATAATATCATGATCATCATGATCTAAGAGTTGCAAAAATCAGACAGCCAGTCGGTTCATTATAATTAGTATTATTTACTAATCCTGAATCATATTCTAATATATCCCATCTGCAGAACGACAGCTTTGGATGCAAGCGGGAATGTGCCCACGATGAAGATTATCATAATTTCACAAATATCTACTCATGAAACTTCAAGTCTTAATTAGGTCTTCGTACTGTCTCAGAGAGTCTCTATAATAGTCTCAGAGTTAGTCAATTATAAAAGTTAAGCAACTTATGACAGAGTTGAAAGTTGTAGATCTATTTGCTTCGACGTCCGTTTGTGACTCGTTCGCGCCTGATAATTTTCTATAAAAGCACGTAACACATTGTGTATAGGCCTAACCATATAAGTTGACAACGCCTAAAAAGGCCCATTCACTGGTCTTTTTTATGTACCTCTAGATATAAAAAGAAAAATCATTTGAGATGATTAAAGTGAATTAGTGAACGAATACTTTGCAAAATAGTTTGTACAGTGATTTCGGGCGGATCTCCTTCCTTGCCGACTTTCCTTAAACAATAGCGGCAATCGCTTACAATCAGGTGATCCGTCTGCTACGTATTACATAAAATAAATAAAAATAAAAAATATGAGTATAGGATGTTATCCCATAGCAAGTTATACTTCTTAGTCAACTTATTTTTTTTTTGTTTTTTGTCGGTCGGTCAGTTCTGTCAACCTACGTGTGTGGTTTTATACAGAGTCACCGGGCTTGTGGGGAGCGGAAGGCTCGCACCCTAGACTCTTAAGAATTAATAAACATGACTATTTGTTAATCTACTTTTGCTTCTTCCCGCCGCACGAAAAAATTATGATTTTACTGTTAGGCAAAAGTTCTGTTACAATAAACCTTGATTCTTTTTTCAAAGTTCAAATCGGATGACTTATGTCGAATCATGTACGAGTATACCATCATCATAAGTATATCCTACAAATGCGAGACCGTTCATAGGCCGCACCGCATCGCGCATACCGAAGTAATGTTATTACACATTAATGAGGTGCTCTCGGCGACATAGTTTCGTTGCAATGGTCCTAATTCCGTGTTTACACAAAGTAAATGAGAGCTCCGCGGTCCAAATTTTGCTCGTAATCACAACAGAGTGCAGAGCACTTTGTTTCGTTTGAATACTAAGTAAAATGTTAAAACTACAGCTAATGGTAATTCTCGCAAGTGTTAAGCTGCCTGCAAGTAAAGAATTTCATTTATTCGAAGCAAAAATGGTGCTGCAATCTAAAATAAATAGATGTATTTTAGAAGCTATGACACGAGAATTAAGCACAAATGTTTGTCCATGGTAGCAATCGAAATAACTTTTCTCATTGTATCACATCGGGCCCGCCTTCTCAATTGGCAGTAGGTAGGTAACATACTAAATAATTCAAGGTTTTGAACCTTATCTCTTGCCGATCAGGTTCAAATTACGGTGTCCAACATTAAAAACTATACCTTATTCATTTTCTCTTTTCTGGATCCTACAATGAGAATAACAATAGTCGAGCTATCCTTAAAGTAACTCTCCGACTATATGAAAAACAAATTAGCACTCCAGAAAGCAATCGATCAGTCTTACAAATTACAGCTTTCATTACTCATCGAAATTAAGAGAAAGTGCCATTGTTTCAGCGGAGCGAGTCTTGGGCGTTTATCGGCGAACACAACCGAGCCCGACAATGCGAGTTAGTTTGCGCGGACAAAGCGGACGCAGTCGGGCGCCTCCGAATTCATTTGATTTAGGGCGCATTTTAATTCCAAATGCAATCACCCTCGATTGTGTGGAATAGAGTGGAATTTTGAACATGCATGTACTGCATAGCAAAACTAAAAATAGTAAGGTGTCATAAGTTAGACGAATGTATCTGACTGACGTCATGTGTTTGTAAGTCAATACTCAATAATTTATTGCGTTCCATAAGGTACAAATAGTAAGGTGGTACTAACATTTTTATTTTATAGTCCGCGGTTTCGTGGAGCAATAGAAGAATGAAGTAAACGGATGAACTGATTTTTAATCTTATTTTCTTATTAATCGTGTTTAGAAATGGACCTGTTGAAAAACGGATAAGAGCCTGTTTTTTTTTGCTTTAATCAATAGAAAGTTTGTTGTTTTTATTGATGACTATGGCCCACCTTCACACCGTCTCTGGACATTAATACCCTCTCTGTGTGTTGATGCCGCTGGGTGTTTATTGCACATCGCTCTTGTGTTTCGCCTTTTCGGTTTGTCTATAGCGTTTATCTCTTAACAAATACTATATTTTATTTTATTATCTCCAGCTTTTTACAAAGAAAAACAGGTTTTAATATAAAACGTTATGATTGTTGAATTCGAACCGTCTAATAAGAGTGAGTCGAGTATGAATGAATAAAAGGGAAATATCGAACTAATAATCTTGTTTGAACTCCAATCAATAAACATGAAAGTTTTCATAACGCCGGCAAACAGGAGCTGAAGACAATAGACATTTGTTTGTGCCAGCTCCCTGGTGGGCGCCATTTATCACCGCAGCGAAAAGCTCGACAATGCTGGTAGGTTTAGTAAAGCTCACGGTCCAATGGGCTTGAATCTATTTAATCTACGCTTAATTTAAGTTTTAAAACTCGATAAAACGGCTGGATTATACCAACTCATTTGTTTTCAATTTCTCTCCGTCATTTTAGCGAGTTATTCCCAATTATGTCTCAATTATTCCCAAATATTCAAGATTTGGGGAGTCTGGTAATAACGGTGAAGCGACAGCCGTCTGAACTTAGCAACCCTTTAACAAGAGGCAACTGAAACACTGTAATCCGAAACGAGCAGGTTCTGATTATCATGGATAAGTATTTGTTATTCCAAATATTGAAAATTAACTTCAAAGAATCATTAAAGAAATATTAATTTTTAAATGGAAGCAATTAAATAAATCCTCCAACCGATATTCGGCAACGGCGGCCAATCTTAACAATTAGCCACGTGCGCAGGATATAATATTATAGTGCTCAAGTGTGTGGAAGCAATTATCAAATCGTTAAACCATTTTGAAGCTACGAGGCACTAGGCGGACTGACGACTAGATATAATAAGTTTATAAAACCCCTGTTTTTTTACCAGACTACGGCAAAGCTAGAAAGGAAGGCCAATTATTACCTACGTTGAAGCGAACTTTAAGCCAAAGAGCGTCGTCTTTTAGTCTAGGGCACGCAAAAGCCGCAACTGATTTTGTAAAACCGAGCGCATTGAAATTTACTTAAACCGCTATTATAATATGCTCTCACTGATCCCTTGGACCTTTGACGTGGGATTTCTGCCAATTTTCTGAGAAATTGGAGCCTTGGATTTCAAAGTTGATTTATAACTATAAGACGCAGCTTTTATGTGGATTTATGAAAGTGAGTGCATATTATGAAATTTATATAATATGCATTGTTTAAGTGCATTACGTAATTTCTTCGAAATTCTCTATCGCTGCAGATACCAAAACTTTTACTCGGGCTATTTAATGATATACATCGAGGTTGTATAACCATCTTAAAACTTTTCGAGGGCATTATACTGTTTTTAACGTTTTGTTACCTTGTGAAAATACATCGAATAACCACGAATACATAGTTAGAAATGAGCAAATATTTGTATACATCCTCCACACGCACAGAACATGAACCAAACATTTTATCATTCAGAAACTCAGCCTTTCCTCGAGTCAACATCCCTCCAAAATTACCGCTCACCATCGAGAAATAACTCAGCATTTAGTCTTTAGTTCAAACACTATAAAACAAACACTCTGTTAGTCGGTAGTGATGTGACACGCCTCATGTGAACATTAATTCCGTAGTATTTAGGCAGAAGTCAATTTTATTGTTTTTCAAACGCCCGAAAGTAAACCATGCATTCACGCATGGAGAGTGTATATTTTTTTCGAAACATTCATTGATTCATTGAATCTGAAATAAGAACGGTTCATCAGGTTACTTTATGGCATATAATTAACCGCGATTACATTTTTCAACCTCCATGTTACTGAGTGAAAGTGCATACAAGTGGGCGTGTAAAAGTAAGTTATAAGCCCTTGTTGCTCTTGTGGTGTTGCCGCCACCCAAGACACCACTATGTGAACTGTCATTTATCAATTTTCATACATAAAAGATCAACAACACCTAGAGACAGCGTCTGAGAAATATGTGTGTCGTCCCGGTTAGTGAGGTTACCGGCTCTCCCAAAGTATCATACAAAGGCTTACAAGGGGTTATCCTCAGTCGGGGCTAGCTAGACACACCTGTGTGTCCGCGTAATACAAAGTGACTCCGATCGATGGGGACTTTCCCGTGAGCGATCGAAGAAAGAGGCGCGGTAATTAAACACTACTAAAAATATGTATCTCCTTATTTCAGTGACGTGATTTTTTTTATTTAATAAATTCGAGTTGTTTGTTCCTAATCACATCTCTACAGGCCTCCTACTAATATTGCCGGGAACTCTTACAGTTTACCGTTCACCAGTTAAATTAATAGTATTTGTGTTCGCAGCCCGAATTGTGGCACAGTACATATTTACTTAATCTGTCATTTAAGGCGTCTGCGAGACGATGGGAATTAATAATTAATGAGTCGACAGACTGCTCCGTATTCTCAAAGCCCTAGATTGAAATTAAATTGATAAAACAGCAAACTATGACTAAATTATGCCTTAATTTTACGTTATTGTTAACGTCAGTATAATGCCCTTGAGAAGTCTGAAATCTGGTTAAAAAGTTACATAACAAAACATAAATTAGACCGCACGGATAAAACGCTCCCTGCAGGATCTTAGTATACGGAGCGGAAAAAACATTGAGCCCAGGAGGCAAACTTTTACTTTTAAAACCCTTATTTTTTTTCTACAATGTAAAACAATAATAATTATGGCGGTTAGCTCGGTAAACACGAGTGTACTTGGCTAAGTTGCTAACATTGCCTAACCAAACCAGCTAGAATTTTTATTCCTAAAGTGAAAGATGTACTTTATACATTGGCGCATCCCGATGCCTGTTTTATGATTGTGTTTATTACTTCAGCTACGGCCGGTTTAAAGGGTCCGTCGTGCCGTATATTTCAGAACAGCACAGCAAGGCTTGATTTAATCCCAACATGTTTACTAGTGTTGTTCTTACTTACATATCGATAGCTATTTTAATATTTAGAATAAAAGTCTATTTGGTTGCAAAACTCGCCCTTTCTTCGATAAATATTTTGAGCTGTGCAGAAACAGTTGTTTTTGCAACTGATTATTGAGTTTAGTCCAGGTGTACCTACATTCATAATTTTGTGTTCCCGATTTTTGTAGACAAATCCATTGTTCGGATTAATCTTTAATGAATAAAATCATATGACATAACTCATATTCAGTAAAACAACAGGAAATTAAAACCTTTAACACTTATGCTATGCGACTCATAATAATATTATTTGCTAGTTGTAAATAACTTGTTATAGATGTTCCACGGATCGGCTCATTTGTGAAAATCGTACATAATATCAATGATTCATTACCCAGAACAACAAATAATGTTAATATAATGTAAAGTAATAATAATCTACTAATACATAGAAAATATAAATTAAATGTTTGTTGATATGATTATTTCCACGATTCATTTGTACATCTCTAGCAGGAATTTTAACGCACCATAAACAATTTTGTACAATAAAACAAATTTCGCGCCATTTGTTGATCCTGTGTAAAGCGTTCTCTGCGGTATCATTCCGATGCGATTTTTTACTGCTCAGATTTATTGGTGTTTAATGTTTGACCGGGATCCACGATAAAAGTTATGTCTCAACACTCAAACGAGCAATCGGCTCTGATTTAATTTATAATACCTACCTACTGTTATCGATAGGCACAATCACAAAATTTTTCGTTGGAGACTAAACTTGATATTTTCGAGTAAGTATGGTTGAACAAATAGTAAAAGCGTAGTACAAAGATTCAGTGCATATAATATTTAACTAAGTAACTTAAATATGGAAGTAATTCACTATTCTTAACACTTATGAACCGTCGAAACTTCGCGTTATTTTCTGCAAACCGGTAATCTTTGGCGTGTTTTAGAAAAGTATTCTCCCAATTAAATAACGTATTTTCTTTCAAAATATGTAATCCGAACAAGTCCCGCTTCCGATAAAAAAGGAGATTTGTTTAAAATTTAATTTTGAATATGAATCTCCAGCATCAAAATCCTCGCAACGATTTTTACATATTTCATAAAATTAAACCAAAAATGTTGCTTGTTTCAGATTGCGATCATCGCGTCGAAAGCTCAACATTATCTAGAATGCCAAAGATAAAGAAAATTCGCCACCACAAAAAGTACAAAGTGCGGTGAAGTGAGACGATGGTACACTAGTGACGCATCATGCTAGAAGAAGGCAGCAGAGAGCTGTCCAAGCGAGCGTACTGTAAGAACGAAATCACATTTGCGGAAGACGCGAAATGCTGCTTCACGTCAAAGAGGGGTACAGATGACTCTAGGCTTTTCTGCTGCCGCTGCGCGCACAAGCGCCGGGCATCGCCGCTGACATGCCTCGCAATATGTTTCTTGGTACTAACTTACAACCTTCTTGGAGGCTTCCTCTTCCTCGCCCTCGAAGGAAACACAGGCACGGAAGAGACGGCAGTGGCCGCATCGAAGCCGAACCTCAGTCAATCTCAGAGCACCAGCAATGACCTTCGCTCGAAGACGGTGGAGAGGCTGTGGTCTATTACGGAGGATCTGAACATTTTGTACAAAGAGAATTGGACAAAGTTAGCGGCTAAGGAGTTGATGGACTTTCAGAAAGTCCTGATAAAGTCGATGAAAGGCGGAGCGTCACTGGAGAGCAGGATCTCTTACAATCACGAAGGAGATTACCGATGGACATTTTCGAGCAGTTTTTTGTATGCACTTACTTTGATTACCACCATAGGTATGTATACTGTTTAATTGATATTTTATTTAAACATAGATCTTTATACTCGAATACGTGTTCGTATCTTAATAATTTTTATCTGCATTTCCTTATCCTATTGAAATTTATTCGGATGTACTCGCAAAAAGTTTGAGTGCCTACTATTGTCAAAACTTTTAATGATATTCAGTATTTTGTCCTTAATGTTGAAGACCGGAGAATCCGGAGATATCAGCAAGAAAGTTTTAAGTGTTCAAAAAGTTTGTAAATCCACTGATGATAAATCTAAACACAAGTTATTTTGATTACGTACAATTTTGCTCCAAACTGCGAAGCAATATTTCTTGAGGAAACTTTTAGAAATTATTTATACGTAAGTTTCAAAATCTTTCTATCAAGAAATTACAACACCATATTGCCTGGTACTACCCACTACTGAGGATACTTGTTTTTTTATTTATAAATGGTGGTAAACAGTATTATACCTGCCTCCTTTGAACACAATAATGTGTCATGTAAAAAAAAAACTTTTTTTCATACGATCTAACCGTTTTCGCAAGGACGTAGGTATATATTAGGCAGCCTGATTGACGGGGGCAACATGGGCTATGGGTGTGGCTCTCCATTCCTAAAAATACTAGTTTTTTTTTAAGTGAAGACAATCAAGATAACCTCACTCCGCTTCATGGTAAGCAGCCGTGACATCCAAATATGAGATTGACAGGCACAAAAGAACCAACTAATTACCCATTGAGTTCCAAGCTAATAGGTGCAATAGTGCCTGCCTCTACCTTGTATAATTCGGTTTTCACTGTTCTTTATAAATGAAAAAAGAGGTACTTAGCACGTATTGATCATATTCTAACATTTGAATTTGAAATATGTAACCTTGTCCGCAGGCCACGGGAACGTCACGCCCCAGTCGTCAGTGGGCAAGCTGGTCGCAGTGACGTACGCTTGCATCGGGATCCCCATCATCATGCTGTACCTCTCTACCATCGGGGAGGCGCTCGCGCGGAACTTCCGCGTGCTCTACTCCAAGCTGTGCCCCTCGACCCTCAAGAGCGGTGACTTCCACACCAAGGCCGACTGCCTCAGCCGCTACCCCCCCGAGTGCAAGTTCAGTGACTGTGATAAAACTAAATTCGCCGATAGACCTAAGCGGACCCCTTTCCAAGCCGCGTTGAACTTGGATAGTTTTAGTGGCGGCTACCATTGGACGTGTCGGGACCACACGCGTGTGCCAATCGTACTTAGTTTATTCCTCATTGTACTGTACATAGGCTTAGGGACTATCGTGTTCCGCGCAACTGAGAAGTGGAACTTCATCGACGGCTGCTACTTCTCCTTCTCCAGTCTCGCTACGATCGGGTTCGGAGACCTGAAGCCGGGTCTGCATGCCAGCACCGTTTCAGCGAAAGCGGAGGACATTGCCGTCGGTGTGTGCTGTATCTACATTTTAGTGGGAATAGTCGTAATTGCGATGTGCTTCAATTTAATACAAGAGGACATGAGCTCAGCTCTGAGGGGCTTCACGGCGCTCTGCGCTGGAGGCTCCAAGTCTCGTGCTGTACATAGTGTAGAGAAGATTTGTGATGATAAGATATCTATGTCCGTCGTGTCCTGACATAGAGAGACGGCCGAATCAGGGCCGTCCACATTCGTCAGTCAGGAAAAGCGTCAGCAAGTGACATTTAAGATTGATAGTTTGAATCCGACGAAGTTCAACAGCCTACCGAGAAGAAAGTCCTCGCATTGTGAAGAAAGTTCGTTTCAAAGAAACACTCCTGTGCGTCGGTCGGCCGGTCATGCTGAGAAGTGCGTAGAGTATTTCGTTCCAAGAAGTTTAAGTGAATTCAATTTAAGCGGGGTGGGGGAGTTGTATGACTTGTCTTTCGGGGAGAAAAAAATTGAGGGTAAGGGGCAAGGAGCTAAAGGGCGGGATAAGATGGTGACATTTGAGGACGACCGGTCACCAGGCAAAGCCCTGGCCGACGACGTCTTCATGTGACAACGACGCGGAAAACACGTAGATATAGGTTTGTTGGTTTGGACACGGTTTGTTATATAATAAATATGAGATTTTACACATCAGTTGTCTACTTACTCATTTCTGTGTCCTTCAGAAAAAGTAGTAAAAATCACTTAAACACTTTCAAATCAATTCAATAATGAATATTAATTTGATGCTTCTGAGATTAATAGTGCAATTAATGCAAAGACACACGAGTATCTACACTCAGACGTATTGCTCTATCAATAATAATATTATTATACAGACATATCAGCCCACTGAATTATTCACAAACCCAATTTATCATCGAGATTGGTTCGCTAAAACTTAGTTTATGTCATAACATTTCGTATAATGTATGTGAAGCACCAACAACCGTATACGTGACCGTACCTGCTAATCTAGGTAGGTATTTAGCCATCATTTTAAATATGAATCAGGAACTCTGATAGTCTGGTAATTGCAATGGAGCGACTCTATCTGACCTTTGCATTCCAACCCATAGACGAGAAAACGAGACTAACTGGATCAATGATACAACTTCTTCTTAACAATCAAGGGTAGGTATCCTCACTTTGATAAACTATCAGAAACGTGTCGGATTCCTTACGATGTTTCCCTCACCGCCGTGATAAATAAATATAGATAGGTGATCTAGCAAATGCTAAGGATGATAGAGCTCCTTCCAAGTCGGAATACCATAATAGTGAATACCTAACGCCCCGTAGTGGTTAAAGTAAGCAAGTTTCGGGGTCCTGGGTTCGATTCCCTGGTCGAGCAAGAGATACTTTTCGAATATTTTGATTTTTAAAAATCACCAATCCGCTTTTGGCATCATCGTGGTGATTAAGCCTAATTCCTCAATAGTAGCGATAACTAGATTTCTACGATGGAGGCCTTTGCTCTGCACAGTGGGACAGCATAGGTGGATACTTTACTTTTACATAGGTACCTAATATATCTGACTGCCAATAAAGTAACAAAAAACACTTTTTATTAGGGAATGTTAGGCAAGAATTCCAGATGGCGCACTGAAACCAAGAAATAACCCACGTAAGTATGGCAGATCTATTATCGGTAATACCGGTAAGCATTTTTCAAAGTAAAAGGACTCATTAAAAGTCTTATCAATAAAAATATTCGCCATTGAATCATTACTATTATTTTGGCGTTATTCTTTCATATTGCAGTATCCCACACTTACTTAGTTTCGGGACATTAATTTCAAAATGTACCTATAGGTGATCCTGGGCCATTAGATATAGGCAGACGAATAGTCGCAACACCTGATGGTAAACTATTACCGCTTACTGTGAACAGTAAGCAGTAATCCAGTGAAGTCAAAACTGCTCTGTTCCCCTTCCTTGAATAGGGCCTCCGGTACCTTGACTCACTAGGCGAAAAAAACGCACTTCTGCATTAAATATCTATAATAGACGTCATTTAAGCTAATACCGATATTTGATCACCAAAATCCTAGTAATGTTTTTGTGGGAGTAAATAAGGTGAAGAAAGCGTGTTTTATTCTCTCAAATATTAATATTTATTCAGGTAAAATACCCTATTCGTTCCATTGATCATAGCAAAATGACTAATCGATGGGGGCCGACACCTAAAAAGGTAATAAAAACCTATTTACGAGTACGTCACAATGATAAACGACAGAAGGTAAGTGGATCTTTACCGCGACAGGTCGACCCCGTTTCCCCCATCAAAAGGACAAATGACTAATAGTATCATACAAGGGCTTTTTTATATCTACTCAACACTTACTTACTGTGACTGCTGTGGTCGCAGTGGCTTGGTGGGTAGTGAATATATATTATAATTTAGCTTTACATATTCCAGATAGCGCAGTGGCTTGAGCTCCGGTTGAGATACAAGGGTCGCGGGTTTGATTCCTGCAAGATTGTGTTGCTGCGGGATTGATAACTATTTATGATACAATTCCCAGTTCCCAGTTTGATCCCGGGATGGGCCAATATCAGCTTTTTTGAATAAGAATATCAGTGTCAAGTAGGTGACTTTCAGATGCAATCTGAAAGTAGGCAATCTTTCAGATTCTCTTTTTATCATCTTATATTGACAAATACACAATGCTACAGAATACATGTTAAGCCGTTCGTCCCGCCACTGAACGCTCCACTGCAATAAATTATTACAGTTTTAAGCGCACAGCTACTAAAAACTAACGCCTTGTATGAAGATCTTAGAGTTAATTTAAAGTACCTACCCAGTAAGATCCCCTTCTTTTTAATTAAGAGCTGCCTATTAGTGAGAGGCTCAGTAACATAATTAACGGAGTAAACTCGTCCTAAATTTGCCTATTCATCCAGAGGAGAGTAATTCGTCTGCTAGAGAAGGAGGTCAAACTTATTTACACTGACGGTAGGTGTGGACTGAGAAGGTCGTCTGATGACTTAGGGTGCCATAGACACTTGTTTCTCAAAGATTTTAGTATAAGTTGTATGCAATCAAAGAATCGGATTAAATAGACTATATAATATTACCTACAATTTGCGATGGGATAAACATAGCTCACGAGCAGTTCATACCATCACATGTGAATTCCCAAAAACTTATTACATTTTACAATTATTGCAGTTAAAGATTTTTCACTCCACTGTAATGGACAGACTAGACCACAAAATCTATTATATTAACAGCTCCATGTTATGGAGGCGTATATACCTAGTTCACAAAACCAACATAATCACATAAAGAACTAACTCAATTATAAATGTCAAGTAAGTGCTATAAATATATTATTGAACTTATATTTAAATATCCTCGCGTTTAGTCCTGTTTATGTCAAGTATTTGCAACGCGAAAGTTTAAAAACATATAATATTAGGAAGATCTAAAAAGGTGCCAAATTAAAAGATTTATGATACTTGAGATGAGTGAAGGTATATGATACGTAGTCGTCGGTAGGTATATGATATTTTTAGGACGTAAAAAGTCGTAGAAAATTATTGTAGTAGTTACTGGTTGCCTTATATTTCCAGAAAGGAGACAAAGACAAATATAGACTCGTGATCGCATCTACAAATCATGTCCCTAATGATACATTCATCCGAGTAGAGCTAACGACATGCGGCAAATGAATCGAACATTACTGAATCATACGTCGCCTAATGACACTTTTGTCGGCGAAACCCTGGAATTTAGCATTGTGCAAATTAGCGTAGCGTTCAGGCTGGCTTCTTCAAATCACATTTCACTGAACCTGTGCGTAGGCTTTATCATACACGTTAATTTGTACTACTTAGCATAGGTAATGACTTGTGCTATGGATATCAGACAATAAATGAATTAATAATACTCAAATACTAAATATACTATACTGAGACACTGAATAAACTGTGACTGTGTGTGATTATTGTTACGAGATCTATAACATCCTCCAAGGTGTAAATCCTAACGTACCGTTGTTGTCTCCAATCATTTCTGAACCAACTAGCAGTCCGCCCCCTCACTTCGATTCGGAACATTAGTTCTAATTTCTGCCAATAGATGTCGCTGAGCGTCGATTACATCGCGCAAGTGTTTGTATTGTTGGATTTCTTTGTAGTAAGAGCTGTCGTTATCTATAAATTTTACCTGTTTACGAATAGTATAGAATAAATATAGGTAAATGATTAGTTTCCTGTTCTCAATGTTAGTCTTTCAACATACTCAAGCTAAGGAGCAATTTCCCTACAGCAAAACATCAACAACTGTTTATCGAGTGTCACAGATAAACCGCAATATTCTGCCAGAGGTTTAAAGTACACCATTAAGTCCCGGTGACGCCAGTTTGTTCACAACGACCACAGTGTAAAGACTGTACAGTAGGAACACGAGCCTCAGTGCAATACGCGATTTCAGAATATTTTTATTTTTACACCGGAACAAAACTCGTTACAGCCCCTAGTATTAAAATAGTGTGATGGAACGGCATGACATGAGCTTTAGTGCGGTAATAACTTTAGATCCCGTTTTGCAATAATGTGGCAGATGTTTGAACAAGTGCCACTATGGCAAAGTTGTTAGTAGAAAACTTGTTATAACCAGGACTGTGCATCTAACAAAAACGTAGTAAAGTTAAAAAGTAAGTAAAAGCTATTGGATCAAAGCGCAATGGGCCGGTTGTGAAGGTTTTCTCTAGTAAAAGCTTCGACCAAAAGCCAGCAAGGACCATACCCATTTTAAGTCCTAGGGGTGCTCCTTATCAACTATTAGTGGGTTATTACAGCACGAAGCTTTCAACAGCCGAAATCGTTGACACATCCCTATCAAGCAGCGGTGGACACAACGCTCCCTAGGTTTTGTTTTCATCTGGGCTCGTTTATTTATTAAAATTAATTGCACAAAACTACGTACAATAGGCGTACTTAACGCCAGAAGGTATTCTATAGTTCTTATTATTTAGTGACTAATCCAAGTTTTTTTAACACATGCACTGAATGCAACTTTACCTACTTTATTATTAATCTTGTAAACTGGGAAAACGCACTTTTGAAGTTATATTAAGGGAAACTGCATGAATGGAAACACTGGTAAATTTTACTCTGTGCTCGCCGCTATTCAAACGACTGAGCGTAAAGTCATAAGAGCTATGTTTGCATGTGCCATTCAGACCGCCATTATTTCTTTCGTATCGCATACATTTATTTCTTTGAGAACGATGTTATTACAAACAGTAGTAGGGCATGTTTGAATTATGTAGATACAAAGCAGGTTTAATTAATTTACTAAGGTATACGTTATTTGCGAGCATTAATTAGATTATCCCTAGGTATTTCATCAAAAATATGATAATAATAAACAAGGAACTAAATCGCGAAGCCAGTCTCGATGTAGTAAACATACCATTTAAGATAATAACATTGACAGAACAGCAGCAGTAACTCATGTTTTAGTACGCATTCCGCGGATGACGCAATAAAACAAAGTGGGAACAGCGCAAACAAGTCGGTCGTACGGGACGCGCGATCCACCGTTGCTCACGAGATATAAGTAATATGGTCTTCAGGTTTAAGTACCGACCCGATATCAGCATGAGATAAATAACCAAATGGTCAACTTTCCTAAAAGCCAGGAAAGGTCTCACAGCCGTCTGACAGATGCTATACCATAATCTTCGATTAGGGTCCAAGCGTAGCTACACACTTAATAAATTAATTGACACAAACAAATTACACACGAATTAATCAAAAATACATAAACAAAATTACAACCGGGACGTTAGATCCAAAAGCCTTTTTAAAGGCAGAAACAATTGATTTTCTATTATGTCCACTGTCTGGGGATTCTGTTGAATCTTCTACTATACTTTAGTTTAATTCGATTTATCATAATTTAAATCTCTTCTCTGTAGTGTGCAGTGGTGTGATTTTGGTGAAACGATAAGACATTAATAATTTGTGACTTTAGTGTAGTGCCCAAACATGCATTAAGGTCTTGCATTTGATTCTAGTCCGTGTCAATTTAGGAAACGAACTATCCTAAATTGCCTCGGGTCTGTTTGTGCTGGGAGTTATCCCCGGCTATTGTGAGTTAGTACTCATAGAACAGGGAATGCGCTACATAGTTTGAGACTAGCTGACCGGCGGGAATTATAAGCTCAAACGACCCAAAAAGATGTGCAGATTGACGTCAATCTCCTGCTTACAAAGTGGACGCCACCAGTAGGTAGTTCGAAATATGCCTAGTTGCCGTCCCGATCTGATACTATTCTTTCAACCTAGTCGAGCTATCGAGAATGCAGAAGTTTAGAAACTGACGGCAGACCATAATAAGAGAGACAAGGACTGCCCATGACAGAGTATTTATGGGTGATACTTACTAGGTCTTTTCTGTAACCGCCTGTCACCGATTTAATAACCTGTCACTAGACAATAATGATTGTACCAAGTCACTTCATATATAATTCAACACCCAATAAACCCGCCCAAAAATCTTACATACATTTTTGTGTGTTGAAAATCAATGCGAAAACAAAGGAATTTGGAATACTAGGTATTCCAGATTCATATGTCACTTTCCGCCCAACACCAAACGGGCTATTTTAATCTCATCTGAATTCCGTCGTTTTTGTGATTCCATCCACCCAGTGGGCATCAATACCACCAAACCGCGCGTACAGGGTGACGGAAAATTGCCCCCGTTTCAGATTAACCACGTAACGAAATATCTATTCCCGCGTCACGGGCGCCCAGCTGACGTTTGTTACAATGCGCCCAAAAATAAAAAGCCCCGGATTGAATTCCTAATAGAGACGCCAGTCAGGCGCCAGATTGGATGAAATTCCTCGCATATTTTTAACGGCGCGAAATGGTTTGCGGCCGTTAATAGCTTTTTATATTTGTTTGTCTAAGATTTATACGTAGGTTTGTTGCTTTGTATAAACGAATTCTGTTCCCATGATTGATGTACTTAAGTTGGATTGGGAGGATATTGTACGGTAAAAATGCGAAGAAATCGATAAAAATAATGATATGGGCGAAGAAATTTAATTATAAGCTTCTACAAAGAAACACAAAAAGTATTAGCTCTAAAATAAAATAGTAAATTTAATGAAATAATAGTTACAAGTACACCGCCGACATTTTCAAAGGGAGTAGACTCTCTTTTTAAAGGTCTGCAGGTAGGATCAGTCCGAAAATACCGCAGGATAGTTTACTTGATCTGCGTACCTATTAACAATGCGAGCATATACAAATTTACAAACATTAAATTTGTATGTTCTCGCATACAAATTGGCTCTGAAAGGTCTGAAATCTTCCAAGAAACACCTTGAAACAAGCCGAAGCTCAAAGTAGCGTCTACCGGCTGAATGACGTTACGGGAGCTCGCGCGGGACTGAAAGCACAACTGAAAGCCCGCTATAAAAGTCTAAAAGTTCGATGGAGCGAATAAAGGGTGCAGCTAGGGGTGCCGATGCGGGGACATTTTAAAAGCGTCAAATGAAAAGTATAATGCTATTCATATTACTTAACGAATATTAATATGAATGGCATTATACTTTTCATAAATTTTTGTATTTTTAACAGGGTTGTGCTGCAGGAGACTTGTTTAGCAGTAACAAATTTATACAACAACTCTTACTTTGACTCATTCCGTACAAAATAGCCAATCACTTATGTCACGAATATCGGACAACAGAAAAACTACAAATATAAAACAAATACGTTATGAATATTACTCCTATCAGTTACAAACTTGGGACAAGAGAAAATAAATAAACATTCTGACTGCTAATGTAATAAAAAAAACCTTAAAAAGTTTAGGTGTATAAAATATTAGTACTGTAATATCGTCAGTTGTGTGCTTTGTCATTCATAACTCCCATTTTATCTCGTTCGAGAGTAGGTTTTGAGTTATTGGACTAGACAACCCTACAGGCAGCACTCCACCGGAAGTGACGAACTGAACCATTCCGTTTGACGGCTACTTCCGAACATCGGAAGCGCAGCCAACCTACTAATGTACTGCACTTACACCGGATGTGACGACCCCGAGACTCTGGCTCCAACGCCAACTTCTCAAGCGATGAGCTAATTCTCCGAGGAGGTAAGTGAATCACGAGAACCTACTATTAGTATCTAAGTTCTAGTTTACTTCTAACAAATGAATGAATAATGTGATTCTCAGGCTATTTTTTATTGGCTATAGCTTGATCTTGATCACCTCATGGAAACTAAGGTTCAAATCTAGCTTACATATCTACGCGTTCGTATGCCTCCTCTGCACTGTTGCCTTAAAGATGTCTAGATTAGAATGACCATGGCAGTCGAAGCTCAGCAAGGACTTCCATTTCTCGAAGCGTATTGCTAAGTGTGAAGGGGTAAATCACAACTTAGGGCATGGTCTCTGTCGTCAGCTCTCTCCGTCTTCTTATTTAAAAGTGTCGCTCTAGTCAGTGGAGCATCTTCCATTCTTGTCAGGACTCCGCCCAGCAGCATCAAGTCCTTACACGTCATGACATTCACCTTCTCCTTCTTTTGTTGGATATAATTCCTTCTTTGCCTTCCTCTTCAACTTCTTCCTTCTACTTTCCCTTCCAATATTGTTTTAAAGAACATGTCCTTTGTCTCTTCGGTTTTCGATAATTAGAATTAAAGATGTTTCCTCACTAATAATTTACAGCATTTCTTCGTTTGTTTTTCTCTACCTCTAACCTATACCTACCCATCATTACCAATTAGAATAAACAGTATCGTCTCTGTGGTCAATGTAAAACACCTCCTTGTTTTAAAATTGGGCACAAGCCTTTTATTTTCACGGTGTCTCTGTGCAGCGTAATCACGTAGTGTCACGTAATCAATCTATTCGTCTGCTTCATATATCATAACAAAACAATTTAACATAATAAAACAATCAGCTTTATTTGATCCCACCCTTTTTGATATTCACGTACCAACAAAAGACAGTTTTTTTACTTCCCCGCGATCAGAAATATTTTTTTATCGCAAGTGACACGAGCGTTTTCGGATTGTTTGCACTCTCGGAGTGTCGGCCGGCTCCTCGCGGCGGATCGGCTTATTTGCCAAGTCTAGCTAGAGAGGCACATTTGGCTTTCAGCTACCACTGGTATCGATGTTTCAAGAGGGCATCGATATCAGTATAATTATGATATATGAATATCGATAGAAGTGGTTACGACTGTTGGTTTTACTGATAGCAATGGTACTACGAGATGAAATTGTATTTGAATATGTACAAATGTACATGTACTTATAAAATATGTTAATACTCAACTAATTCTGCAGATAAGCTACAAAATAATTATACACGAAGTGGCAGACGAGCAGACGGATCACCTGATGGTAAGCGATTGCCGCCGCCCATAGACACCTGTAACATCATTAAGTGCGCTGTCCTCTCTCAGTCGAAGTAACACAGCACAGGTGCTACTTCACGGCGGTCTTCTTTGAGGCCGTGTTGTCACTCTCTGGTCGTATTGTTGCACCGTTAAAAAGGCCAGTCTTCTACATTTCTTTATTTCTAATGAACACATCGATAGAACCTCGCCACCACTCGCAGCGTTTGCGCAAGCTATTTGCACCGGTTTTGTTATTCCTCAGGCAGCTCTGGATTGACCCAATTTATATACTGCGAATAAGCAAATACATATTTCGTCTTTTTCATATTGCCATTCCACTTCACCGTAAGTACCCTCTTATGCTTGGTATTTGAATTTGAAATAAGTTCCAGCATTTGTGAGTATTTTAAAAGCTGGGATTGTTTTGTGACGTGCGTAAGATGTGATTGAATTAAGTTATAAGAAAGTATAGCTGAGTTTTACTCAGGTTTTATATTCCAGCAAGAAGTATATCATAAGCGTTGTAGAAAACAAGCAGTCGCATAACCTGATATTAAGCGCTTGCCGCTGTCCATCAACACCTGCATCACAGTGGAAGATCAAGGTGTGCTGCCAACCTTAATATCTTTCCCTTCATGCGATTGCCACCTTTAAGTATGTATAATTATAATTTAGTATTAAGAGAAATTGTACTTATGTACCATGACAACTCAGCTTATATTATTACAGCACCAATCACAATTCGATAATAATATTATGGTATAACGCTAACGATAAAGATTTCCCGAGTCAAGCCTAAAAGTTTTTAATCAAAACCGTTTCATATACCAACCATGTTTAAGTTAAGATAATTCCTGTAAAAGTTCACAATGCATCTCTGTTTGCATAAGCTTGCACTCACAAAGGCCTTAAACGTCCAAGTTACAGTAATTCATAACAAAACTACCCTATTCATAAGTTATTCGCGTCTCGACGGAGCGGCAATTCCGCACACAAGTCGGCAAGTTCCGTAGGGTAGACCTGTCTCGGCTGCCGGCCTCCCCCCTTTCTTGTTTCTACCCCCTAAACTGTTGGCCATGCACAATAGTCAAATCTACTAGTCCTATTAATATTATACTAACGCGAAACTTTGTGACAGTGTATGTTTGTAGATCTTTTACGCAAAATGTTAACTTAAACATCAGAATAATACACACAGGTATATAGGTACACATTACATAGGCTACAATAATAAAAATATCTCATATACAGTAAAAAAATAGACTCATAAATCAATAGAGCGGTACAAAAATAAGTCATACATATTATTTACTGCGGAAGACGGGGGCCTAATCTAAGCTTAGAAACATGGTATTTCAGGTCACCAATTCCTAAACAAATGAAATATGACAATTAAAGTGTGTGTTAGTGTGTGCGCGCGTGTGTATGTACATGTGCAGTATGTTTATGTGTGTGTGGTACAGTGCGGCTGCGCTTACGTCATAGTTACTCGCTCGTCAAACTCCTTCCATCTCAGTATCAACAACCCGGCTGGCCTTTACTCACATACCTAGTGTAATCCCTATCAAACATCTTCACTGCTTGGGTATGGCCTACTTTCATACGGTTCTATTGAGCTAAACTTGCTTTGATGGCAATTGAGGGTTTACCTAAGTTTCTCTTAATAATATTGTTGTGTTTTATTGCATGCCAAAAACTTACAGAAATTTTATTATTGTACTAAACGCAAAGACTTAGGCAGGTTTTACGAGAGTCTTTGTATAATACTTATATACTTAGGTTTCTAAAAGAAAAAAACTCACTCCGTTCCGTTTAGTGTACTTATATGTATTTTCAATCCAAGTTAGGGTATGTTTCGTCGACGGGACGCACACAAGCAACTTGGCAATTTAAGCCGGAGTTAATATAGTAGTAAGTAGGTAATTAAAGCTTAGTATTAATTAGGATTTACTACGGATTTCAGTGTCAACTGATTTGACAGCTAATTACAGGTTCTTATCAACTAATTAAAACGACTAATACTCCTATCATTACGCAATTAATTACTTTAAAACTTGTTGTTTTCATTAACAGTTAGTATCTAATGTATTAAATTTTTTGACATAAAGCGATGTATACTTTGGTACTTCTTTAAATTTTCGCGTTGCATTATAAGTGTTATTAATATAGACGAAGAAATGACGTAACTAAACGCCAAGCAGTGTAAGTACATAATTATGTTATGTGCTTAAAAATGTACGATGGTGTGATTCCCGTCTATAAAAATAATAGTTATAAAGCGATGTACTATCTAAATGAGGACCGAGGTCAAAATCCAGTCCGCCGACTCATTTTGTGCAGACTGCAAGAACACTGCAACTCGTTCTAAGTACAAAAATAATGATTTAGTATTGGAAATGTTTTGCAGATTGCCATAGTCGTTTAATTTTTTAAAACGAACACTTGAATGAAACTAATTGTAGACCTTTGATCTAAATTAATGATCTTTAGACATTAAAAACCTGCAAGGAATGTTAAGGAATTGAATGTAATTACTTAATAAGGACAGATATGAAGAAGTGTTTTATATACTTTGATGTCCTTTTCATACAAAAGCCCGGTTACATAGGCCTCATTTTCCGCAGAGTCTATCACAGGCTTTCTTTAACTAGTCACGGCCAGAAATCCTCTTAAGGTCAGCAACCTCACGCGTCATAATATTTAACTTCTGAACAAAAAACTTCGTTATAAAAACAGGAGTAGAAATTATTCATTTATTTTGTGAAGTGAATAATAACAGTACCTAAAAAGCTCAAACTAGAGGTAACTCTGAGTGGAGATGGTGAAACAAGAGCAAACTAAGAGAGCAAGTGCAAGAATTGAGAACGGTTTCTTTGTTTCTAACAACTTCGTAGTTATTTTTTAACAATGTTCTAAGAATTATCATACTATCTCATAATTTAATGTTCTCGTGAATTAATTTTCTAGTTCAAATAGATACAGATCACTTAATTATGTCTGACACGGAATCAAAATGTGGAGTTATGTGTGGTTATATCACAGTAAGTCGTAGTAGACCCTTGAGTTCTTTTCTTTGGCTGCTCCTAGCTAAAAGTATAAAACTTATTACAAGTGGCTCTAGGTCTAATTACCAAGAAGGAGTAAATCAAAAAAGAGTGCAAGCTTGCATCGCACTTATGCCCTCATTAAGGCAAGCTGCATTCCATTCGCTTTGAAAATTTAAAGTATTAAAAAAGTACATAGGTACCTCGTGCTAGGATAATGCAGCGATCCTCAAACTTTAAGGTAGATGTCTGAATATTTTAAAAAGCTCTTTCAAATGTAGGGTACATTAAAGTAATACATTATTTAAGTCGATTAAAACGTTTCAATTACGAACCTAACTCTACCTCATAAATAAACTTTAGAAACCCCTTGTTTACAAGCTAATTACAAAAGGTCAGACGGCACGAAGTTACCTTCTATTTTATTATTCTAGCTGCAATGACTTTGGTGTAGATCGTGGAGTCCAATGTGGCAGTGATCACTTGCAATCAGGCGACCCGGCCTCTCTTTCCCTAATTGCACATATTTTATGCGAAAGATAAAACCCTTGTACTTATTTGATTATTATAAGGTGCAGGAAAATGGCCCCGAATTTCAAATAGGTACTAACTTATTCCATGTGCACGCCAAAACGGTTTCGCTGGAAATCATTATCTGCATAATGAACGCAAATTCGTCCCAGCCATGTAGAACATTTATCTTACCAAAACGAGACCAAGTGAACTTGAGAAGTAACGATATAAGTTATTAAAAGAAGCATCAGCATCAAAGAAGTCTGCATTAACGAGGGCCGGACAAAAGCCGGAGAACAGACAAAGATGTTTCGGAGGGAGTCCCCACTCGTCTTTGGTGGATATTAAATATCTTGCTGGCTAAAAAGTTTCCAACTATTCACGCTAACGAAGGGAGTTATGAAAAAATTCCGGCAGAGGGAAAAAGAGAGGAATTTTCGGCGGACGGACCGCCCCGTCAAGCTGACAAATTAGGGGCATTTTAATTTTCGCCCAAACTCCGAACTTACACTCGAACAATTAGGGAAGTGTACGTAGCCCTATACCCTCGTTACAAAGACCGGCCTGTGCGTTGACAAGTGTTTTTTTAGATAATCTTTTCAAAGGCGATTTATCTTTGAGTTATTTTTAACACGTAATTAAGCGAGTAAAGACAAAATTTCCTCGCTTTTACTAAATGGCTTTGATGTTAATGAAGGTTGCTGTTTGGAATAAGAATGAAAATGATACCAACGTGCCAGAACTTGATCAAAAATTTGGAAGGCATTTTATGAATTTGGAAAAGAATCTACGTATTTTAACAAACGCTTAATCACTCAATAAAATCCTGCGAACGAAATTAAATCCAACTGATTCTAAATATAACGTGCCAAATGAGCTTCCAAATATTGGGACGTAGCATTCGTATATAAGGCGTGGGAGTCAATCACGAGGCACGAGGCCGCTAATTTAAATCTTATTATTCATCTCATTAGACATTATCTACATTAATTACGATCGCCGATTTGAGCGCCGGTTGAGACGCGAGGGTCGTGGGTTCGATTCCCGCACTAACACAAATGTTTTTTGATGAAAAAGATATTTGTGTTGGGTCTGGGTGTTTGTGGTTCCTTCGTTGTTTCTAGTTTCTACAGCGCAGGGGAAAACCTTAGTTTGGGACCAGGAAAATGTATGTGATGTTGTCTCAATTAATTAACTCTACAATTTACTAAAAGGAATAAATACCAAAAAATCACACCTGTCATTAATTGAAATTAGGAATGACCGGACTTAGTTATTATTTTACTCAAAAGTGTCAATTATATGGAATTTAATACATTCTAGCTATCGGCAGTATCTAATCGACTGTCGCCACTAGTCGACTTCATATTTACGTCATCGTTCACTCCGCCGCGGAAGCATAATGGCAGCGCCAGAGTTTGCGACTAGTTCGTAATTCAATTAGCCTGTTCGGTGCACAAGGACTGCGCTTTTTAGCTGCTCTCGGCGCTAGCGCTCGGGTTGGCTGCTACAGATCATCTAGGAATAAGTTACGAGATATTAAAACTACGTACTCGATCTCTGTAAAGCAATTTAAAATTTACCACGAAACCAGTATGATAGAAGAAAATAATATTATCCTTTTTTGTCATGTACGACCAAATTTAGCTCATGCAGGTAATGATAGAATTTGGTTGAAAGATGATACTCAATTTCAAAACAAACCAAACCCTTGAAATCAAAGTCGCTAGTACTTGCAAGCATCTTATCGATATCTACATAAATGTCCTTATTTACTGTACACAACTCTTATGTTCATGATTAATAAATCTGGGAAATACAAATACCTGACCCTTCACAATCCTTTTAAAATAGGACAGGAATATGCGCTGTCACTCAGCAGTAAAGAAAGTAAAAAAAGTCACTCAGCAGCCGGGGCATATTGGAAGCGCGGTGAAATTGTGACTTGAATTCAACAATAGATGTTATTTAACAGGTCAGCACAAAAATAACTGACATAACATCGCAGTCAAATAACTAAAACAACAATCATTAAAGCAAGAATAAGCATTTGCTGAACAATTGGTTATTTTAATCATTGTAACGCAATAAACGATTTGAATTTGTATCCATAATTTCTAGCTGATCATTAATTTAACTTCAACCATATTTTTCTTCAACCATTTAGCTCAGATGCACTCTGGAAGAACCTGCGCGTGTGTTCTATATAACAAATGAGCTTGAAAAAACATATCATATAAAAATATTCTCTTCTGAATGTTAAAAGCCTTCAAAGGATTTTTCTACAAAAAAGCTTTAAGGTCAAAAGAAAATATCCATAAATTAGCACAGCCACGAAGGACCAATCCGCGCTCGATAGTGATGTGGTTGTAACTACGTGACTTTTGTACACCTACTTACTCTTGTAGGTCATCAGTAATACATTTTATTCATTTTAACGATGGTTCATTTTAATTACAGAACTCTTAATAGAATGGAAAAAAAACATATTTCAAGTTTACATATCAAAGGCAGCATCCCTTTTTATTATTCTTCTTTTCCCTTTAGAAACCGTTTTTAAATAGACATTGTATTAAATATGAATAACTATATTGTAATAACTAATTTCTAAGTGAAATCCGAGCAGCAACTTGGCCAAGTGTAAATTAGTCTCACTTAAAGGAGGATATAAATAATTTATATTCTAACAGAAAAAGACAAAGATAGCAATAATTCAATATTAGTTTGTATTATATAATTTTAATTCTATAATTAATTATACAATAAAAAAATTCGGATTTATCTTCTTGAGAATACACTGAACAAGTGTCTTCTCAAATTAATCCTCAACATTTCTGGAGAGAGATTAGGAAGGGAGGGAGTTCCTGAAAAATAATGGGCCTTTAAGTGCACTTACGAAGCCTTCTTTTTAGATTACCTATATAAAGGTAGATTATTGCTGTATTTTTCCTAAAATCAAAACGATTTTTCATATTTTTTCTTAAGTTATATATAAGCCAGCATATATAGTATGCCTGTGATGAAACATATCCTTTGATGCAACTTGGATTATACTTGCATGATAACGTTTCCACTTGTTATACACGTTACAAAACTGTATAAGCTTTGTAAGCCAAGTACAACTCAGTCCAAACGCGATGTTTCTTATCTCCGCGGGTAACTGCACCGAAATAAGCATATTTTGGTAATATGCTATACCCAGGAGTAATTTAAAAAGCTGAGTTCAAAGCAGTCACTTATCTTCAGCGCAGTAACTCAAGACCACCCGAGCGTAGCGAATATCTAGCCGAGGTCACTGTTTTCGCTGAAATCTAGATCCGGCGTTGAGATGATGTCTTAGTTATCTGGGAGGGAGCAAGGATTAAATGCCACACTGGATCTTGTACGAACACCTAACGCCTAATAGTGGAGTACTTAATGTGTACATAGATGATAGAACTTGATAAAATATCTTGTAATAAACACTCACGACTCTGCAATATTCCAACCTCTCTGTGTTCCACTGCTGTTCTTTTATATGAATTCATAGAAGATTTTATACATTGACTCAGATCAACATTACCGAATCAGTTCTCTATTATGTAGCTTAAGCACTTGTGTTACAGATATCAGACAACAAAGAAATTACAAACTATTACATCCACACACTCAACAAACACATGTGTTCATAACACGCATGTTTAACAGGGTTACCACCCTGACAAACTCTGGTGGTAGTTTATTTATACAAAACAATCTAAGAATACCTTCCTACTTAGACCACATACCGTCCCTGAATGGACACGCGTGGAATAAGTTTTTTTTTGTCAGTACTACTTTCATTGTTAACAGATTGAGTACAAAATCTGTAAAGTTAAATAGGTAGGTACTCGAATGAAAATGTTCTACAAGAAATTAATGCTGTTAAAATGTTCATTTTGCAGATGCATCTCAGTTGATAAATCATAAGCGAGCCTCGCAAATTGCGCTATCAAGAGGTTTTCCAAGAAATATTCCCTACTCGCGAGTTTCCGTCGACTCTTCATGTAATTGTGGTGTCATAGTGGGTCTTATGCATCTCTCCAACAACTAACACAATAATTTGCTTATTTCAGCTTCGTACGAAGAGTCTTTTGTGAATTTAGTGGAATATAACGATAAATTGCGGGATTTGCGGGACTATATGGCAGTGCCAACGGGATGTGATGCCGATGCGTCTGTTGCAATTGCTACGAGGGCTCTTCTTTTATTTCTGTGTTAGTGATAGTCTGTTTAGTGATATAGTACACTGGCTCGCCTTAGCTCTCCCACGGTTGAACTTAAACAGTTCATTCAAGGTTAAGCACTGAGTTGCCTGTAGTGAGAGAATAAGGAAAGCTTGGGATAAAAATCTATGACGCCTTCGTCAGCAGATCCCGGACACGTAATTGATTGATTGATAGTAATTTAAGCAGTTACTCAAACAAGTAGTATTCAACTAACATACTAATTATTGCGTTCTGTTTTATTGAACTTCAATAAAAAATAACTGGTACAGTGACCAACTTTTATTCCTGTTCGGCAAGTAACTCGAGTTACGAAATTGTGTTGAGGAGATCCCAAAGTCCTAAGATACTATGCTTATCCCTGTATTGTGCTGATACTTGCGCCCAAAGGCTGCGGTGTTGTGGCTCGCCGAGCGATGCGGCGGTCATAGCACGGAACTATTTCGGGCGGGTCTGATGTCGGCCGTCCATTCAACCGCCAAACTGATGTAATAGCCATAACAGTGAACGCTAGTTACTGGTTGCGGTCACAATACAGTGGAATACATTTCGTTATTCAAATGAATAGTTTATTTTCATCAAAATTGTATCGCCGATACTGTAAAAAGATTTTCATTTACAAATAGCGCTGCTGAATACTGCATTTTTAATGAAATATCATTTACACAATTCTTTTGCAAGTCATATGGTAGAAACATCAATACCGGGCCACGAGCTCTGACATAGAAGGTTCGTCCACCTCATTTATTCAAGTGCTATTTATCTTGTCTCAATAGTGCCGGATACCAATAGCTCTCTTGTTAAGCAAAACATTGTTAAGACTTTATATTTACGAGAAAGAAAATGTTTATTATCTTAGGTCTTAAATGAAAATCTATTGTAATGGTTGATGCTAGGCTCTATAGAAGTTATCTAAGAAAATCTATTCTTCTGAAAGAGATCTATGAGACAGTCCAATTAACGGGTGACGTACAATTTTCGCCCCTTCTTATTGGGTGCTCCTTGGTAGTAATTAGCATTTTAATTAAATACGTTTTACGAGCACTTACAGTGAATAAATAAATGAGCGTCTCGTAGGAGTGGTGGTCTACAGGATTTTGCCGATCTGTATGTAATCGAAGGGTTTAGGTGGGACTCGAACCCACAACCTTTCACAGTCTAGGTGGATGTACCTACTACAGTTTATACTATCCGAACCACTTACTAAGCCGACGAATTTCGTAAGTGCGTAACTCGCCATGAGCTGACGATGATCTGTATGTATGTATATCAGTCAATTTTAGGTGCCTCTAAAGTTGTCAATACCAGAAACCATCCGAAACTTGCACGTTGGAGAAACCTTTCCCCACGATGTTTTAAGGAAAAAGTAAACACGTCTTTATTTGTACAAAAAAGAGTTATATTTTACATTCAATACTCTTACCGTAAGTTTCATGCCTATGATGCGCTGGGGTTCTTTAGTGTTAAATTTAGTGAATGAATACTGATCCGGTTGCCTGGACTAACAATAAAACCTTGTAGTCAGATTAAAGTTAAGTCAGCTTCGCGTTGAGCGGGTCCCAAATGACCGAGCAATAAAACTTCCGGCGAAAATACTTCCCACTGTGAGAGTTGTCCCTCCACAGCCGACGCTGTCTGTGGAAGTTGGCCAACTTTGATGACGCCACGTAGATTAAACACTTTCCTTTGATTGCTCCGCGTGCTAGACGAGCTAACTTGTATCTACCTGTATCACTTATTAGCACACGAGCAGTGGTCGGTTGTCAATTGTTATGGCCACGCCTAACGCTGTGACCGCGTTGGCCAAGTTTAATGGCAGCCACACTGGTAAACGCACACATCGCACGCAACATCCTAGACCTCATTGATGTCTTTCCATTAAGTGCGATTGTGGCCAAGTGTTAGCCTGACAATAAAAAAGGACTCGTCTCAATCATAAAAGATAGAAACAATTGCAATGTGTTAGCCATATTTTAATTTCCGTCTTGAACTGATTCAATTCCAGTGTTTGCAGTTTTGAGAGCAACGTATTCCACGGACATAAACATAAATTACTTCCAGACAAAAAATACTACACGTTATCTGAACTGACACGTCTACTCCTCAAACACTAATTGTGTCATAAAACTAAGCCGCGTGTACAGGCCTCGCTAAAAGGTTAAAATGTACAACATGCGGCCTACACATTTGAAACATTAGCATATCAAAGAAGCGGCTCCTTACAAGTACCACCAAGTACGTCGTCCGCGGCACATCAAGGATTCTGTGCGTGCCGGCGCGCGAAGTCTTTTTCATGTCACTGCTGAGCGAGGTGCGATCTCAATTAAAATGATAATTGTCAAAGTAGGATATATTAGGTGGATAATTAAAATGCGTGGCTTATCATCTTTTTACATTGGAACACAAAAAAGCACATTATTTAACTTTTACGAAAATGTTTTTCGAAGATCCTAAACACACATAAAACATAACATGTTATAGTACATCGTCTGCCACCGATTACATAAAAAACCATAATTTTACCATCCTCATTTCATTTCAGTTTTTGCTTACCAAATTAAAAAACATATAGGTTTTTGTTTCTGTGCAATAAAGAAAACATATCTAAAATATTATAAACTATAGAAAACGTTAAGTACACAGATTTCAAAAAGGAAAACCGTTGCAGATCTATGTTATCGCAATGTCTGTGTAACATGTAATGTGGACCCTAGATAAACCAATTTGTCAGAACTATCGGCGGCCAGGCCAGTAGCCCGGTTCAGACAGGGCTCACTGCGCCCACCCCGGGTATCTGCCTGGGGTTGTTGGGCCAAGCCGGCGACTCGAGCCGGCTCGTCTAACGCAATTGCAACGGCAGGGTTGAGTGCATACTGATCGTAGAGAGGGAGAGACAGTGCTATTTGTCGATGAACCGACTATTTTAACATTACTTCAATTTAGTTTTTATTAAACATAGTAATTGCATAGCTTCCAACTGATTTGGAATATAAAATGTACATAGTATAAAACGTATGTAATATTTCTGTGCTAATTTTGATGTGGCCAATGTATTAACCAAGTAAATAAAACTTATCAACATCTCAGTTTAATTAGTTTAATGCTAAAGACGCATCTCGCGCCTAAATATGGATATTCCCTTTCTTTTTCAAATTCGAATTCGAATAAACATTAGGCTAGGTGCATTAAAAACTCCGGTATAAACAAAAAAATAACGATATACATTTTATTTATTTACTAATGGCCTGCTCTCACTTCGTTTCAGGAGATTAGTTTTAAACCAAGCCAATAGATAGCATCGTACGTACATGAAATTGCAAGAATGTTTCGGTTTAAATACTTATAAGCCTTTTCGTTAGCCTGGGAAGTTACCTCTTACTTTTTAATTAGGTAGAGTGAGATGAACATTAAACGTCGTAACGTAAGGTTGAAATTTCTATTTTTAAAAAAAAATTAAGGTACAAATCCCAAAGGTACGCTTTTACACAATATATCTGTGATAAATAAGGATATTACAGAAAACAATTTTATTACTACTTAGAAGTATGATATAATACTTCAGACTTCTTCAGACTTGAGTTGAAGTTGGAAGAAATCCATCCATTGTCACACTTCCACTTTACCTTAAAATATTGTAATAAGAGCTGTGATTTGAATAATGCAAATAAAATAAATAATAAACAGGCACATACGAAGAAATAAGTAATCGACCGACAACATCTCTAGTTCTTCCACGTCTAGTTTCTGCACTTTACTACAAACCACAAAACCCTTTGAGTGACTTTGCGTATATTCATCAGTTCAAATTACATTGCTGCCTAAGTAACACTACAATGGTTGAGATTGGGTTTTGAGGAAGCAATGGTGGCAGATGTACCGATGTAATCACTGGAGTCTGGAGAGAAGAGGTTCCGTGACGGAGTCGGACAACTCAGATGGGTAGCCGGGGTCTAGTTAGAATCTAAGCGTAATTGTTTGATCTCTCCGCATGGATTTGTGTTTATTAAATCAGTTATGAATATGTTCTGTTGATGTTTACCATTGTAGGGTTTCAAGCATCGACTGCTAAATGTACTAACGTACTAAACGTACTAAGACCTTCATAAGTATTTGTGAGTGTCGGGATCAAAATATTGTAATGTCCTCCGTCCGACTGATGTTTAGACTAACGGCGGCCAATTTATTATGACTTTCAAATAAAATGAAGAATTCTAAGCAAGTAACTAACTTTACGGGTACAAAATCACGAGTGGCCACGATTATACAAATGCTTGTTCGTACCTGCATAACTTAACAAGTGTACTTGACATTGCCTCATTCATAATAATTTTCAAACAAAATTTTATTCCAGTGGGCTTGTCGTTACGAGCAGAAACTAGTATTATACAAAAGTGAAGAAATGCCCAAAATAAATATAAAATACCAGAATGATTGAGGTTACGGCTTTTATAGGGGATGTAAAAATGGAATAATTCTGCTTTATCTTGCACCTGAGGCCGTCGCGATATGCCGAAGCCTAGAGTTATGGCACCTTTGTGAGACATGCGGGTTTCGGTGCTACTTACATTACCAACTTTTAGTCCTATTCTACGAAAACGGTATTTGTTTAAAGCTACATTAGGTTTCAGAGGTTATATTAAATGCTTCCGACAGATATGGGCTTCTACCAAAAAGTATTTTTCGTAATATTTCGATCTGACCTCATAACCAGAAAAATAGTTACGAAGGGAACATTAAACCTTTAGTCGATACGAAACTTTAATACCGGGGCTTGACAGGTTTCACGCGCTCAGAATATAATCAACCCCTTTCGTACCATTCTCAAGATGTTTGTCAAACTTTATTACATCTTCATATTTGGATGACCAGTGACCAGTAAATACGGAAATAACGTATTTTTCGATGAAATTCGTAAAACTCGCGTATACTCGCGGATGAGGGATCCGAAAATTTAAAGAATATAAATATAATGTTACGTTATAATATATACACGCAAGAATTTAGTAGTTACTATATAACGGGAACATTAGATAAGTATTAGATCTCGGCCGCTTTTACGCCCGGTCTTTAACATCAAGGCAAGAGATAACTGAATCATTTGTCTTCAACTTGTCGTTATTTGAGAGCGTACATATTTTGTGAATTGTTTCGGATATTATCTCAGACATCAAGACAAAACGTGGTGCTATATCTCAAAGCCGAGGATCGTCACGCCGAGATCTAAAGCCAGCTTGTTCGCAAGATGTAGGGTACCGCCTGTCGCCAGTGACTACAAAGGAAAGGGCTGCTGGTGACGGGAAATGTCTCGGAAATAGCGCTACGGTTGTTTTTAACTGTATACTATACTTGTAAATACTGGCTTACTTGTATGTAATTGGATTTCGCTACAATGTTGGTATTTGTTTAATATGAAAGTTAAGTCAAAATTAAATCAACAAGTGTTGCACTCATCATTTCATATTTAGATCAGGACAAATACATTCAAGCATTGTCCATGTTTATAAACATAAAAGAAATATCTTAAAATTACTTAATAGTAAAAAATAGAAACAAAATATTCTAGTTTTGTTAGAATTTAATCAAATGAAATTAAAGACTGAAAACCGAATATTATTTTAGGAACGTGATTTTTTCACTCTTTCAGCTACAAATCCTAGTGTTAATGGATTTTTCCATCAGATTTTTCCTAGCGTTGGAAGAAGCATTACCGGCTTAAAAATGGAATTTACGAGCTAAAAAATAATATAACTGTGGGAATGTTTCGTGACCCTAAAATACGTGAAGTGCCTATTTTAAAAAATACGAGTAGTTCTCTAAAACTGACCGTCTTTCTACTACTTTCAAAGGAAACCATTTTAAAGCATACGTAGCCCTACGACGCCTACCACCACGATACGCCGAATAAAACAATACCTTCCCCTTGTGTATTTTCCTTACCATCCTCTTACCTAATTACAACTTGTAATAACCCAATAATGTCCCCAGGCCGCGTTACACGGGGTTCTTTAAGGCCCCGAAAACAGGTAATTCTTGCAAAGCGGCGCCCACTCGGGGCGATAAATTGGTCCGCCCCACGTACATATTATACGAGCACAATAAAGTGTCGTGTGAGCACCAATTACCTAATTTCCGGGGCTTGACAAGGTAATACGGCGCCCTTGTGCTGCTGAGGTGCCGTTAACGTCTTAAAAACGGTCAGGAGTGAGCTATAACTTAAGTAGGGTTCCGTTATTTAGCAAGACTAGGTTTTTAGTTTCATTATTATTTATTATCCTACAAAAAGTTTCTTCTGGAGAACTAAAAAGAACACTCTGGGTCCTAAATTGTTTAATTCTTTTAATTTATTGCTCTACTTTCACCTTCAAAAAGTTACAAGCAAACATTAGAAGGAATTTTGAACTACGGCCTCTCGTGTAGCAGGAATTTTTTTCGCCGTGCAATAACTCCATCTCTACAAGTAAGTATTAAAAGGAAGGGAAATCCTACATAAATCAATACTAAGATAATGTAATAATGTGCAAAATATGCTTTTAATTTATCAAACCCCATTAATAATTCATCAAACAAATTAAACTGAATTCCTGACAAATCTCAGAGTTACGATGAAACATTTACTCGTACCATATTAACTAATACGTATCATGGTAGTCAGAAGCGGGACAAGTTATGGCAAGTAAATTAGATTACAACCCATGACGGGGTTCACAACAGGGTTGTGTACTGATAATAAATGAATAAAGGTATATGAAATGTGCCTTAAATGACCAATATATCAGACAAACATTACATCCACCTGACCACAATGTAAGCAGTTTACGGATTTGTTTTAACGTAATGCCCAAACACCTAAACGAATATACGTTTTATCATACGAATAGCCTAGAGAAGGAACCAAATCCATGACCATTTTGGTCACTACCGGTTGCGCAATCGAACAAGCTTCAAGCTTTCTATCTGCCGCTAAAACCGATTAAGATTGGACTGATTTTACAATTGGTGCTCAACTTTGGTGTCCAAAACTTATCTGTGCAAACTTAGTAAATCAAGAATTGAGCGCTGTCTCCGAAGTTAAATAATGAAAGTGATGAATAATGTATGTGATTGGCGATCTGAGGCATCTGACCGGCGGCGGCGCAATCATTTTAAATTTGCCCTCAACTGACTGGCAAAGTTTGTTATTAACCGAATTTTAATTAGTCTTTCTGAAGCTTAGCTGAACCCAGTACTGTCTAGAGTCTCTAGACCCTTCTCGCCTAACGTTGTATTTGATTTGATAAAACCTCTAATACGATTTCGATTTCGATCCAACGTATTCCCAGTAACTACAGTTCAATCAACGTCTGATTTAAAACTTTGAGTGATGTATTATAAATTATCGATCAAAACTTTTTACACATGCGTGGGATGCAAAATATTTCGTTTACAAAGTTTTAACTGCTGCGTGGGAGAAGGAGGGCGTGTTAAACATTCTAAGTGATTTCATGTTATTATTACGGTTTACATACATTTACCTGAAGGAGTGCTTTTAATCAACGTCAAAACAACTTCAAGGTTGTGCCGCAAATCGCTTGTTAAAATTTGATAAAATATGATCAGCTCCTCGCCGACCTTTATCAAACATTCTTCTACATTCTTCTCTTGAAGGTCCCAAAGTCGAAGTCGTTGCGATACTGCTGCAGCCAAACCGTTGCTCAAAACTGAGGTTGAGATTGATAAAATTCCGCGACAAACGCACAGGACTGAATCGACAACTATCTAGATGATGAAGATGGAATAGCAACAGCTTGCATGCATAGTTATTTGTTAGATAGTTAGCAAAGAAACGTGGTATTTTGCATGACGTATTGCAAGAAAGCAAGAGAGCTGTTGACCAAGACAAGTCCTAGAAAGTGGACCAGGTGGCAGCCTTCCGCAGCGCGGGCGGATGATATCCGACGTCACGCAAGTAGAGACTAGCTGAGAGCGATAAGGTTTTTAAACAAGACTGAAATATCAAATAGCTATTTACCAAGTAGGTAAGTATATTAAGCCTCGTGGTTTTAGGAGTATGAATGGCCACCGACTCATTCATTAGACCTACAATCCTAACCTCCAATTAGCATTAAATTCTACGCTTTAGGCTCTTTTAGGTTCCTTTGAGTTTGTTAAAGATTTTTTACAAGCGTTGTTCGAGATGAAAGGCACGTAAACGCGTAAAAATATTCCTTTGATCTCCTCTAAGTGAGGTTACGGAAGTGTATGAAATATTTGATTCCTATACGTTTTAATAAAAGCAAGAGCGTAATATTTTATCTTTTTCACATTTCTTTAGCTCACATGTTTTCGATATGTTTTGAATACTCACTGCGCTTAGCGATTCTGTATAGAGGCAATAGCATTGAGTTAACATTTTCAAGCCAAGAATAAGAAAGTTTAAAAAGCTACAGTAATTTCAAAGGAGATTACGGTTGACAAATCTTAAGATTTTTTGTACAATATAAAGGATTTACATTTTTTTTTGCGTAAGAAGTTAATTTTAAGATTAATTAAACTTTAAAAAGCATCTACGTACTTTCTAATTAACTATTTTAATAATGATGACTCCATATTTTTTATGAAAATCTTTAACCATAATGAATACAGTTTAATATCTCTTTGATGTTTTATAACCTGGCTTTTAAAACTTGCCACTGTTGTTGAAATTTATTTTAAAAAGAATGTCTTTAAAGATTTTCTTACTTAAATATTCGAGACACTGATTTTAACAAATTGTGAAGAAGAGCGTGATAAAAATATCTTTAACAAAACGAAGTCATTTTCTATTGCAAAATGATACTAAGTTTTTAGAGAATAGGTTTCAAAAATTAAATATAAGAACTTTAAGAAACAAAAGCATTTCTTAAGAATATAAGATTTTTTGGATTCGTTCTTGATTTGCAGAATATAATATCGAATATGTAAAAAATGTGCAAAAAGTTTTCTGGGGCCAAAAAGGTGCAAGAATTAATTTGTAAATGATTTTGCTAACCATTTACAAATTAATTCTTGCACTAATACATTTTCTGTTTAAGTAGAAGGGTCCAACATTAATGATAATTGAACAAGATAAAGATCGAATCAAGATTTACTTAATGAAAACTAAATGGCATTGACCAATCTAGAAGAATAAATATAAAGTAATAATAAATAATGACATCTATTTCGGAGGAATATTGATTTCAAGACCGTCGCGGGTATATCTTGATGAGAATTACCTATTCAGATAACACCCAAACACTGAACGGGAAAAAGGGGTGATGTTCATCACTTGAAGTGGTAATCGAACGAAGTGGTAACTACCCTCGCAACGTGATTGACGATTTCTATTGAGATACACATTGGGCCTAGTTATTGAAATCATTCGCTTATACAAACATACATAAACACAAACTTATACACACACAGAACGAATATGTACCATTTTTTTACATTGGTTAAAAATAGACAGCGAGATAATGATAACAAAAATAACCAACTTGTATCTTCCAGGAAAATATTGTTCAGCTTTTATCAGTCAACATTTAAACGGAGATAGCATATTGTTTGTGCGATCCTGAGGTAAATGCCTTACAATCTTCGTAGAAGATAAGAGCCATAAATAGGTCTTTAATGCGGAATAAATTCTATGATAATGGAATGAACATTCTTCTTTCAATTTAGATCCACACAGAAGGATGGCTCGAGCTGCCCTTGAAGTCGAAGACTTCATTATAGTTATAGCAGTATATCGCATCGTGTCTCCTCCCGTTAGTTTACCTTTTAAAGTGATAGGTGGCAGACAAGCATACAGATTATCCGAAATTTTTGGAAAATTGTGGACATATGTCATCATCCTATGGGTTAAATATTGAACAATTACCATTTTTTAAGTTTGTTAAAATTAAAATCCTCGCAACTTATTCATTTCAATAGAACACGGACCAGAAACTAATACAATCAGTGTTGATATCAACTAATTAGCAGTTAACAGCAAAAAAACAGTGGCTAAGAAAAGAGACGATGATTCGTTTATATAATAACGGAGAAAAATAATTCCAAAGGAAAATAACTCAGTAGCTTATAATATTGGGGCTAAAATAACAAAGCAAGTGGAGTAGACTTCTGAACCGAAGCAGTATAATTGTACTACCATGTATTATAATAAGAATAACTCTCATATCAAGCTTAGATTCAACCCCCTCCCCCCCCCCCCTCTATCGGTATATTATTTATGTAATTAAGTTGTTGGTTAAGAGGATGCGAAAGATATCTGCAACGTAAGTATAGCAAAAGTGTCGTCGAATTTCAATAATACTTTCACTAGTTCAGTTCAGTAGTTACATTGTACCGGCTTAACTGTTTTAAAATTTATAATGTGCACGTGCATTACGCTGCGAGAGGAAAGACATGCATCCTTCAAAATGCCTTTAAATTCTAGGACTGTAATTAAAGACTAAAACTTTCATTACCCACACAACTAGCGGTAAGTAGGTCGCTAAACGAACTCATCCGCAGTTAAATCCTTTGATTCGGGGGGAGGGGGTGGGGGAGGTGTGCACGTCCGTCAGACGTAACGTTCCTTGCGAATCCATCGAAATACCCGGGAACTTTGATAAATCGCCCGGAGATACTCGCTTAAGCTGCTAGATACTGGTGCTTACAGAGTTTTAAAGATTCCGTTAAAAATTTAAAAGCTACAGCAGCTAGAGCTTGAGCTCTTATCTAGGATCAAAATATTTCTCATCATCGTTTTTTTAAGAATCAAAGATAGACTTCAATAAATATTTATTAGATGCCTGAACTAAGAATACCAAGATTCTCAAGCAACTAACAGGAAAAATGACTTATACGAATTTATTTGAACAATCGCTACATTAATGGTTAATAAAAATACCCATCGACCGATTATAGTCATGTTCTACTGATACCTAGATAACTTTATCAAATCTAACAATCAAATAAAAATAAAACTAGGTATATAAAAGTCAATCTTACGATGAAGGATGAACAATTCCAAATCCAGTTCAAAACTGGATTCCAAATCCAGTTCGAAACTGAATTCCAAATCCAGTTTGACACTGGATTCCAAATGCAGTTTGAAACTGGATTCCAAATGCCGTTTGAAACTGGATAAATAATAAAAATTATTAATGCGGAAAACGTGGCTATCTTACGCTTCATTTTTTATGTCTATGATCCATTTGTTACAAAAAAAAACAAATGCTCCTTGGTGCTGTGAAGCAACAACAAACCAATTTATACCAGCGATTATCAGAGCGCCAGTGTCACGCCGGGGCGGTTTAATCCTTCGCCCGGAAGAGTGCGCCGGGGCAGCACATTCATCAACTCGCCAATTCTATCAGTGGCTTAAGCGCCAAATACTCTTACTATCGGCCAACTTTGATAAATCGAGACCAGAGATGGAAAGGGCTACAGGCTGCTGTTGAGAAAGCGCGGAAAGCGGATACCAAATAAAGAAATTGAAAATTGTGAGCTGCGATGTGTTGTCGGCAAATAATTGTGATTTCTAATTCCACTGACATATTGTAGTACAATGATAATGCTCTCAACAGTGTTTTTTGATTTCGCCGATGAATTTCCACCTGTCATCCACGGGGAAATTATAGAGTATGTATTGGAAAAAACATACTCAACAGCTTGCTTAATTGAGGCTATACCAGTTAATAGAGGATTTTGAAAAGTCCCGAGTTTATTTCCCGGTTTGGTGTCATTTGAACTCAATATTAAATTGGCGGTATAGAATTCCATATCTTGATGCGCTTTGCGTTTGCTCTACGCTTTGTCTGTCTAGTAGGTTGATCGAGTCTACTTGGTGTTTCATCCACGAAGTATGAGGCTTATAACTGCGCAGTATGCACACATTTTTGTAAGTTCTTGGGTGATCGCTCGAATTTGCTACGATACACTAAATATAGTTTAATAAAGATTATTTCCTCTTCCCCGCCTACTTCCCGGCCGCAGCCTGCAGCGAAGTTCGTTATCCGCCCGATCAGCCACCGTCACTGCGTCACTGTCACTTGCAATTTTTCGGCTCCTTCTCGACCAGGCGAGAATTAACTGTTTATAGCTAGTAACGATATCTTTTAGGAACACTAACTGCGTCTGTTGCGCAAGGACTAGTAAGTCATATAAGTGGCGGAGGACGCGCAACATCGCTCAACAAGATTCGAACAAAAAACTATCAGAAAAAGAAAGATATAATAGGTCTGTCATATCCCTGAAAACACTGAAATTTAGAATTTTACTTCCCGCAGATTACATAACAGCGGCCATTTTTAAACTGACTGATATTTCTTATTGGGTACTATTTAAACGACCTTCTTTTTAATAGCATTTTTCGCCTCAGAAAATATATGTTACCTTCTAAATTACTAAGTCAGCCACAACCAATGCGCGTCTGAATAATAGTATCTCAGCCACTAGTTATTTTATATGTAAGCCACTGTAATTATAACTCAGCATGGCAATTATTTTTTAGCATCTAAATTTGTGGTATGCATTCAAATAGCAAACTTCTAAATTATTAATATATGACACCAAAATAGTAATTATATTAGCTTCTAATTTAATAATTTAGTATGAATAAATGTAACTCATCCTACATTTATCGATCGTTAAATTTACCTAAAATTGTCATCGAATATTATATTAAAGCCACTATTATTATTACACATGAACTATTTAAGGCAACAACGCGACTGTACTAGCCGCCAATTGATTTATATTAATTGTGAGGATTATGAAAAACATTTAAAAAACAATCCAGCTATGAAAACAAAAAGGAAAGTATTAATATTTTTTTACGTATTTATGTAATAAATTCTTCCCACAAATCACAATGATTTTTATTGCAAAATTATTATTATTTGGCGCGTGTAAAAAATATTATTAGGTACGCATCTCAAAAAATTGTTAATGCATTTCTTTATGATTTCATAGCTGGATTTTTTAAAATATGTATATCTCATAATCCTCACAATTAAAATAAATAAATTGGTATCGTTGAGATGGCACCTTAAGGACAATCAAAGTAAAACCCTTTATTTATGACAATCAATTTGTGTATTGAAATACAATCATTTTTAGTAAGTAATAAATTTAAATAAGCACGTATATGTATGTAATTACGAAATTATAAGAAAAGAAAATATGTATTACTGGCTTATTAATGCCGCTCGCGCTTATGTTGGCCTTCCACGCTTTCTTTTCAGTCCAAGCACTGTGCTTTTACCTCCAATACCTGATTGCTAGGCCGATCAGATGCGTGCCAATTGCTGTCATGTCACGCACTGGCGCCAAATCGTAGATACAGTGGCTATTTTCTCGATAAATGAATACGAAATATTATTTTAGATGTTAAGTTATAATATTTTGATGTTGAGTATTGAAGCTTGAATGTATTATTTTTGAGGACATTGTATTGAAGCTGTAAAACTTAATATGGTGATGAGTTACAAATTCCGTGGCTGAGTTAGTAAATTAGTTTGCAATATATAAATCAGAAGGACAAGTTAAATTAATTGTGGATATTGATTTGACGCTTTCTTTAACATTTTTAGTGGCCGTTGTAAAGAAGATGAATCAGTTAATTAAAGGCTAAGTAATTTTCCCGATGCTTAGTTATTAAATGAGAAGTTTGGGTGCGTGGCCAAATAAAAATTTTGTGGCCTGTTTATTATTTCTCTTTTTGATACCTTTATTTAATTTGATATAGCATTAAATTAATTATGAACTCACAAAGACGTATGTGAATACTACAAAATATGCATAATATCTGCGAGCACGTTAATTCAAGCTCCCAATAGTGCATTTTACATTGTGTCTGCGCACGCGCATGGCATCGATTTTTAACTAACGTTACCTAATCTAGCATGGACCTATGTCCTGCCACTGCTTATATTATATATATAAATTAAAGATACTGTGATTTTACCAAACACTAACCTTTGAGCCCCCGCTTGTTGTTCTTTGAGCAATACCTATAATTGAAACTTCCATAAACATTTGCCAGGAAAGTACGTAAGCCGCTAATTTGCATCGCGCGAAGAGCCCGCCAGTTTATCCTGCGCCATTACATCTGGCCAAACAAACATGGGAGTTGGAAGCTGTAATCGATAGCCCAGTTTCGCATTTAGCCCAGGTCACCTACATCACACTAAATGAGTAGTTACTACAGTGAAAGAAAAATACTTCTTCCTCATTGCTTCCATAGTGTATAAACAGATAGTAAGTAAATAATATACCTACAACAAGGTAACCACTAATAGACCATGTTAGGAACTAATAATACGTACAACCTAAATACATATTTAAATAGCACGGGGGTACAAGACCGCTAACTTCCAGTCTTCGGCTGACACTGAGAATTTCTTAACAACTAACTACTTAACTGGTGTTGCAGGTGTACATGGGTGACGGTGATCGCTTACCATCAGGCGATCCGTCGGCTCCTCTGCTAATAAGTGGAATCACATAGAAAACAATAAACTCAGTTACAAATTTTTGACTGACCCCGAATCGAACCGGAGACTCCAAGCACAGTAATTGCTGTAAAGTGCGTTCCACAAGCCAATGCGCCATCGAGGCACCCGTTGAGTGTGCGCCTCATCGAGGGATGAAGTCTGGTCCATATGTTCCGTCGTGTCACTTTAGTCTCATCGAAATATGAGGGTAAGGGGTTAGAGAGTGAACTTGTGTCTTCGCACACACACGTATTTAAAGTGCAATGTACTGCATTATTATATATTTTTAAAGTCAACCTTATATATAAAATGGGTGTTTTATATTGTAATTTATTTATTTGTTTGTTTTGGCTACTATCGTGCCTAGAGACATGCAATTATGCCAATGTCGAGTGATTAAAGAGACGTTATTTTTGGAAGATTGAATGATGTGATGAGTTTATAACATCGCATTGGAATTTAAGTCCAATGAAAAATATTATTAGCACTACATCTGAAATCAAGAATGGAGCATTTCAAACTAACAACGAAGTGTGAATTCAAAGAAATGTTCACTCATCGCACCGTTCCAATTCGAAGATTCGAAAACTTTTCTGACTAGCAATTTTAACGAAAGCTAGAATATAATCAGAGTTAGTTTTAAGCGAAACCGTCCCGTTATATTTGATGGCAAAGCAATACCTGTAAGTGCTGGATAGAAACTGAAATATTCATATTTTAGTTAGAACAGAAAATGGTTGCGGTCAAAGTTCATTCAAAAACCAGGATAGGACATTATTGTAATGTTTATTTCTCTCTTTCCCCTCAAATCGGGCCTCCGGCAACCTCACTCGCTCGGCGAATCACAACAAAAGTCCCATTTCATGTCGGTTTTCTGTAAGGTTAAATGATGCCGTGCCATCGCGTCCATTGTAACTGCAACGACGGCTCTCCTCTCGCTTATTATCAGGCTGAGGTGAGCCAGTAAGTATATAAAAAAACCCAAATAGCCCTCTTTTACGAATGGAGCCTTCATGTGCGGCGACACTACGCGTTCACGCTGTATATATGATCAAATACTTCAAATTAAAAAGTGAAATTAGATCCCTCTCCCCCAGATCCGGGCATCGATATTACCAATTCCGTTCAAACGTTTAGTCCGGCCCGGCCAATAAAAAGATCGTCCGGTAGCTTATTGAGTCCACATATACATCAAATATTTGCAGTTACTACTCACATTTCTCATAAAGAGTTTCCCCGGGGCAGTGGCCGAGGTTTCAAAACGAGCGGTGCGAGTGTCAATATTAAATATTTATCTACAGCATTTTAAAAAAGCATATTTTGTACGAGGAATAAATTGATAAATGATTATTTTCATACCTTAAAGTTAAATATGGGTAATTTTATTTTTACTCTATACGCTTATGTGCCCAAAAAGGTTTTAAAAATGTTGCAGTAACTTAAGTAAAGTACAGATTGTGAGCTGTGAAGGACACCGCAAAAGATAATAATATAATATAATGTACTCACGTGGATATATTATTATATGTATTAAATCGATGTGGCACAGTCGTTTTCCAGTATTAAAGATAACTGGATGCTGGGAGAGTAATCGTTTTTTATACAACGTCTGTGGCAAACAAGTGTGCGGCTCGCTTGATGGTAAGAAACTACAGCAACCTATGGTCGAATGCAACTCCCTCTGGAGTACTTACATCAATACGTGTGTGAAACGTTATTTTAAGTTTTAGTAGGTAGGTATTCGGTAAGATTTCTCTTTTGCCTTGTCTATTGTCTTAACGAACAGGCTATTTACGGGCAAGTGCGGCTCATCAATCTTCACTTAACATCAGGTGTGATTGAAGTCAAATGCTTGTCAGTCGTAACAAAAAAAAATAGGAAATTTGTCAAACAATTAAATCGTAGAGCTACGCTTATACATTTGCCCGCCACTATAGTAACAACCTCAGCTGAACATATCTTCTTCTCTGACATTTTTCATGTCCTAAACAGTAGCAATACGACAGAGCTTAGATCAAACCCGCTTGGCTGTATCCGAACGTTATAACAGACATCAAAGTAAATAATATGAAGAGATACGCGATATTAGTGTAACTGTGTAATAGACTTCAAAAGGATCTCGATTACTGACGAAATAAATGAAATCATGAAAAACAAAACATTATTTACTTTAAACACATAAGAAATGTAATAAAATTTTGTTAAAAAACAACATTTTTCCGTGTGAGCTCGTAAACTACTCGTATTAGCAATGATTCTTGCTATCTATAAAATATTAAACGGGAATTAACGCGACGTTTATTGTTAAGTACATTGTATGCACTTACTGCTTGACATTTCGGCTACGTTGCAGCAGCCGTTATCTACTACGCTGCTATCTACTTTATAAGGAAACAGATCACAACACAAAAACCCCTTTGAAAAGAATGTCATGATGTAATCCTACTTGTCCTTTCATATAATTAATTAGCATCATTGTTTTTAATTTGATGTTGATTAATCATCCAGTTGCGAGCGTTTTATACCTTTTTTGGTGAATAAAATACCTTTTTAACCATTTATTATACAGTGAAGCTATTAATTAAATTTTGTGTCATTTATGAGCATCGTTCTCGTCAGGTGGAATATAGCCTTCATTATTTCTTCAACTTCTCCAGTACCTTCAATTTCTTGTACGTGATGGCATTTGCTTTTTTCCCTAAGTTGTATATGCTACTCATAATTTTCTACTACAACTCAAGAAATGTTCCAGAACTCGATCAGTGCAGTAACCATTGCACTGATCGAGTTGCTGACCCTCATAAGTTATAAACTAGTAATCATAATTGGACAAATAAAGTGTTAGAATCCGAACCGACGATCATTTACTAGATAGGTTACATGTTGTCACCCCTAATTTTATTATGGCGCCTTCTAGTAGACTTAAAATTGCAAACATTATTAGCTTAGGCTTTGCTTGAATTTCTTTCAATAATACCATGAAAATCATTTAAAAATTTTGCTTATAAATTTAAGGAAGACTTTTTTTATTTTATTATGTGACTGACAAGCCCGCAGACCACCTGATGATAAGCGATTACCGCCGCCCATAGACCAGCGCCCCACTAATAGTACAGTGCGCAGCCAAGCGTAAACCCCTTTCGAAATTTTTTAGTAGTCATGTGGCTTATATAATGCCGCCATCCCATAACGAAGGAACGGATAACTGTCGCATTCAAACAAAAGAGCGCGCAACGCCTGTGATAGGAAGTTAAACAGTTTCATAAACCGTCTCAAAAAATATTTTTTTAGATAAATATTATTATTAAAAGCCCTGTTGTCAGGAGGCTTGACCTACTTCCATAATAGCCTCAATGAAATTGCAACCGAAATGGCTTATTAGGTACCGAAATCTAATTTCAAATGTCACTTTTTCTATTTAAATGAGAAAGCCTGAAAAACCGATATTATTTCACGAGTGCCGATGGAAGCCCCTGTCCCTCCCTGGACCCCCTCGATCCACTCGATTGAATTTCCGGTATTTGTCCCGGGCCCCACGCGCCGTTTGACCTCAATAATATGTCTCTCGAACCGATTCACACGAAAACATTCCCGGACATATTATGCTATTATTAATGAACCATCTTTTTCGTGCGATATTAATTTAAGAAAATTGAGATAATGTAGCTATTGTCATTTAATGTTTAAAATTAAGGAACTTTTTATAATATTATGTTCCAAAGGTGGTTTCTTATTGTTAAAGATGTGAAAGACTAGCTGCGCTTCGCGGTATCATCCGCGTTAGAAAAAGACGTAAATTAGCCGATACCACTCGCCGTCTCTTTAACTAACTATCTCCACTTAAAACTTATCATTCCATTTTGCCGAGAAAGACGCACCAACAATCAGATAAACACAATTTTTTCCTTTACAATATAATATTATTATGGACTAGTGGTTTGCCCTCACTTCGTTTCGGGAGATTTTTTTTTGAAAACCAAGCCAATAAATGACGCTGTACGTACATTACATTACAAAACTATTCCGTTTTAGTTACGTATAGGCCTTTTCATTGTCCTGGAAAGTTACCTCTTATTTTTTTAATTAAGAAGAGTGAGAGTATTATACACGTAATAACAAATACAAACTCATGATGGTGTCCCAGTATGATAACTGACGATAGCCATTAATGATCTAAGAACATGTAAACAAAATAATTAGAATAGAGTAAAAGGGGATCAAAGGCTTGAAAAAATAGCGCAATTTTATTCATCGCAGCAGGACGCAGCTCCTCCGAGATAGCGGCGCATAATTCGCGGCGCGTGACTTGGCTGCCATTATCCGGTGCCCGCTATTCTCAGTGTGCTAGGGTTGATTTATCGATGGCAGACTATCGATAAGGTTTACAACCAATCTGTCGGTGCTTTATTAAAGCAGTATTTGTATTTGAGTGCGCAGCGTTACATGATGAGGAACAGAATCATGAGTGAGACTGCAATAATATGATAATATAGAATCTTGGGAATACGACAATAAATAAATATAAATAATTTTCTCACAACATCTCATACATTGACCTGACTCCGTACTAAGTAGCTTTAAAGCACTTGTGTTTACAGATATCTAACAACAAAGGAAACACAAATATACCCGTATAATACTTAAATAGATATATTACACCCAGACATTGAACAAACACAAGTGTTCATCACACGAATGTTAATCCAGGGTGGGAATCGAATCCACGGCCTTTGGCGTATGAGGCAAGGTCACTACCAAATGCGCGATCCGGCCAGTCAAAGTCTAGCCAAGACCACAGAATACTTAATAGTACAAGGTAGAGTTGTTAAAGTAGGTGAATAGACGTTTATTGTTTTATCTTAATATATCAATTTTATAGCACAAAGTTTATTAAACAGATTAAACAGATAAGGCAATACAATAAGACAATAAGACCAATATAATGATTTATGATAGAGCGATTTTTGATCCTATGGCAATCAAACCTGAGAGATATCAGGTTTGATTGCAATTACACAAAGGACACGAATTCGAAGAAAAAAACCGTTAAACATTATGTTTTATTCCTTTTCGTATCAGCAAATCGGACAGCGGAAGAAACCAGACTTAAATTATATGACCTCTGACTCAGCTGAAGTCTACGAAGCCACGACCGCCTTTTTCGGAAAATAAAAGCTATAAATAGTTTAGAGCCCTCGATCGGCATGCAGGAGCCGTTGCCCATATTTGCCGTCCCGAACCCTCGTGAACGCTCTTGTTTTGTTAGGACACCGCACTAGTGCAAATAAAAACAAAAAGAGAATAAGCAAACAGATCTCAAGTATGTTTTGTTAAATAAATAACATAATTCCACAGTTCAACTTCAAGATTGACCTTTTTGTTAACTGGAACAAATGCTTTTTCAGTTGTTGTTAGACAATAACAATATGTTGTAGGTATATTATCATTTGAAAATCATATTATTGACATAAATACCACCAAGGCATTTCCATATTCTTGTTATTATACTACAATTCACATGTTCGTTCCATTTTAGAATATGCATCAACTGTTTGGAATCCTCAATACCAAGTTAAAATCGACAGTATTGACAAAATCCGGGGAAAAATTAATAAGCATCTAAATTTTAAAGCCATACGTTACAATCAGTTAGTTCTATCCACTCCGTCACTTAAACATCGTCGTATAGAGAGGCCAAATGTCCCTGTGTAACATCCTGAGTTTGGTTGACACTCCTTATCTCTTAGAAAATATCTCTTTGAGATGCCCTCGGATAAGTTCTCGTTCCCGTAATTTGTTTTCCGTGCCATTTGCACGTGATCTCGAGGTCCCGGGTTTGGTCCCCGGGTCGAGCAAAATAATGTTTCGAATTTTTCGATCATAGATCGGGCTTGTGATCACCAATCCGCATTAGGCAAGCGTGGCGACTAAGCCTAATCCCATCATAGTAGTGATAGTGAAGTAAGGTAGTTCAAGAACATTTGAAAAAGTGAATAGACTAAGAATAAATAATAAAAGCCAATGCGATTATTCTACCATAATGCATTTACGCCTAACGCCTTGGACTAGGGATTTAAGAACCGACTTAGGTTCGATCCTTAGGCCGAGCAAAAAATACGTTAATATTTTAAAAAAAACTCTCAGGTTTGTGATGATCACCAATCTGCACTAGGCAAGGATGATGATTAAGCCTAATACCATGCAGTGGAAACATAACTGGCTGATACGAGTACTTTACTACGTATTTTATGTTAGCCCTATGTAACCGAAACGAGGAGACTCCACAATCCCATAAACTATTAAAAGGGTAAAAAGCAACGCACAAAATAAGTTAGTTCCCGAAATGCACGTAGGATCAAGGTCAAGTGAAACAAATTGCCCGACCGGTAGTTGAAAAAGGTAAGTGTCAACAAACGACGCGCGCGCGCCTCGAATACTGAGCGAGGGGAAGGGGGCGACCGCCGGGAGGGGATGACTCGACAACTAAACAATTTAACACTCATCCTTTATTTTCATGATAAAAAAGTGTTACTACTCTAAGTCAGCTGTTATCAAACTATTGACGCGACGGAACCCTTTTGAGAAACGGAATAGATATCCTACTAATATCATAAGTAAGCGCACAGTAAACGTGAAAGTTTGAGGATGACATGACATATTTTTTACTAACTTGATTTGTTTTTATTTTTGGTATAGCAATTCTTTGCAATTTATTCTTAAGTAAATATTGCATTTAAAAAACTTGATTTGTTGTATAATTGTGTATACATATAATTATGTATACCTTAAGTCTCTGTAAAAAAAACGTTGATTCGAAGGCCGAGTTTAATGCATTTGAACTCCAAAGTGATAAATAATATTTTACCCAATGTTGCCAGTACCCATTATCCGTCTCATCGTCTTCCATCTTTTTTTTTGTGTAATATAGCCCAGATATTTGGCCGCAATCTCACATTCATTGTGGTAAGTGATGATATGGTTTATTACATAAAAAAGCAGTACAACAGCTACGACGAGGATATCGGAGTCAGCAAAATCTCCAAAACCTCTATAAACAAAGATTATAACGGATCAGACGTGAACGCTGGTTTCTGGATGTAAACGCCAATTAAGCACTTTAGGTGAATGATAAATGCGGAAAGCATCTATCAAGTCGTATCAATAACATAAAAATCGACGTCTCAGAAGGCAATCAATCACATCAATAGCTTTTTCACCCAAGAATGAACAACGCGAAGATGACATTACAAATAATTGCCTTGACCATTTGAGTCACGGCACGTCATATTTCAAACGATTTTAGCTCAAAAATATTTGATAAAGTAAAAAAGTAGGTAGGAAACCAAATCACGTTCATTCAAAAGGCGAAAGGTACTTGTATTTCACAAAACGAGTAAAACAAAAGTGTAATAAAAGCCCGCAATACATTTTTCTAATGACCCGTATTAGTACGTGGGGTGTTTAAAAAGGTATAATTTACGTTTGGATAAAAATACGAAGAGAAATCTGGTGGGATGGAGGGCTTGGCTCAAAAATTAGCACGATTTTTCAACGGATTCGAGAAATGTATTCTAGTAATTTATTAAATCCTGATTTCATACAATATTTCAAATGAATAGCACACAAAATGTTAAAACATAATAACAGAAATGCTGGATTTGCTATTTTGTTAACTGATCCCAGTGAGATTTTAACGCCAAATTTTCGCTGTAATATTCATATACCATTTATTAACTTAAATACGAGTATGATAAGACTTGCTCAATTAAGAGTATCAAAAAGCTCTTATTCGTTTAATTGCCTTTATATAAAGCCGGTTTATCTTGCAGCTGAAATTTTCCGTCTATTTTCCTTTACTAGCTAATAACATGATTGCGGATCATGGGCGTTACAAATCGCAATTAAGTGGGATCCCTCGCCGATTGGGCCCGACTCGTTAAATATTAAACAGCGTGGTAACAGCCCAGCGCTGGGTCAAACATCGGCCGTTAAGGCAGGCCGCTTAGGGTCCGCTCAGATAAGGCACACGGTTTTTGTTGCCAACCACGTCCCACTGCTAAGGCTAGCCGCACCGGGCGCGCAGGATAAATGGGCATCCAAACAAGTCAGTTTTTTTGCAGCTTACTGCGGATTGGAAGATTTAGCGCACGCTATAGATTTTCCTGCCAGGTACATAATGTTTTAGGTTACCTCACAATGTTGCCTGTGGTTCAGCCACCAAAGGTTTGACTGGATTTTATAGTCCCTCTTTTCATCCCCACAATAAATCCGTCTTTCTAAATTTTGAGTCGCTTACTGCGGCGTCTAGGAGCATTAGATGCAAATTTACTATACCCTTAATGAAAGGGCCAAGTACATATAACTGGTGATTCGGTATCACCCATCACTCACTAAATGGCCGCAAGACGCCACCACGGGAGGTTTGTTAAGGCTGATGTCGAGTTGTCGCCTAGCTTTTAGCAAAGGTGTGTCATGTTTTAGCATAAAAAGCGCGAAAGATGGGGAGCAACCACGTGCGACCTTCCCGCTCGATGTGTTGACACCACCAAATGATTGCATGGAGGCTACAGGTAGCTTATCTGAACAGACCCTTACACCTATTAATTAACCCGCACAATGCGCTCGTGATGGCCAGGTGGAATAGCTTATTAGTCTCCATCCTGATAACAACGGGTAAAACGTATTGACTCACCATTTTGGGTGTCAAACATTATTTTGAACTAGCGGCCGCCCGCAACTTCGTACACGTGGTGTTAATTATTGACACTTACCGTCATATTTTGGACAATCCACACAATATATTTTTATAAATTGTAGCCTATGTGTTATTCTGATGTATAAGCTATATTGTGGTAAAGTTTCATTCAAATCCATTCGGTAGTTTTTACGTGAAAGAGTAACAAACATCCATACATCCATACTAACTTTCGCCTTTATAATAGTAGTAGGATTTAATAAGCGGGTACGGAATCTATTGCTGACGCGACCAATTTATCTAAAAGCTAATGGAATTATTGAAGAGCGTATAGAATCCTAACTAATATTACAAATGCGAAAGTAACTATGTCTGTCTGTCTGTCACTCTTTCACGCCAAAACTACAGAACGGATTTAAAGGAAATTTGGTATACAGATGGTCTAGACCCTGAGAAAGAACATTAGGCTACTTTTGTGGGTATCAGCTAGTAGATGAATAAATCATAGTTACAAAAGCATTTTTGAGTAAGGTAAAAATTTAGTGTTCGATTCAACATCCCTGATTATCATATTTCTAGATTTTTAATTTATTCATAAACTATAAAAGTTAATTATTCAAACGAAGAGGGCAAAGTTAAACTACCTTTAGGCACTCATTGTTTTCGTGATTATTAGTGGTTGCAAAGCAATGTTTTCCTCCCGCCACAGATTTATTCCTTAATTATGATTTGAAATTTCCTCAAGTCAAGTACAGACCACGTTCCCGAAGTTTCGAGAACGTTCGCCGAGAAAAGTTTGTGAATAGCGAACATTGGAGGAAGACATCTGGGCCCGGGCAACTGATGTACTCTTCTTACAACCGACAAACAGGAAAGTACTCATATTTCACTTTTCAACTTGTTCTTGACTGGGGCTTCGTTTGAGGAAAAAATGAAAATAATGATAGTCCAGAAAAATATGTACCTATAGGGTCGAGTGGACTATGACAGAAAATGTTTATAACATTGGCCGAATATAGTGTCATTTGGTAACGTTTGATGCTATGCTATTAATAATATTTTCTTCTTCTCTAGCCTCTAGTGTCTTAACTACATAATTTAGAATTGTATATAATATAATCCCATTGTTCATGTAAAGCACATAAGGAAAAACGCTATTTTCCGACTATGGATTCTTTACTAATTTCCTCAAAAATTTTTTATAGCTATCTACAACTTCTGCAAGTTTCATATAAAAGGGAGTACCATCGCATCGGTATTATCACCTTATGGATCTCCTTAAACCAAAACGCCATTGAAATGGCAAAAGTAAACAAGTTCCATCAATCATTTTCAATATTACCAATTCTATATATTCATTTATAATAATTAATATTCAGTATAGCCTCCCACGTCCAAGACGCCCCGTTAGTCTAATGTACGTACTGAGCCGTGATCTCGGGTAAGTGATCACCAATCCGCATTAGACAAGCGTAATGATTAAGCCTAATACCATCATAGTAGAGATTACTTGATTTCTATGATAAGGCCGATGCCATGCAGTGGGACAATATATTTTACAGGCTGATACTTTAGATCACTTTCAACACCCACAACACTCAATGTCATGATGCATCCAAGTCATCAACAATCTCAATCTCTGTGGTAGTACGTAGTATACTTTTCACTACCTAAAGTTTGGCATCATCAATGGCTGGTCCCTTTCAAACTACTTCTATGTTTACATTAATCCGTCCCTTCTATATTTACGTGGAAACTTGCCAACTATTGCATCATGATTATTATCTGTCCATCATGCTTTGAGCCCGAGTAATTAAGTTAACCCTATTTCTTGCCCCCGCAGGGGTGGGCCTGTTCATCCCCCTTCTTTGGCCCGACATCACTGCTACTCGTTCGAGATAAAGATTAGGAGTTAACATTAATAGGACTGTACGTGCAGGAGCTTGAAAATACCAGCCGTGATTTGCTGGCATTTGATACAAAGCAAAATGTAGATTCAAATATAAATATATGTTTTTCGTTAGATCGCCCTGTCCTACTGCAAAGGCCCAATTGCCCCCACTACTTCTTTTTTTTTTTTTTTTTTTTTTTTTTATATTATAGGAAGGCAAACGAGCAAGCGGGTCACCTGATGGTAAGTGATCACCGCCGCCCATGGACATCAGCTACACCAGAAGGAGTGCGGATGCGTTGCCGGCCTTTTAGGAAGGTATAGGCTCGTTTCTTGAAGATTTGAATGTCGTACCGGTTCGGAAATACCGCTGCGGGAAGTTGATTCCACAATGAGGAGGTGCGTGGCAGAAAGTGTCGAGTAAAGCGCACGGTAGTGGACCGCCATCCATCCAGGTGGTATGGATGGAATCCGAGTTTATGGCGTGTAGTGCGGTGGTGAAATTTGGCAGCGGGTATTAATTCGAACAACTCCTCGGAGCACTCACCGTGGTAAAGGCGGTAAAAGACACATAGAGATGCAACATCTCTCCGCAGTGCCAGAGAATCTAGGCGAGCAGTGAGATTCTCGTCGCCGACTAATCGAGTTGCGCGACGTTGGACGCGGTCAAAAGGGAGGAGCTGATATTGGGGTGCCCCGGCCCAGAGATGGGAGCAGTACTCCATGTGGGGCCGGACTTGAGCCTTATAGAGCTGAAGGCGATGGATTTCAATCCCAAAAAAACTTGTGTTTTTTTGGGATTGAATTCCACCAGATTCATGTCACCCCAACTCGATACATGATCTAGCGTATTTTCAATAACAGACACAAGTTCTTTCCGACACTCGTCGACGTGGGCCCGAGAAACCCCTGCATGGCCGGAATATGAGGCATCGCCCGTACTGTCATCCGCATAACAATGAATGCCACTGGTATGTAGCATGTCATTAATATGCAGGAGGAACAGAGTTGGGGATAGCACACAGCCTTGGGGTACACCAGCATTCACAGGTTTTAGGCCTGAGCATGAGCCGTCAACTACGACTTTGATGCTACGACCCGTGAGAAAGCTGTGCACCCATTCGCACAGTTTCTCAGGCAACCCATAAGCAGGAAGTTTCGAGATGAGCGCTTTGTGCCAAACCCGATCAAAGGCCTTCGCAATGTCCAGGCTTACTGCCAGGGCCTCCCCCTTGCTTTCAATGGTCTCCGCCCATCTATGCGTCAAGTAGACGAGGAGATCACCAGCCGATCGACCCCTACGGAATCCGTATTGGCGGTCATTGATGAGCTGGTGTTCCTCAAGGTGGCTCAGAAGCTGACGGTTAATGATGGAATCCATTATTTTTGAGAGCAGGGAGGTGATTGCTATGGGCCTGTTGTTACCAGGATCAGAGCAGTCTCCCTTTTTAGGGATCGGGTGCACTAAAGCCGTCTTCCAAGATTCGGGAACCACGCCCAGCGAGTAAGAGTGTCGGAAAAGGCGCGTTAGGACTGGAGTCAGCTCAGGAGCACATAATTTTAGAACGACAGGAGGGATTCCGTCAGGGCCGCTGGACTTATGGATATCGAGGGAAATGACACCGCGGGATGGTAGGCGGTTGTTTTCCCTGATCATCCAAAGTCATATTGGATGCAAAAAGAGAACCCAATAGGTCGGCTTTCTCTTTTGCATCGTTGGCCAATTCGTCATCACCTCTGCGTAAAGGAGGAAAGGAAGGCTGACAGAAATTCCCCTCGACAGCTTTGGCAAGTGCCCAAAAGGCACGTGTTCCGGAGGGGAGCCGAGCCAGTTTTTCACCTATCCTACCTATATGTTCTGCCTTTGCTCTGGCCACCGCTCTTTTTAACGATCTGGAGGCGAAGTTATACTCCTTTTTTAAGGACTTGGCCGAAGGATCCTTTCGCTGCATTGCATCGACCCATGCGTTATATTTCCTCTGCTTTTGGTCAGAAGCCTTTGCAGGGGAAAACAAACCAGGGTTGGGACCTACCACCAACGGGTACATGGGAATTTGGAACAAAGAGTTCCATACCCTGGAGCACCACGTCAGTTATAGAGTCGGCAATACTGCTGGGATCCTCGAGCGAGAAGCAAACTCGCCTCCATGGGTAGGACGAAAAGAACGCCCTCATCCCATCCCAATCTGCTGACCTGAAATGCCAAACACGACGGAAGCTCACGGTGTGGGAACGCAAATGCCGCGTGAGTGGCACTTTGCTCCGAATCAGGCAGTGGTCCGAAGATCCAATCGGGGAGTCAACGGAGACCTGATAGCCGTCTGGATGGGAGGTCAGCAGAAGATCCAAAAGTGAAGGCGCATGATCCTCCACATCCGGCACCCGTGTGGGTGAGGAGACCATCTGTGTCAGACCATAAGCCAAAGCAAAGGCATAAAAAGATCTGCCCGCGTGATCAGTTTTGGGCGACTTCAGCCACTCAGCATGGTGAGCATTGAAATCGCCAAGTATTACAATCACAGCTGAAGGGATCTGTAGCAGGACAGAGTCTATCGTCTTCTCTAAGCGCTCAACGAGCCGATCGGTCTGAGCGTCACCGCTGTGAGACCTGTAGAGGCAAGCGTAGACGCGAGGGTGGTCATCGCAATCCACTCTCAACCATATAATGGATAGGTTTCTATCTTCAAAATTACCCAGGCGACGGACACAGATATCATCGCGAACGTATACACATACACCGGTACGCTGCACAAATTTGTGCTCTATTTTATAGCCGGGATAGTTGAGGTATGCAGTATCCGCAGGCGATGATATCTGAGTTTCCGTTAGAAAGAGCAAGGCCGGCTTTTCAGTCTCGAGGTGAAGGTGGACAGAGTTAAGGTTCGAGTGGATACCTCTAATGTTGCAAAAGTCCACATGAAGCATGGGTTGTGGTGGTGATGCGGTTCTTTTGCTCTTGCCTCGGCCAGATAACATGACGAGCGGAATTTTGCCCTCCCCAGAGTACGCAGGGCAGTCCAAGCATGAATGCTCAGAGAGGGATTCTCCAGAGTGTAGCAAACTGGTACCCTCCTGGGGTAAAACCTCTTTGAATGCCGCTGCCATGCGTATGGGGGGACGGGACAGGCCTCCGGCTCTCTCACTCACCGAACGAAGCACAACAGTGGAGTGCTATTGTTCAAACGTCGGTCTTCTGTGAGAGTGTGGTACTTCCCCGGGCGAGCCGGCCCATTTCGGCTGGTGGCAACCTAATGCCAACAGCAAGGCTCTACCACAGTACCAACAGCAAGGCTCTACCACAGTACCAACAGCAAGGCTCTACCACAGTAAAAATTCTTTGCCAGAGTTTGCCAATTACGAGAAAGTATTTCTGAACCAGTACAACTTCAAATGTTTTAAGAAACGAGCCTACACCTTCCTGGAAGGCCAACAAAGCATCTGAACTTTGGGCGTAGCTGATGTCCATAGGCGGCGGTGATAGGTTATCATCAGGCGACCCGGTTGCTCGTTTGGTTACCTATCTCATTAAAAAAGATAAAGTGAAATAAATCGAAGCTGATCGATATTAGCTAAATGTACAAGACCTTCAAAAACGTACCATGAACGAGATTGCACCGCATTATTATTGTGAGTACCTGTAAAAGGACGTTTATCTGAAAGTTGAGTGTCAACAATACCTATAGTCATACATACGAGTAGTGCAACGTCTTTTAACCCTCTTAAAACGTTTACCTGACATATTCACAAATCCAAATTACAGATGTAAATAGCCATGAATGAAGTCCATCTTCATTAAGTGTGCGTTATACCTACGGTAATACGGCTTCAACATTACAGCGTTTTTCTCATTGCTTAAGTACATTTTCCAGCTACAAATCTTCCTTTACACCGCGGGCGTGGTCGCGGGCTAGAGCCGTAAAGGGGCCGTATATATCGCGCGAGTCATTAGTAGCTACTTCAGACTTTTATTGGTTTTCTTTTTAACAAATTCCAGAACGCGAAGGGAACGGACGGTGAAAAGATTCTCGGGGATATTAGCGTCAACTGCCGGTTGATGTATTATGTCAATTTAGGGCTCAATTGCTAAATAATGGAGTTATTTATCTTTATTTTATGCCAAAATTAGGAATTGAGGTATAAAATATTAAAGCGATCCCTGCTTAGCAGTAGCAGCGACTATTAGTTCGACTTATCGAAGTGTGTGTGTGTCCTATAAGTATCCTACAATTCAATATAGGATTATCATAATACCGAATTGACCTAACTTATGAAAAAGACTAGAAGATCGATGTGAATTTTGTGGTCTTAGAATAATGCAAGCTGTTCCTGTGGCGTTGTTTAACACTTTAACAGAGGCTTAAGCGCAAGTGTCAAGTCATTACAGAGTAACGACGAACAAGTCCGGAGCTTAGCTGTTTAATTACTCAATCAAAGTCAATGTAAGGTATATAAGTACTTCAGTAAATCTTTATGTATTTACCTAATACTTGCACGCAGAGTATTTTACTCATGTTTATTTAAAAAAAGCTATTTTAATATTAAAAAAACAACCAAAAATAGTTGCAATATTGACTTAATGAAACTTTCCTGTTAAATTCATGAATACCGCAGTAATAGACAGTATATATTCCAGAAATTTAGGGACGGCTACATCGAAATTGTAACAGATGGCTTAACTCCAAAATGGTTTCATTGAATAGCTTTGCCTTGCATCTTGAACAAGTCTGTGTGTGATTGCAAGCTATGGCAACAGATGTCCGCCCTGACTCGTAAATGGACCGCCTTAGAAGCGGCTGGGTGTGTACGGTAAAGCTGAATGGGAAGTCAATTGGGATTATGACGCGATAACAAAATATAGATGACGCTACTGAATAAAGCGAGTACAAGTTTACAGAAATTCGTAGCATTTCGTAGCACTTTAGTCAATCGTAGCACTTTGTTGACATTCGTAGCACTTAAAAGTAACAAAAACCTCCAAGAGTATTTTGACATTTACTTACTAGCAACAATTCCAGTCGACAACAGAACCGTTAGTCTCAATAAATCTAACTAACTCGACTAGCCGTATAGAACAACCATTACTCCCGTATGATTTATTGTTCACAGTAAAGGATTAACAAAAATATCACTTCGCATACTCGTGTTCCCATAAAATTTGCGAGAGCGTGAAAAATACCCCTTGCGGGATGAATAGGAGCGAAAATGGGTGAATGGGGGGAAAGGTGGGGGGACAGTAACTCATGGGACCCAGCAATGTATCATGCAGATAATGCTGGCGTGATTAAACAGTTCTGGATCGCCAAATAAACTGTTTATCAAAAAAGTCATGTGGGACACGTTCGCGTTGTTTGACGATCGGTTCGGCGTTAGCTTATTCATTTTATGCTTTACATTGTTTGTTTTGTACTTTATGAGCACAATTTTTTTTTGTTTAGAATATAGCAGAAGTTTCAGTGAAAACACGTTTTGATTACATTTAATTTAGACACTTAATATTTAAACTGCCTTCATTGTCATCGTTAAATGTTATTCTCAATTGCATCTAAAACCATCGCTTTAGAACCCGGACTACGCTTGGACCATAATCCAGGATTTGGGGACCTGTTATTAACAATGAAGTGACTGCCATCTGACCTTCGAAATACTTTAACAGGTTATTCAGAACCTAGCACATTAGGCAAACTAAAGATACTGGCCGGTTACGTACTATTTTTTTTCTATATAAGTAACATTAGAATTTTTGTATGTTTTTTTTTCAATCACGTGACAAGAGTCAATGGATACAAAACAAGAATGATCCCAGCTCTGTTTGTCACAATTACCACACGTACATACCCGTACGTCCCACTCCACATCGTTCTAATTCCATTTTTTGCACACCAATATCTGTGAGCAATTTGCTCATAGAATGATATACGGCGGAAGAATAACGTACGAGCTTTGGCTCCATAAAGTGCTAGTGACAAAGTGTGCGGCTAAATTGTGGGCGATACGTGGCGGGGACTGTCACAAATATGCCAAGATGTGCGGGGAAAATGGCAACGTGACAGTTTGACGACCTCGTTGGCGTGGAGGTGGAGACAAGACGTCACAAAATATTTTTTGTGAAGACGTTGTCTTGCAATATAGACTCCATGGTAACTTCATAGTTAAGTGTACGATAAAAAACTTTTAACAAAATTATTAAACCATCGAAATAGCTGAAGTACTTATTTTCAGTCTTCTGTAATTTTGTTTGTAAATACCCGATATTATTCCATATTTTTAAGTGACTATTAATAAATCAGATTACATACATAAATGTAGTTCGTCAAAAAAATTACTGAAATTAGAGTAGTTTAGCCACATAATAATAAAGTTTCGTTTCAATAAAATATCTCACAGCATAGTTCAATAAGTGTAGTATCAGCATAGTTCAATACATACACTTTGGTCGTCGAATGTCGCAAAAATCAAACGCGCAGTGGCGTTGGCCAGTGGCCAGTGTATCCTCTCCAGAACTGAGCCCCTGTCCACTTCATAGTTCACTGCGATTGAAACAAATTGGAATCCGGCAAAAATGCCCGCCTAAAATGAATTAGGCTGGACAGGAGAGTAGGGGTGGGACACTATATCGATCATAAACAAACGAACAAACTTCTTATGCTAATGTAATCTGTACGTTATCGTAGAGCGGACAAACGAGCAGACAAGTTTACTGACGGTAAGTGGACATGGACATCTGTGATGCCCGAGTCATCAAAGATGCGTTGCCGGCTCTTAAACAAAGAATGAACTCTTATCTTAATCATTAGGTCGTATGCGTCATGAACACCACCGATGGTTGTTATAACCAAATGCATTATTTGTTTAGATTTCTCACTGTGTGCGTGCATCTTTTAACAACCTATAGAGATAGAAATTGATAGATGTTTCAAACCAATAGATGTAACACGTTAGGTTAGTCATTTTCACTATCATCAGCCCAGTAAAACTGCTTAACTCTTTGAATGCCATGGGGGTCACCGATGACCAGCAAACAATACTTTTTCTATTGTGTCTAGTAATGTGGCAGTCAAAGGCTTAACTTAATAAGCCTTATTTCTTTTACTCCATTATTTTCACTATCGCCACTTATTCCTGAGCTGCTCGGATCTGTGTGGTTCCTGTTTTTTTAAATAAAGTATTTCCTCAATTTGATATGGAATCTACATAAGTTTAAAATGAAGGTGAAGAGGGACAGATTGTAATCGCAGCGTAATAAAGTTTGCATAGCTAAATTAAAAAAAAATCCATTTATGAAAGTAGAATTAAAATCTACTACCAGTAATCCTCACGAAAAAAAAACTATTTGTAAATAAAACCAATTTTTCTTGAACTAAGTATTTCTGAAGTATCTTACTTGTCACATCTCTAGGTGAGCGATGCGGGTGCGCGGAGCGAGCGGTCGCGATTGCCAAATACGGCATTCATCCCGAAACTATTCAAGTTCGAGCGGACTTTTATGCATGGCGTCGCTGTTATTGATGGTCGAATTAATGGCTTGTATACGTAATACGCTGTGTACTACAGGTTACTGGATGTTTTTGTGTTTGGCGCTGGTTTGATGTTTAGCGCGGTGGTTTTAGCGGTAGAGAGGCAATGGTCTGGTTCCCGCACCTTTGTTTATGAAACAGATATTTGTGTTGGGGTCTGTGTATTTGTAGTGAGTTCGTTGTTTCTGGTTTCCACAGCACAAGAAACAAACCTTAATTTGGAACCAGGACAATTTAATGTGATGCTGTCAATTTATGTTTAAAACTATTGAATTAAATGTAATTACATAATTCTATCTACTACCTATCTAATACGCCGATTACTGCTTTTGGCTGATTTTGAAATTTCAATCTTATCGTAAAATATTTACAAGATTGAAAACTCAAAATCAACCCAATGCATTTCACGGCCTTTTAAATATAACATACTCAATACTCAATATTTTATTGCCAAACCATAATGTACATAGCAAATTAGTGAAAAATTAATATAATAGACATAATGCGGTCCTACCACCGAAATCGGAAAGTTGATTCTGACGAGAAGGTTTGCCAAAAAACTCACCCGTTTGTCTTTTCAATCGTTATTTTTTTATTACCATATTTTTTATTCTGATACCAAGTCCTACAGTTCAATACACAAAATGGAGGAAATAATGAATCTTAAATGTGGTAAACCAATCCACAGTTCAGAATAATATACACTGTCCTTGAGGATTTTAATATTATTATTTTATCTGATTGATCCAACCCGTAACATCCCTACCTACTGGACGTAAGCTCATGCCGCGCTACACACGTTTCAAATACGCACATATAGGCACCAAATTATTGACAAAACACTTTAATAATAAGGGTCGCCGTCAACCCGTATAAATATTTCCCAGAAAACTTTTTAGAAGCCCAAGCTCAACGTCCCGTAAATCTGAGGTAACTACGCCAATAATCGGGCGGGCAGCTGTCGCGTCCTCAAGTCAAAGGCAATTGTACATTTATTGGGCCTGGCGGCGATTCTCATTCAAATTTCCAGCGACCGGCTACAGAGATGACTAGCCGCCGTGGGCCCTTCTACAACTTTGAGCTACGAATCAATTGAGAGGTTTCTCTGTGACTTTTATTGGATAAGCCCATCGAGGTTTCAAGATGAAATAAACTTTATTTGATATCTTATTCTTAATCTTTTGAAAGGGAAAAGATCCAACTGCTCGTGGAAATTACAGATAGACATACTTTGTAAAAAACTCAACCGATTTATATATGCTTTATATAGACTCCAAAAAACGAATGACTTAAAACTTTGTCTTCTTGCGTATCACGGTTACGCTGGGTCACTATTAAGATACGGCGTGGTGATCTGGGGTAATTCGTGTGAGGTCGAAAAGTTATTTAAAATACAAAAAAGATGCATTAGAGCGATGTGCAACATTAGTCCTTTGGAGTCCTGTAGACCTTTGTTTATAAAATTGGAAATTCTCACGCTTCCATGTCTATATATTTTAGAAATTGGCTGTTTCGTGAAAAAATATCCTGACTTTTTCAAAAAGTTTGGAGATCTTGACCTATACAGCAGGAGACATCCAAACAGACTGAAATTACCTCCGATAAAAACGACCCTGTTTAGCCGCAATTGCTATATCCTGGCTATCAAAGTATATAATGCAATTCCGGAGATAATTTGTCAGCTACCTTTAAAACAGTTTAAGTCAGCATTGCAAAAGTGGCTTATTGCGGAATGCTTCTACACAATTAAAGAACTTTTTGAATAGACCAAATTGTAAACAGGACTTACAAATATGACATAATATTATAATTTAATAATTGTTTGACATTTAATTAAGATTGATATTAACATTGTAATTTTTAGCATGCCTTATCTAATGATGTAAAATAATAATTTGGATCAAAATTCATTTCACATTTCTTCTGAATTTGCTTGTCCTATATTAAGACAAAACATGCTGTACTCTCAAACTTGTCATTCCAACTTTTTCACCATGTTTTACGCAAATAAATTTATTTCATTTCATTTCATTTCATTTCATTTCATTTCATTTCATTTCATTTCATTTCATTTCGGATTGCTTTCAAAGTTCTATTTTTCGAATTATTAAAATAAATGTTGAGTTATTGTTTTAAGCTTTCATGGTCACTACTATTAAAATAGTTACATACCTACTCGTATTACGGGAACGCTACGGGATTTGTTAATTTAAATTAAGTTTTATGTTATAGTTGGAGAGGTGTACAGGTAGATGGCTTTGCATTTGAAACGAAGGAAGACAGTTGCTGTTAACAATATAAAGGTATTATGTATACGACTTTGGTCTGATCTGGGAATCAAAAGCACATGCTCCGTTTTAAAGTTAGTAAAATAATGTTGGTTAGGTATCATGCATATTTATAATAGTTTGCAACTTTATTCGTTAGTGTTTTTATAGCCTACACTTACACTTGGACATAGAAACTACATATGTATGTATGCGGCTGTATTTTATTAGGATTTGAATTTCGTTGTAATTTTTAAACCAGTGTGGCGGCAATCCGCCGTGTCAAATAGGTAAGAGGAAACCATTTTGTTACCACTCTTAAGTTTTTTAGCTTATTGTATATTATTTGTGATTGTGTTAACTAAATATTTTATTCAATTGTTCAATTGTGTTCTATTCTAACAAATAGTGACTTTGCCACGGGCAAGTTAGTTAGGCCCAACTGTAAGACACGCCGCTTTTGATTGGATATCCCGCAACCGCGTCCCCAGAGAAGCATTGTCGAGATGTCGATCCGGGAACGAGTCGCAGTAGTCGTCCTCCGAACGGCCGCGCATCAGGAAGGGCAAACTTCGGCAGCGGCGGAAAAGTTTTTCACCGAGAACAATATTTGTGGGCCCCGGAGTATAATCTAAGGCAACCTGTGAAAGTAGTTGTGGAAGGTGATTTATGCCCCTTTTTTGTAGTCAATTATTTTTTGCTAAGCTTGTGTTTACTAGGCGGCAATATCCAGAAGGTTCTTATTTCATTAAGATGTGTGTTTTTTTTTGATATCGCAGATGAAATTCAGCCTCCACATTTGTCTTCTTTTTCTAGACTTAGCCATTTGTTTTAAAATTTATAGGTACCTAACTTACAGGTTTAACTTCAAGTGCATGCTGCACGTCAAAACTTAGACTTACTTACAAAGAATAGACTTACTTAGTCAGAATTCATTTAGGAAAGATTTCAAACTAACAACTACAGGGAGTATCTGTGAACATTTACATCCCTTTAACCACGTGTTCTACCAATTATTCTGAACAACATTATTTTGTTCTATGACTTTTGAAAAATTCGCATAATTTTCACCTTTCCATACAAAGTCGGTCACGTGACTTGGTCATTTTGTATGGGGAGTCGAAAATTTTTTCGAAGAATTTGGAAAAGTTGTTGAACAAATGTTGCTCAGAATTGTTGATAGGACACGTGGTTAAAGGGATGTAAATGTTCACAGATACACCCTGTATGTATGAAATTACGTAACAAAATACGTAAGATAGCTATTATATTTTTGAGGTTTAAGAACTTTATTTTCTCTTAAAGAATTACATTAAATTCACTTACAGAGAAAAAAAACACTTGTTAAATTACTATCTTAACATTAAACATGACATTTGTTGTCGTAATGAGCGTACACAGTAGGACTTGGATAAAAGTATCGTACAAAACTGCATTAATGATTGTTTGTCTCATGGTGCCTTCCCGGATAGTTTAAAACTTGCAAAAGTGCGTCCAATTTTTAAAGGTGGAGATAAATGCGACCCATGTAACTATCGTCCAATTTCGGTCTTACTTGTCATTTCGAAAATTTTTGAAAAAGTAATTTATTCTCGAATAGAAAAATATCTCACTTCTAAACAACTGCTGTACAAAAAACAGTATGGTTTTAGATCCGGATCAAATACACTTTCAGCTACAGCTGATCTTGTGACTAAAATAAAGAATAAGATAGACGAAAGACAGGTAGTCCTTGGTGTGTTCATCGACGTATTTTTTCATTGAGTTATCATGCTATCATTGTATATCCACTTGATTTCGGTGAGCTGTAGGCCAATAACTGGAGCCCGAGTAAATAACCGATCGTCCCACCCTTATTGGGACACTTAACTTATTTCATTGGGTCCTATTGGGTTACCATTGAGTTTATCAAGTCTTTTATTACTTTTTATGCAATTGAAATACTAATAAGCTATTCCAAAAAAGGGTCTGCTGGTAGTCACTATGAATGTTAAACTTTTTTCATGTTAAAGGAACGTGCAGACAGCAATCGCTAGGTTAAAAATCTAGATTTAATTTTGAAACTAAAGTGAGAAAGAGTCTCGTATGAAGAAAATTTACAGTTTGTAGGAACACACAGTCCGGGTGGCTGTACTACCAATTATACTAGCCGAACCCCTTACTAAGCCGACGAATTTCGTAAGTGCTTAACTCGCTATGAGCCCCCGAGAATTTTTTAAGTGCAATATTCACTTAAGAATAAATTGCAAAGAATTGCTATACCAAAAATAAAAAATTATTTGTAGGAACACAGCCTGTTGTTTTTAGTAGATAGAAGAGACGTCGTTACATCTTGTGTACGGATAGCCGCAAGTCTGTCGAATTCTTCACACAAAACCAATCTCACAGAAATATGGCGTAGTTACAACAACGCCTGGACGGTTTCGCCGAGTATGAGACGGTAACGGAGACCTAATTATAATAATAGATAGAAGACCTCTTGGCATTAAGTTCACCTATTGTACGAAGTTTTGTGTAATAAAGTTTTAAGTAAAAAATAAATAAATAATAACGGGAACCGGGAAGTTGTAACTCCACTGGTGTTACAGGTGTGATACTTAGTCTTCTTTATGCATTTCTGCCATCTAAGCAACTATTCATTCATAATATTATAAACTAGTGGCCGCCCGCAACTTCGTTTGCGTGAACTTTATGACTCTTGACTTAAAGATGATTATTTAAATAGACATAAAAAATATTACTTATTATAAATGTTCGTTTACATGTTAATAGATTTTTAAGGCGGCTCATTGATATTTTATACGAACTGCTAAGGAATGGAACAACTTGCCGGCTTCTGTATTTCCAGAGAGCTACAATTTGGGTGTCTTTAAGTCGAGAGTGAATAGGCTTCTTCTGGGAAAGCACGCTACATCTTAGACCTCATTGTCACTCTCCATCAGGTGAGATGAGGTCAAGTGCAAGCCCATTTAATATTTAAAAAAATATATCAACTTCTAATGAAAGTTAAATTATTTTTTATTCCATTAGGGGATGTAAGTATTCTATTAAAGTTTGAATCTTATATTTTATCCATCAATTCTGTCAAAGAATGTGTATGCAAAAGTTGGAGTAGATTGGACCAAGGAATCACGTAGTCCCATGAACAAACTTGGAACCCCCTTTTCGCTCCATTAGGGGTTTAAGTTCGGAATATCCTTCCTTATACGATCTCATCCAAAAATGCTCATCACATTTGACAATTTACCATTCCATTTCATTCAATATTTGTTATAGTGTAGCTGGGCTCTTAGAGTTCCACACCAGATGTTCCATGATCTTGGATTTTTTTATGGCATCATAAAATGCTCATCAATCTGAACAACTTTTGTTAAGGTGCCATTGACCTACCTCTTGTAGTTAAGCTGGGCTGTTGTGGTTCTACATCAAGGAGCCTGGTCTTCAAAATATAATGTATCCTATAAGTTGCCCTGATATTACAGCTATACAATAAAAAAAGTTTCATTCGAATTGGTTCAGTAGTTTCCGAGATTAGCGCGAACAAACAGACAAACAGATAAACAGACAAACAGACAAGACAGACAAAAAATTTAAAAATCATTGATTCATGTTCTGTTACTGTTTTTTAGTCGTCCTAAGTTATTTTGAGATAAATATCTTCAATGTACAGACACAGCTTTTTTACATTTTTATTATATGTATAGAAGAAGATACGTGAAAAGTAAAGCATCGGTATTTTATACAGTAACTGTGATTTAGAACGGTTCGACGTCGATTGGTAACATTTTCAAATTCTCATTCTAGATTGGCAAATCATCTTCCAATCATCAATCAAACCTTATTATTATAATTATTAGTTAGAGACCATTCAAAGACCAAAGTAAATGACACGTACAATGTACATACCTACTATGAAGTGAAGTTCAATTATTTTCTACATTTCTACAGCAAAACATTTCCTTTTGGGAAATCTCATATCGAAACCGTAGACGTCTATCGCAGAAAATAAAGGTTTAGTAAGATCTCCGTCCTCGTTCCTCCGGTTTAGGTACTAGTACGTGTACATGTGTGTGTATATACGAGTATACTCGTATTCGCCATCGCTGAGCCAATAATCTACAATCGCTTCTGGAATTGCTTTCAGGATTGGAGGCGAGAATGCTTCGACTAGTAGTCGTTTATTGATGTATTCATCCCGAATCGGATACTTTTGAACTTTACCTTTTCTAAAAGAAGCGTATAAAATGGGAATAAACTAAAAAAGTAAATTTCAGTATTATAGCCTAAACACTGTCCCACTGCAAGGAAAAGGCTATATAAAATAGAGATTATCGAGAATAAGTCATTTCTACTATGTTGGGATTAGGCTAAATCAAAATTTGCTTGTCTTGTGCAAAATAATAAATTAACCACCTACAATTAAATAAAAAAAACTACGTCAATAAAATTCTATGTAATATGCATTTATGAATTGAAGTTAGTAAACTAACTGAATGTCGCAGTAGCTCGCACTTAAATGCAACGGCAGCGCTTGAGGCTCCGGGTTTGATACCCGGCTCCATTTTAGTTTGTATCATTAGTATGGTTAATAATAACTTTATCAAACAATCTTCCTAACAAAGCATTTTTGTACAGCACCATGAAAACGCTTGATCACGTCAAAATGGCGTAAAATAATTTTGTTTTTAATTTCCGCGGTGACCAGCGCGCGTTATGGAAAATGTGAAGTCACGGCACGAGGCGAAAACATTGATTTAATTAATGTCCACAAAATGCGAGCAGAACACGATCACGTACTGCGGTACAACAAAACATAAGCTGTTGCAATAATCCCCTCAGTGCGCTGTGGGGGGTTATTGCAACATCTATTATGTTTTGGCTGACCACAGAGAAGATAGAAGTAGAGAAGATTGATAATTGAAATAGCCGCTTCAAAACTAACAATCAAATTACACAAAAATTACATTCAATAATAAAGACAACAAACAGATAAATAGAAAATGGGTACTATTTAAACGAGCTTCTTTTTAATAGCATTTTTCGCCTCAGAAAATATATGTTAGCTTCTAAATTACTAAGTCAGCCACAACCAATGCGCGTCTGAATAATAGCATATCAGCCACTAGATATCTTTTATGTAAGCCACTGTAAATATAACTCAGCATGGCAGTTATTTTTTAGCATCTAAATTTGTGGTATGCATTCAAATAGCAACCTTCTAAATTATGAATATATGACACCAAAATAATAATGATATTAGCTTCTAATTTCATAATTTAGTATGAATAAAATGTAACTCATCCTACATTTATTCGTTCGTTAAATTTACCTAAAATTGTCATCGAATATTATATTAAAGCCACTATTATTATTACACATGAATTATTTAAGGCAACAACGCGACAATACTAGCCGCCAATTGATTTATATTAATTGTGAGGATTATGAGAAACATTTAAAAAACAATCACGCTATGAAAACAAAATGGTTTTTTTAATTTATAATTTCTTCCCACAAATCACAATGATTTTTATTGCAAAATTATTGATGTTTCGCGCGTGTAAAAAATATTATTACGCATTTCAGAAAATTGTTAATGGATTCCTTTATGTTTTCATAGCTGGATTTTTGAAATATATCTCATAATCCTCACAATTAAAATAAATCAATTTTATTGGTATCGTTTTTAGTAAGTAATAAATTTAAATTAGCACGTATATGTAATTCAGAAATTATAAGAAAAAGAAAATATTTATTACTGGCTAATTAATGGCGCTCGCGCTTAAGTTGGCTTTCCACGCTTTCTTTTCAGTCCAAGCACTGCTTTTACCTCCAATGGCGCCATTACGAATTTCAGTCTGATTGCTAGGCCGATCAGATGCTTGCCGGTTGCTGTCATGTCACGCACTGGCGCCAAATCGTAGGTACAGTGGCTATTTTCTCAATAAAAGAATATGAAGTATTATTTTAGATGTTAAGTTATAATATTTTGATGTTGAGTATTGAAGCTGGAATGTATTATTTTTGTGGACATTGTATTGAAGCTGTAAAACTTAATATGGTGATGAGTTACAAACTCCGTGGCTGAGTTAGTAAATTAGTTTGCAGTATATAAATCAGAAGGACAAGTTAAATTAATTGTGGATATTCACTTGATGCTTTCTTTAACATTTTTAGTGGCCGTTGTAAAGAAGATGAATCAGTTAATTAAAGGCTAAGTAATTTTCCCGATGCTTAGTTATTAAATTAGAAGTTTGGGCGCGTGGCCAAATAAAAATTTTGTGGCCATGTTTATTATTTCTCATAGAAAATTGGCTCTTTCTGACCTTGATATCGAAAATTTCCTTGTAGTTATTAAAGTAAGATAGAAGCAGTAACTTCTCACAACATCTCATACCTTGACCTGACTCCATGCTAAGAAGCTTAAGCACTTGTGTTACAGATATCAGACAACAAAAAATAATAACGTATGTATATAAAACAAAACTATGAACATCGATTGTGTACAAAGCGTTTTTCGTCTTCCTATGTGAAGCACACTGCCAAGGAGTGTAACACACTTCTTGCGTTGGTTTTCCCCAGTGAGTACAACCTCAAAGATTTTAAAGCTAGACTGAAATTTGAAGGCATCGTCTGGGTAGGCCCCGGGTGGATATACTAATACTAATTAATTAGCTACTGCATGCATAATCAAATTATACAAAGACCTCTGGAAAAAGGTCTTGCATTTAGTGAGTGAACAATCAATCATCCCCTGTTTTTCTACCCTTAGGGTTGGATATTTCTTAAATATAGGCCCAACTTCGGGATGCACCTTTTCCAATAGAACTATTTATTCAAGTCGGAATACTGAGTGGAAAGTTATACATGATTACCATATATTTAAAAATAAAAATATATAATATACATACCATGTTCTCATGCTGACATGGTATGTATATTATATATTTTTATTTATTATTCTATCTATATTTCTATTTTTCAGTTTTAGTCAATTTAGGAAACTACATTTTCTAAGTTGTCTTGGGTCTGGGCGTTCTGAGTTTGAGACCAGGTTGATTGGTGTGATTGTCTGGCGCATTTATTATTTACTTATTTGATACTTGAAAAGTCAGCTGCTTCATACAAGTTGGCAAGCCCCATTCCCGCAGCCCCGCGTGTCCTGCGCAGCGCTGGCTACCCTATGCAGGGTAGCGCCGTCATCGCCGCTGACGCTGCATGTTTCAAACAATACGCCTTTGTGTTAGCTTCCAAATCGTAAATCAAGGCCTTTAATTAAAATTTGCTTATGATTTTTACTGCTTACGTGGGCGTGCGGGACATAAAAGAAGCTTCCATAATCGTATTTTTTTAATTAATATTAAGAACGAGAATACTTAGTTGTAGATCCTGTAACATTTAAAATATTGTCGCAAATAATAATGGATCTCTTTAAGAAACTCTACCTTAACTGGAACCGTAGCAGTGTAACAACTTTATCTTTGTAGCATGCCTACCGACCGAGGGCGCATCGGAATGGGATCCCGTAAAGTCATTTTCTGTATTACTTACTGGCTTACTGAATTTTGTTTTATTTATTTATTTCATATGGTACACAAAATAGACTTACAGCAAATACACGGCAAAAGCTAAAAAATGTATATAAATCATAGAACAATGTTAGACTGTAACTCCACAAACATGTGTACACAGCATGGTAAGCGAAACATCTATTTATAATTATAATTAATTATCATTCTGTGAAGTTAGCAGTAGCAAGTACCTATTGTTGCTATATTATTGAGTTTTTCGAGAGTGGTCAATTCTGTACATGAAATATATTTTCAAAATGACTATCAGGGGGTGTATAGTGATTGATACTGATGCCAAAAATACAATTAGTAAAATTTTGTCTGTCTGTCTGTCCGTCCGTTCGTCATCATAACAGTGTTTGTACTATTCAAGCCCTTTTACTTAAAATACCCATATTGAGGGAGTTGTGACAAAATCTGTAATCCATGATTTTATGGCGGCAGCCATCATGAATCAGTGGCCAAGAACCATTTTCCGACTAATTCACCCAATAAAATACTCCCTACTAATTCCCATTATCATCACAAAAAAGTGGGTTGATCCTTTCGGGACAATCATGCAAACAGACACGCGCACACAAAACGGACAGACAGACTTATCTAACTAATAACATCCCGTCGTTTTTGTGTCGAGGCTTAAAAAAAACAGTTAACAATTTTCATACCAGCGAAACGCGAGCCGCGTTTTTCACGAAGACAGCTAAAATTCCATAGTACGCAACTGCATGATGCAGTAAGCACTTGCATTTTTGCGGCGTGGCGGCCCCCGCGCCTCCCCTCAGCGCTATTGTATCAACTTACTGCAAAAAACATACTCCCAGGACTTTTAATTAAATATGACTTTCGACGCCGTTCATTACTGCATTCAGTGCATAGACAATAGGCTCTACACACCTTGTAGAGTATTGTAGGGTCCCGTGTACGGGAAAACTAGAATTTACTTTGTTACTTCTAGCTAGTATTTTAACAGCTTTATAAAAGTGCAGCCTCTTTCGAAGAGGACGCGTAATATACGAGACTCATATTTGTGTCCTTATAATGCACGCAATCAAGATCTCGCAAAAAAATCGACAAACTATCGATACTCGTACTATTATATACCGTCAATAATAATAATCAATAAACTGTCTGTTGCCGACTATCGATCGGCAACACTAGACACCAGCTACTTCTTCTAACCTCAATCCCTCATCAGGTGGTGATGCAGTAACCTCCCACTCCTCCTTCTCTCTCTTTATGCCTCTTAAAGATGAAACGTCCCATAAGTGGCCCGTAATCCGACACTGCTGTATCATGCGTCATGTGTGACGTGGAACGTCGACCAATCAAGTCAAGATGTCAATATAAGTTATATTATTACTAGCTTTTACACGTGCACTCGTTCGCGCCCCCCACTTCTCTAAAATTGGGGGTTAGAAAGGGGCAAAAAGTAGCCTATGTTACTCTTCATCCCTTCAACTATCTCCACTTTAAAAAACACGTCAATTCATCGCTCCGTTTTGCCGTGAAAGAAAGACAAACATACAGAAAGACAGACACACTTTTACTCTTAGGTACTTCGGGCCGGAAATACCTTGTAAGTATTCTAAATGGCTTATCCCACACTGGAATAATCCCATCTCCGAAAGTCCGAACCCACACGCCATCGCAACTCACGCTTACCGTTTTTCAAACCCCATGCCCCCAGCGCGCTCAATCTTGCTAATGGCCGCAGCCGAGTCTTGGCTTCATTGTGGGGAAGGACTCTAATTCTGAGCCTGCCGCGAGCTCTGCATCACGCGAGGTTGGCCTCAAAGGCACAAGCGTTTTAAGCACACTTTGTAAAGAGCGGGTTGATTTTGGGGAAGTTTCAGCGAGATGCTGAGATAATGTAAGGGCTTTGTCAGATTGAATAAGTAAAAAATTACAACAATGGAATCACATTCAATTTAAATTGAAACGTTTCTGATTGGGTTATATTGTACATAGCCAATATTTACATCTAGTAGGGTACCTAGAATAGAAGCTAGAAGACTGGTTTACATAGTACGAGCTATCATAAGTAACCAGTCTAACTGCTGGAAGTAGCATTGTTTATGCGTCGCCGCTAGTAACTCGCACGGGTGAGCTTGACAGTAGCTCGCATGAAAAGTACACAAGCCGAGTAACTGTCTACTTGCTAGGCAACATCAGCCGCACTGGAAAAACCCACCATAAAAGTTTTGAAATTAATTATGAAATGCACCCATGTCGACCCAAATTCTCTTTCAACTCAATTATTTTAAAAATTGGATTGATTTCTAATCTTTAATTTTTACTTCGTAGCGGTAAAATAGAAAAAAAAACATCGTAATGCAATAACCAATCAGATTAAGCCAAAAAAGAATATCCCTTCTAAAAACAAAAGAATTTCCTCAAGGACGTTTCAATTTTCAATTTTGATTGATTATTACGAAGTTATGTCGACGACTTTTTCTCTTTGGCGTCCCCATTCCGCTCCAGGGAAAGTTTCACCGATAATAATTAATGATCCATTCATGAGTGAAATCAGTCCCCATTCTGTGTAAGTGGGGGGACCGTCCATCCTTTATGCCTTTGTGAAAGGTTTTTCAGTCACTAATTGATTTTGAAGCCGCGATAAGTTTCAGCCGTCAAGCTAGTGAGTGATTGCCTTAAATCAAGTCTGAAGGATATTTTATTATTAATCTTGGGCTTTACGATAATATCCATTGTAAAAAATGACTTTTCTTATCATTATATTTGCTATGTATATTAGTAACTATGTATATTAGTAATATTAGCGGCAATATTAATTTTCTCTTGTATGTTTTTTTTGTGTGATAGGTTGCAGACGTAATTATCTATATGTATTCCATCAAAACACCTAAAATACATTATGAATAGTCTTCAAACTGACCATTATTCTCACAGCAAACAGTAACCTTCACATAGATTTTAAAATCCATGCTACATCTGAGCAACTATAGAGTTGAAGATTAAATCGTATTACTAAGACTAAATCGCCTCCAACCAAGACGATAAGACGACTCACTTATAAGTACAAAAGCGTGACAGCGCTTATGTCATAAACGGCTTAGGTCAAAACTCCATTATAGCGATAAAGTATCAAACGAAGAGTAAAACAATGGCAATTTGGGCGGGGTGTCGTGAATACTCCAGTCATACCGCGGCTCGTCAATAATAATTACCATGGAGCTATGGCGGCGCCCATGACAGCGCTGATAGTAAGGCAGGAATGCAAACGAAGCGAAAAGATGTGGTACTACTCCGATTTTTTCAATGATGTCATCAAACTAATCGATTGAACGTCAATCGCGTCGATAGAAGTTAATCGATTCCAACGCAATCTTAAATACTGTGTATCTTTATTCCTTTTGAAAAGCCCACTTGTGAGTAAAAAGTGTTATGAAGCGATTAGTGTTGCGCACGTCTAAAATAATCAGATATTGAGCCACGTGAATTTATAAAAAACCTTTAGCATACTTACATTTTTTTTTACATTGAAGTATCAATCATCGCTAGGGCTGTACGCCACCTTTCCGCAACCAAAATGTTAAACGCGTAGAGTGACGCGATATGGGCTGTGACAGTGCTTTTAAAGCGTTTTTCCGAAGCAGAAAATAACAGACTATTAACACAAAACTGGACGATATGCAAGGGAGAGGTAATCAGACAACGTGGATAAACCATCATAGGAGGCAAGGGGAAGAGACATGACGCTAGTTAGAGACACTATGTTGCAAGTGTCTATGGGCAGTGGCAATTACTTTATATGATTTGTCTGACCAACAGCATATTATGCATAAAAAATGTGTTTGGAGATGGCAAAAAAAGCCAAAAAATATCTCTCCTACATAATACAGACATTTTTTTTAATTACATCATTATTGAAAGTTGGTCACAAAAAGTGCATTCAGAACAATTACTTGATTAAAACTTGATAAAGTGAATAATCCTAAAAAAGCGCGCGGCATTAGGTATTATTAATTATGATGATGATGTAGTCCAGCCGATGTCGAACATGGCGACTGCTTCAACTCCTGGCCAGTTGTCGTTGATGAGCTCGCATAAAGCTTACGTAACCAATCTTTTCAGCAAAGTTTATCTTGCATCTGTCTTTAAAAAATGCATTAAATACAGTTACTGTAATAGCTTCGTAATCTAATCGTCTGTACAAAAGTACTTCACCTACAAGATACCGTTATATATTGAAATTTAGATTTTTCCTTGTTCCTTTATAATGAGCGTGCGACCCGTTAAAACTTCTCGTCTTCAACTTTGATTTTATGCTGATTTCTTCGGGTTTATTGACAACATGGTTGCTTTAACAATTTATTGTCTTCTTTGGATCTCGAAAAGCCAAGCACGGTATTCTAATTACTTTTTGATAATACGTCAAAGTTTTAAAAGACTAATTGGTAACTTTTTGGAAAATTAAGTTATGCCAACTATAAAAAATATAAATAAGGATGCATCGAAGAACATGAACCCACGGCCCCAGGCAATTAGAAGTTGCTAGTTGCATCGGTTTTGTATAGGTGGACCGATAGAGGAATAGTGCATATCAATCTAATAAATGTATTTTACTTCTATCTTTCTAATATTGTTAATAGGTAAGTTATGAAATCTCATTTACTCTGAATTCTGATAGTTTTTTTGAAGTTCAAGAAAAACAAAAATTTAATATCATGAATGAATAAATTAATAAATTGTAACACTGCTTTTTCTGTAGGTATCTCTTCGCAATTCGTACCCAACATTTCTCGCAAAATACTGCCTCAACAGGAATTCTAATGAAGGCACAAAAACAAAACCTATGCTGTAATTATTATAATTACAATTAGGCAGCCGGCCGCCCGTCCCTGCGGAACGCTGACACGCCAATTACGGGACGTCCCTCTGATACGGCTCAAACGCGCTTTTATTTCGGGAAAACGTTAATTTTGAACGTCAATCAATTTGAAAACAATACTAACGAGGATGCCTAAATGGTGCCTAGATTTGTTTTTATCGTGTGTTAGGTGGCAGACGGATGATCTAAAATGGGCCGGATCGCGCTAATGACAACCCTTTTTTGTCACGGAGGAAAATGCTTTGTGCACCGTCCCTTCAGGGGGATCCGACATCGTGTGTGGGATGCAAGAGTAGAATTATTATTTAGTCTAACTAAGGTACATACAATTCATACGTGCGTATACTGTGCTACAGCCGTGTAAAGTAGCTCTTCCACCAAGGCAATAAAACAACGAACATGTGACAAAATAATAACGGACACTTATAATCCCATAAAATTTGTACCTATGTTTTTAATGTGGATTTAGAAAACTTCCCAAATTCAACCTCGCACCGCGAAGTTTACTGTACATTGCTTATACTAAGTAATCACTTCCTGAATAATATAAACATATATATATGTAAGTGCTACAGTTTCCAATCTGTTGTGTTGTAATAAATAAATTCTGAGAACCATTATTTTGTGAGATACGGACGCTTTATGATGGACCTTCGTTAATTTGAAACGTCAATCATTGTGAAAGCCGCGCCGGGGGCCGCGGTGCCCACGGTCTCACAAAGGTTACTTTAAAATTAGATGAAAGTTTTATTGTACGCTAGTGGTAAAATCTGTTTAATAGTCGGAGCCGGCACAATGCGGCAGGGGTTTATTGTTAGCTTCTGTTGAAGTTAAACTACAGTGAGTTTAAACTTTTATTCGTAACTATGCACTAATGGACATTTTGCGCTAACTACACTGTTTACCAATAATATACTAGTGGCCCACCCTCACATAGTTTCGGAAATTTTCAAAACTCATTCATCAATTCAAATTTTGATTTCGGAGTATTTTACTTTTCGTTAACAACCTAAATCACTTACTCAAACAAAACGAAGCGAAAATCATTAGAATACTTTGTTAAAAGCCTAGCCATTTCTTTCGCTGATAACCAATTTTACTACGATCATTTAATACGGCTAATCTTTCATAAGATGTTTTATCCCCCATATTAGGGTTTGAATTAAAATAATTATTTAATCAACCCAATAATTAATAAGAAGCCCAATTTTTTTTAATTTGGTAATTCTTTGCATATTTTGTCCTATCATTAGTGACATACTTGGATACGCGTAACTTCACTGATCAGTAAATCATTTTGAATTCATTTTCACACAATGATTTATATTTATTTGAGTTACATCGCTTTGCCCAGTAAATTTCTCAAATATCAGTTTTAATTAAATTTATCAAATAAGCCGTGAGTCCAAATCTTGTGCATTTTGCATTTCACAATGATGTCATGGAAGCCGATAGACCACGGATCGGATTCGGAATTTCAACATTGTCGCATTTATGTAGGTTCCGAACATACAGGGTGGGAAATATGACCTGGATGGAATCTACCTAATTCTCGGGTAAGACGATTTTACAGGTTTGAATGAAGTTTTAGTTCATTTATTTAAAAAAAAATTAAGTATGCCTTTAAAGTCGGTTTTCAATCAATGACATACACTGTTGTTTGTTTAGTGCCTGGATGTTATGTGTGTTTAAAGTTATTTGTAATTTCACTATCGTCTGATATTGGTAACACAAGCATTGGTACGATATAAGGTCTATGTATGTGATATTACAGATTTATCATTTAATAAAAGTGATTAGAACGTGGGACGACCTGCCAGCTTACATGGCCAATTTAAGAGTTTCATCGTTGGCCAACTATGATATTGTTGGTCATCAGTTCAAAAAAATACACAATAAGCAAATGCATGAGTTGCAACGTATCATGAGATTTTGACAGTCATGGGGACCATAACACCACCTCAGGAGTATATTCTGTACAAATAACGGCAGTCTCGATCCAGGGCCCATATTTATCACCCTGTATGTACATTCGCCGCTGATCCGCTTACCGAGGCTTATTGCATCGCATCGCGGAAGTATTGACAACTTAATATTTGTAGCTGATTGTATCATGTTCGTATTTCGCTTAAAGATTTACGATAGCTAGACGTTGGAGTAGCTAATTATATATTTTTTTCATATATTTCATCATTCATTCTATATTATCAGACTTGGAGGCAAGGAGTTGCAAGCTAATTTGACTCAGCCCTGTATGAGGCAAATGAGCAAGCCGATTACGTCGCTCGCCGACGTAACCGTAACTTTCAAAGGTTTCACCCTAACAGGGTGCATGCTTGTATTTACATGTACGTACACATTGAAATGTTGAAAAGAACCAACGCATCACGATTATGCTTTGTTTTTTTTCAAGTGATAAAATAAACCTGGGCACGGCACCTATGCATAACGACAGGATAATTACGAGTATTATGACTTAAACATTTTCTTCCTTTTAACTGAAGAACATGCGCAATTTTTAGTATAATACAGTTCAATAGTATAGTACTCAAAATCTTCCAACTGCGGTTAACGCCCTTTTTGAGATAACACTGCAGTGCGATAGAACCATCCAAAACGGAAAATATTGGTAACTTATACCTTTCATTAGTTTCTTTACTTTTGAAGTTTGAGTACAAGCACATTTTCCGCTATTTTTCAAAACAGCAAGTTGTTTAAAAACTTCAGACGTGGAGCCATGCAAGTTTAGCTGTTCTTAGGAACACAGTACAAAAAAGGAAGTTGCGGAAGTGAAGTGTGGAATATTTAACATTAAATTTGATTTCAGTCACTCCACCAACATGACAAAAAAAGTGTGAATGAAAAATTATGGCATATTGGATGAAATCAAATACACGTTGATCTTTAAAATGTGTTTACAGCCTTTGGAAGAATGATACTTACAAGTTACAAAAATGGTTACCGCGAGTGACATTCACGCTACTCTCCTCCGCCTGATCTGTCTTCGGTCCCATCGAAATAAAAGGGTAAGGGAATAAAGTTTGCACTTGTGTTGGCTAGCACACACTTTAGGCGGGCATAATAATAATACCCCTCTTATTGGTTTATTGCCGCAGGCGAATTGGTTGGAGGTTATATTTTATATTATTACAACTGAAGGACTAGAAACGACAAATTAATATTTTTTAAGAGAACTGCTAGTTGGCTGGATAAGGAAAGCTTGAAATATGTTGAACAATATGAATGAAATGTACCTTTACCAGTAAAAGTAGGCTGTAGACTTATTGTGTGTTTATTACTATACTGTTCAATAGAAGACCATGAGACGTGCCTCACTGTGATTGCCCTACACTGTGCGAGACGCGTGAGCGAGTTTTGCGGAAATTTAATGGAAGTTCTCGCCAAACTTGCGCTTATGCCGGTCACACCGGGCTGCGGTTCCCTTTATATATTATTTCTATTGATATGTAAACATACTATTGCAACTATTGTTTTGTATAACTTGAGGAAAGACCACAAATAGATACTGACTCCAATTTGAAGATATTTATCTGTATATCCGTATAAAAAGGTATAAAGTAATATACTTATACATAACTAGCTTTTGCCCGCGACTTCGTTCGCGTGGACTTTAGGTTTTACGACCTCACATAAGAAACCTTAAAAATTGTAGCCTATGTGTTATTCTGATGTATAAGCTATATTGTGGTAAAGTTTCATTCAAATAAATTCAGTAGTTTTTACGTGAAAGAGTAACAAGCATCCATACATCCATACTTACAAACTTTCGCCTTTATAATAGTAGTAGGATGTTTAGGAGCCAGAATTCTCAAATCCTAGATATTCCAAGTAAGTGTGGCTCTAATTGGAATAAAAAAAATTGTGCTTCAGAGATTTTTTTAAATAACATTAGAATTAAAACTATTAACCCCCTACTTTTGAAAAACAGGCAACAGTTTTTAATAAACGTGTCCCCCGTGCCAACAGGAGCATTTTCATTGCTAAAACTTTATACATTTCGGTGCACCTAAGTATTCATGAGGAATAAACTACGAAATATGTACTGAAAATTCACAAAGAAATATGCGAATAAGTTTAATTTGCAGAACGGTGAAAGCAGTTTACAGTCCGCAGCCCGCGCGTCTGGATGCACGCAAGTTTGAGGCTAAATAGCCAACCGCTCTTTAGTTATAATAAAGCCATATTTCACTCGTAGTGATTCATATTAATTCCTCCAAGCATATCCGCTGTGTGAGCTGTAGTGTCCTGGACTCAAAGACTTATGTACCCTTTGACCACAATCAAAACAAAAATTATCGACTGCCATTCAAACAATCGTTGACGAACTATAAATTTCACTTCATGCTTTATGAATAATGCATCATATGATGATAGAAACATTAATTTAAATGGAATCCTTGTGAACTGCTCAAATAACCATCAAATATAGACTAACCTGTAAGTTGAGCAGAATTCTTCCCGGGTATTTTTGCAGAGGAGCAGGCCTGAAAAGAAAGAACGATCAGGTCGCTAGATCTGCGATAGTATCTAAATATTAAATGTATATCAGTCGAGCGATTCTAGTATCGTGTCCAACAAGTTTGTCCCGGTGCGCGTAACACGACAAACTTGCGAGTTTTTCTTCCCAGCGCGGCGGATTCCTCTCGTACACGCCGGGAAACAAACTTAAAAATTGAGTTTACAGTAACATAAACCTATTATATTTAGACACTGGAGGGATCCGCTGTTTACGAATAAAGTTTACCGCTCGGGTTTACATTAAAATCCATCTTTGATACTTGTAAACAGGAAAAAAGAAAATGCCCTTTTTAAATATAGAATGTTGCTGTGTCCCTGTTGCTCTGCTGCTGTAGATCCTCATGCATTTCCAATGACGGTTTTTGCAAATGCAAAATCCGATAGGTGGCGTAACGTTGACGTCAGGTCCAACAACGAGTGGATTGATTACATTTTGACGTATCATTTCAAAATTATGAAACGACCAATGTCGTCAAAGTTGGACTTGACGTCAACGTAACGCCATTTTTCGGATTTCGCATTTGCAAAAACCCTCATTACTTGTACTGTCTAATTTAGAAAGCACTAAAATGTAACCTTAACCACAGATGACTAACTCCACGGGCTAAGCAAGTGCACATTTAGGAACGGGTCAGCGTGAGCGCTCTGCGGTCGGCGCGGCCGCACGGGCCGTAGGGTGCGCCCGCGCCCGCGTCCCCCGGCCGCAGTGAATGGAGCTGCGGCCATCACAATGCGGCCTGATTATTTGCGCAGCTTTAGAGGCTTAATGGCTTAGCAAATTAATTCTGTGTCAGCATCATTTTACGCTCGGAGACACGTTGTAACGTATGTGTTTAGATGTTCAGTCGAAATTCAAAACATTTTCACTATTTGTACCTGACTACCTTTTAGTTTTACTTCATTAAACATTAACGTGTACTTTCACAGAACTTATTTGACGAAACATAATTTATTATAATTATATTAGGACAAAATAAACGCCTTCTCCAAAAATAAAGTTGCTGTTGCTAGCTTACATTAAGGCGATTGTAAATTTGGATAGTTTGTGGCAATTGACTAAAATACATCATTCTTACGAAAAAGGGAGACTTTGGTAGGTACTTACTTTGTTTTAATACTTAACATTATGCATAAATAGCAATTAAGAATCGGCGAGTCTATAACTTTATATTATCATTTTGTGAAACTGAAAGCGAAGCCAGTCTTTCATGATTAGTGCATGAATTGTTTCACTAAGCAAATAGTTAATCCTGAAAGACACGCCATTCAATTTAACTGACAACAGACAAGTGAAAGCTCCCAGAGACGTAGGTACTAAGTGGCCAAATGTAATGTTCAAACGAGTTAATTATTTTCGTACTTGAAACAATTAAGGCTCACTCTGCGGTCGAGGGTCTGCGCGCGCGGCGCGTTGCGGTCATAACCCGTGCGGTCGCGCCGCTAAATCACGGGTCTTACCGTCCAAGTGTTTCAAATTTACAATTCTGCTGGCGAGCTGAAATTATTTTACCTTCATTGGGTGCTAATAATATCTTGTTTTGGCATAAGTTTGCTGCTTCTAATAAAGATCCAGGGAGTTAATTTTGTAAATAGGTCATATTATTATCTTTGACTCTGAATTATCAAATTAACTCAAATCACTGTATCTTCTTGTCATAAACTTCAAATTAAGAACTCACACGTTTTCGACAAGATTTATACAACAAGACACACAACAACAACTACAAGATTTATTACGCAGTTTAAAAGGGATTTGAAAAGTGTGTTATAATGACTATCAAGGTTCGATTCTTATGATAATGTATACTTAGTTAATTTTAATTACTGTGGTGAGGACTAGTTCTATTTATTAAACTGCCTAATTTGATATGTTTTCTTTTAATATCTAACAATGAGTATGACACTTCACTCGACTTGGTATTATAAACACCCGCGAACGCTATTATGAAACTCGCAATGTCCCAATTTTTCAAAATCTCGCGCTTGTTTCTATATCCCTTGTAATTTGACAGTCAAATAAATTACTATCCAATAAAAATCCACGAAGAAGAATTTGTTAAAGTCGTTTTACTCAATTTACGTTTATTTTCTGTAATAACAGATTTCATCACCGCGAGTGAAATATTAGACAGACAAAAACTCCTCGCTAAGCTGATTTTTGTTGATCTTCGTATCATGTTGTTATATTTCTTTATAACAAGCTTATATTATACGGGATCAAAGAGAAAGGGACCTCATGCATACAAAATTACAATATGTGTACACCAATTGGGCAAATTGATTATAAAATGTTCTCATGATTCGCAAGATTACTTTTTTAAACAAAAATGTATGTGTGCTTTGTTTGTGTTCTACAATCAAGTAGTGCTTACTTGATATTATATTTATATTTAGCCAAGTCTGAATTTAATTTAGGAGTGATAGCTGTCTAGCGGGATTTGCGAAACAAAACATAATAAATATCATTTTCGAATTTAGACGTGTTGATTGGATTGCTTTGCCTTTATTAAAATTTGTTTGATTTCGTTACTAACAACATACCGCTTTGTCATGTCAAATGACTTCAGGTTGCTTAGAACAAGCAAGCGAATCATCACTCCATTCTCACATACCCATATGACTTTTGGTTGTTTTTTATGAGACAGTTGACTTATGAGACACCCGCAACACCACCTACACAAACTAATTAATATACTACAAAATTGTGTGTCATAGATATTGATTCAGTATTTAAAATTGAAGGGATTATGAAAATGAAATTTGTAGAACTTTCAAAAATAAGCCAACCTTGTAAATACTTAAAAAAACATGATCCCACTACCCTAGCCCGCCGATAAGATGGTAGGTAGATCACATTCCTTTTTCTAAATCTTGCAAGTTCTATTAATTATATCGCTCAATAAAAGTTCACAGTGTTATTATAAAGTTAGTATCCTAAATAGGCCAGTAGTGGTGGCAATAACGGCTTGCTCGCCGCAGCTCGGAAGGCCGCGGCGCGAGGCGAGGCGCCGCAGTCGCTTTGTGCCGCTCAGCTGTCGGCGTTTCAACGGAATACAGATGTAAATTTGCCAGTGACTTCTGGTGGCAAAATAGTGGTAGTAGAATAAGATTTTCATAGAACATTTACATTTCGCTAGAATATAAACTTTTCGTACAAAAGTCTATTTGCAAAATTGCTCGCGTTAGTCGAGTTTCTGAAATTTCAGTTTCAATCAAAAATGAAAATACTTTCGAAAATAAACATAATATCAAATCATATCATTTTTTAATCAAGCAGATACAACAAAAACTACCTATCTTCTGTAAATATACGATCTTTTATTTTAGAACTTTTGAGGATTGATAGATGGATATGGCAGATGGTGAGACAAGTTAAAAATCACTTCAAAATCCCAGCCTAAATACCTGAATAATAACTATAGGATACAATAAAAGTAACTTGGGTTCAAAGAAGTTTACATCATCTAATTTGAGTAGCTTAGTTGTAAAGCAAAGTCAATTCGATAACGTAGGCCAAGTTGAATAGAACCCATAGGTTATAATCACAAAAGGTCCTTTATGGACGTATCTAAATACTAACAAAGTCTTTTGGGAACAATAAACAGAAGAGAAAAGGGGTGACACAATGGAAGCATCGAGCGAGACGCGCTCATGGCCCAGCAAGATAAGCCTGTGAAAAGGTGAGCATTATTTCAAAACAAAAAACCTAATTAGTCATCAGCACTACGAGTGCTCGTAAAAAGGCAGCCATTAGGTACAAAGGAGTTCCTCGAAAAAACACTTAAACGCTGAAAAACCTGGGCGACTGACGGATGGCGGCCGTTTGGCTAACGACGCGAGCTCGCGGCGATGGCGGCTGTTACCACACCCGCTGTATCCGAGCCTATTATGTGTTTTTCCGATGTACATTTATTTTTACAAAAAAGGAACAAATTTGCGGAAGTCACATATATTTATTTATAGCCGTCCACTACATAGTGTGGGCTTCGTCAAGAGAGTGGCTAGAATAGTTGAACATTTGCTCAATTTATTGTAACAATAATATAATTTCATTAGAAAGTTTAGTTCAACAAAAACCTTAACTGGTCTACTCGTACATAAACCGCACGATTAACGATTCCTTGCAGCTTAATTACGTGTTTAGAAATATAAACCGGCAAACGAGAAACTGTCCGCAAAAAGGCATTTTCGCATCTTGCGTTCGTCATGACCACTCTACTAGTGAGATAACAGAAACGTTTTGTAGCGTTTTGAAGACAATGATTTATCATAATCGTATCGAACGTATAGCAAAATATGTTTATGAAAATATTATTTCGTGCAAGTTGCATGCTTTATCAATGTATTCGTGGAAAATACGACCAACAACAAAGCGGACCCGAGCCGAAGCCAAATTTTACAAAAAATATCCTTTTGTGAATGTTGTTTACGAAAATACCAACATTTCTTTCCCGAGATCATTTACCATTTTAATAAAAAAATTAAACCTTCATTAACAAATTAGTTCTCTGACCAGATTATTTCACTTTCTTTTATAAATAGGCTTTGATTTTACAAAGCCTTCAAATGGACAAGAAGTGACTGACTGATGAGAGTCGGTGGATTGAAGAGAGGAAAACTAGGGAACATGACATGTGCAATTTGTTCCTTGTTAGCAAAGCGCCGGGTCCACTGAGCCGGCTTCGTTAGGGCGTGGAGCGCACGAAATGATTCCGTATGGATTGTAGGTACTGTGCAATAAAGGTATGGGGTGCCTACATTACTGCTACCATGGGCGTGGTCCGTGAGTTTGGTGTGAAAGCTGATCAGTGGAAATCTACGGGTGTACAGCACGTTTAGTAAGAAGGTATTTTTTATACATCTACTTAGTAAGTCGTTTTCTTCATTATTAAAAATCGTGCACTGGTTCCACGCCTTCGTTCGTTTCGACGACAAGCCCCAATTCGCGCCCCAGCAAACGCCCTCATGGTATCTCGCCGGCCTACTCTTCAAGAACGTCTTGTCTCCGAGATGTTTGGCCAAAGCACCCAAGGGTGTACAAGTAATCAGCGGTTTCTTGGCTACTTAGGACAAATAATTATATCGGAATTGTTTTAAACACCAATTTATTCGTTTTTTTTTTTCATTTCTGCACATCATGACCGCTAAGTCTTAAACCATCAGTTCGGTACCAAATTCGTTAGTAGTAATATGTAGGTTAAACTCTAACAAAATATAGAAATGAAGCTTTCACCATTTCTAACCATATTTTAGCCCTAAATAAAATGTAATATTCAGTGGACAGCTGCCGCTTTATGTATCGTTATAAAAACTTTGAATTTACTCGTTAACCTGCCACAGGCCATTTGGCGTTACAAGGAGAAATACCTTTGCTTGAAATATCTAGCTAAATCTTACTGATACCTACATAAAACCGATAGGTTAGGATAAAATCCACAGCGCTGACGTTTTTATAGCGTAACGTAGTTTAACGTTTTAAAGCTTTTATTTCTTTACTTTAACTCACCCTTCTACAACATTTTAAATATAATGTTCAGCTAAATTGCAAATAGCAATGCATCGGTATGCAATGCTTTACGTCGGGAGCATAATTAATTTACAGTTAAGATAAGTAGACACATCTTACACAAATATAAAATTAAGGAGCTTCTTTCAATATAGTATACCTACTCGTACTTGTGAAATAATTTTATTTTAGGTGACCCAACTTCTAGTAAACGTTTAATTTTAAAGTCACGAGATCAAGCGACATTTTAAAACAGAATATAAAATAAAACTATGTTATCAAAAATATTTTTGCGCTGTTACACAAAATGATACCATAATATCTTACAAAGTCTTGCATATAGCCTTCACACACCATTCGAAGGGGCACAAATTCCATGAAATAAATGTAATAAAAGTGACCGAGTAGAACAAGAGAAGAAATATCGCCGTTGATACCTGGAAACATCCAAGTGACCGTATGGTTGAAGAGACCAGATTGCGATTGAAATTCCTATTTATCCGCACCCATAGCACAGAATAATAGAGGAGCAGAAGACTCACTTTCGACACTGCCGCATTAAAATATCAATCTTCCCTTCCCGGCAATAAGGTCTATATTTACCGCACACTTGCAATCTTACCTACCTCGATCGCGAGGTCATTCACTCGAAACTCGATCTTTTCTCTAAAGACTCACGGTCTATTTGTGATCTAGCAACGCGCCTTTACGACGTTTTGATTTCGATAAGTTGCGGCGCGTAAGTGAATAACTCGAGTGAATCGCGGAGTGAGACACGCTTGTCCATAGTAGCGGTCACGAATTGAAAATGTAATATTCAGTCAGCCGCCGGACACCAGCGGTTCTTTGTATCTCGTTAAAGCACTGCTTTGAATTTAACACGTTAATCCCGCCCCGGGCATCAGACGGCAGCGGCAGGAATTCTTTTGTGCGGTCCAACCGTCCTGCAGAGGCGACTCGTTGCCGTTTTTTGGTGAAATCGCGTTTAAATGCAGGTTAAGATTAAAAGGCGTCGATTTAAACCGTTCAGCTTCCCCGACGGATTGTAATTAAGACCGGGAATGAAGGACGAAAATTGGAATACGTACCCAACGTAGGTATTTCAGAAATCAAAAATTCATTGGTACTATAATCTGAAAATGATCAGCTTTTCGTTTTAGTTCAAGTCATAACCATACTAAAACAAGGCTATACACAGAAGTTACATATTACAATCTGTATTTCCTCGACCGATGTTTCCCAAACCTGTTTGATGTTAAGTTGACATTTTGATGTGCGCCGCGCCTGTCTGTCTGTACGCGTTTCATTACATTATGTTATCAATTACCATAATAACATTTATGACCACCAACACTCGAGTAGCGAGTACGAAGCCGCGGCAAGCAGCGGCGCCGCATTCAACAACATTTCATACGGTACATTATTCATCGACCTATCTGAAGAACTGTGATACTAACCGTGGGAGAGCCACGCTTCGGCATGAATGGGCCGGCTCGACTGGAGTGATACCACGGCCTCACAGAAGACCCGTGACTTCGTCGAGTGAGTGAGGCACCGGAGGCCCAATTGGGGAGAAAGGGGGCTTAAAGGTTGGCAGGGCACTTGCAACTCTGTATTGCAGGTGTCTATGGGCGGCAGCCATCGCTTACGATCAGGTGATCCGTCTGCTCATCCGCCACCTATCACTTAAAAAAACCTACTCTACGACCGGCCAGATTTCTATCTCCACCTTGACCTTGTCCTCGAACAAACCCCAAATCACATTGTCCCGGCGACGCAGGCGTCGAATTCATCACGGCGCGTATTAATCTCGCGCCTTCGCCCCAGGTAATAGATGTGACACGTCCGAAGAGGGTGCGCCATTGAAACACTTACCTTGTTCGACCGATGTATGCGGTTTTGGCCCTACGCCGGATTACTTTGGGTTATTTAATTTGTTTTTATTAGATGAGGCGGGTTTGCGTGAGAAGACGTTAAGTACTGTTTAAATCATTTACTTACAAAACCTAGATTGAAACAGGACCGCATTTTAGTAATTATACAAAAGTGTTCAGCCCTATTGCTCAATACCAAAGAGGTAACCAAAAGACATTGTTTGTCTTAATCTTTTTTTTTTTGTAGAAATAATAAAAATGATAAAAAGTGATCATAAACATTATTCAAAGTTCTAAATATTATATCCCGTGGTGGCGATTGGTTCCTTTGATGGTTACTAAATTTAAATCGGAGTTATATTGGTATGGTTAAAAGGAAGGTACTTAAACTAGACTACTAGATAAAAAATAAAAATTGCATGGAAATCATATTGCGGTTCACAAAATACGTGTACTCACCAAGTTTAAACATTAGGTACCTATTAGTTTTTATGGTTTTGTAAAAAAAGTGGACATGAGGGACATACGGACTGACAGACAGACAGACATAAATGAACGTAGGTATACAGTTTCCGTTTTCTGCCTTTTCGCTATATAATATAACGCGAAAAACTTCTACTTTTGGACACGTAAGACACACGTGTCCAATATCCGGAGGTCAGCACCAAAACCGGCCGTACATTTAACAACCTAAACGTTACGCGCGTCACTCGTATTCAGAAAAACTTCGAGGGGCATTATCCTTAAAAGCGATATAAAAGTAATATTATCGGGCGATGTCTCACCCGCGATAACCGTAAGGCACCCCGGGGAAGGCCGTAATCGCGTGTAGCTCCCCGCTTCCGCGGAGGGTACCTAATAGTCACTTTGCCGAAGGTCGATGGAGACTTACGACGATAACACTCGTGTGAGATGAACTACGGCCGATTACATTTGAAGGAGCATCGTTTTTATATGGCGCATTAATTTGCCTTCGCTCACAAGGTATAAAACAGCATGGCGAAGGACGTGGCAGCAACGACTGTATCGTAACTTCGTGCAATAAAGTTTAAACTTCAATAGAAGAGCGTACTCTTTTCTAATATGCCGGCAATGCATCCAGCGACCTCAATGTTTTCGCAGCCGTACTTGGGCGGCGGAGGTTACCGTCAGGTGAACAGGTTGCTCGATTTTCACCTACAACAAAAAAAAACTTACGATGATTATTCCCTGTCCTTGTTGATATTCTAACCGTAGGAGAAACACGCTTCTGTATGAATGGGCCGGCTCGGCTGGAGAACTGCATCGCGATTCGCAGAGAGATTAGGGGTGAAAAGGTTGGCAGCGCACTTCTGATCTTACTAGGTGTTGAGTGTAACTATGGGTGACGGCAATCTCTTACCATAGGTGATCCGTTGCACCTATCACGTAACGACAAAAACATATACGAGTCATGATAGCTCAGTATAGATAAGATAGAAAAAACAAAATTTGCTTATAAATATAAATATGTTTGATTACCTACGTGTCGTGTACGATTACTGAGTAGTAGCTAATATTATTACTTTAGATCATTACTGTAACAAGGCATTCGCGTGCCCAAACCACCAAGTGGTGACGTCGAATGTATCAAAGCACTGGGCATTCATTCCAGTGTTTGCCCGAATACGACCAACCCGAGCAGTTGTAATCGAAATGGGGTAAGTATTGTGACACCACTCGTAATTTAGAGGTTTGTTAAGAATAATTCTGCTGAACTACACTGACCCGAAGTGAATCTTGGCTTTCGACACGAGAATTCGCCAATTCAGCTGGTTTTCTGTTACCAGCTGTGCCTTGGCCAACTGTCACCAGTTCGGCAGTTGTGGGTGAATATGTTTCTAATCGAAACAGCGATACCTTGTAGAATAATTCTTCTGCTGGTTTAGTTTCGCTGTGTCCGTCCGCTGCCTAGTTTAAAGACTAGAAAGCACTAAAAGCCGTGATTTTGCATGAATATGCAAAATAAAATAAAAAAATTGTAGATTTAAAACACAATTTAAAATAAACTTTTGTTACAAAAGTTAGTCCTTACGCAACACTCAAGTAATCCTTAGTTCGGCAATATTTAAAAAAATAATTGTGGCATATTTTGACAAATCTGACCATTTATAGTCATTGTAACACACTTGAACATAATATATGTGTGGGTGTGTCATTATTTTTCAAAGATATTAAAATTATGTCAAAATCTTAAAATACCAATTCTTCGAAAAGTAATAGAAAAAATATCGAGTAAGCCAAAAATAAGACTACCAAGCGATCCCTTTTCACAGGCCAAATGGTCCTTGAAAAAAGCCTATAACATTTTTCGCTTCAGACGCTTTCAGCGCTGACTAGCCATTGTCACGCGACGTCGCCTGCTGGCCGCGGCTGAGAAAGCGCTTCGAATGGTGTGCAATGTAGACGATAAACGCTTTGATACATTGTTATTGCTTAGAAATAATTAACTCCAGATGGCGAGCCATTGGCGTGAGGCATAATTGGCAAGGGAAAATCATAAATAACGACTTGCAATTTCAGTTCATTGAAAAGATCGAAGAACAAAAGTGCACTACTGCACAAAAAGTGCAGGTAAGGTTTGTACACTTTTTTCATGTTTAATTTATATTGTAAAACTGAGATGTACTCATATTAAAATCATAATCATACTAAAGCGATACAAAATAATAAATGACCAAGGATGTATTTATAAATTGTTTGATACCGAGTTAAAAATATATTTTTTTATTATACGTACGTACAGCCATATTACGGGTTACTACTATCTGTCAAATGTTCTCAATTATGTTGAACTGAGTAAATTAACTCAAGAGCACACTGAAAAAAGCCAATGCCGAATTTTAGCGCCATTTTTTCGCTGTACACGATATAATAGCTCATTATTTTAATTTAACAAAGTGTAATAAACCAAACTTATTACAACAACTATACCTCTAAAAACAGTCCAAGCGAAAATATGTTTTCTTTCGGTATTTAATCTGGTACGTATAATTTGCAACTTATTTATTACATTACTAAGAACTTAAAAAACTCGGTGGGTGTTACAGTAAATAAATAAGGCAACACTGGTCTATATACAAATCCGGCATTGCCCTTTGGCGGTTCGGATTGTCCGTACCAACGAAGTACTTTTAATATAACTCTTCAATCAACTTTAATTACAGCACATTAGAGCTGAAATTGGCGTCATCTCAGCGTATAATTATTTCATCCAATAACGTCTTATTTATGGCCGAAAAAGTTATTTGTTAAGCAGAACAACATGGCGGTAATTAGGCAAGTTGAGCCTCTTAACGGATGATGAGAGTTCTTGCCAACTCAAAACTGTTCTAGGAAGGTCAGACAATGTCAGAGATGTCTGAGAAATATTTTAGAAGTGTTTTATCAAACGCTCGCGGCGCGTTTAAGAGATAAATAAAAAAATATCACGATACTAAAAGTTCGTAGGGCAAACTTTAGCTTAAATTTATGAATATAATGATAATATCTTAATTTGAGAATTTTCCTGTAATAGCAGAAACAAAAAATACACGTACCTTTTAAAAAATAAACAGTAATGAAATTCAATATTATGTTGGATGGGTTTTGGGATGAATAAATCTTGTTGTATATAATAAAGGCAACGTTCGTTTATGTGGTCTTCAGTAAAATTGTATTTATTTACCGGCGAAATCTCTACGAGCATTTAAAATATTCTTTTCAGGAACGTGTACCGAATGCGAGTATTAATTTCAGTAATTAATACTCGTTTGGGCAAAAATGTACTCCAACTTAACATCTCGTGTAGATCGCATAAGTTAAAATGTGGAACAAGAGAAATAATAATTTAATAAAACAGCAGTGCCGTAATGAGTTAGCAGAAATAATTGGTGAAACAGTTTGGCTAAGTGGCTCGCCGGCGAAGAGCTAATTCAGCTAGTCACAAACTGACGGACAAATGAATTACCGCCCAAATGCAATTTGGCACAGCTACGCTCTTACACAAAAACGTCTTGCGAGTAAACTACACTTCTATAAAACAGTCTAATTTCGTTTAAGTCCTTTAGTTTTGATATAAATTTTTGTGAAAGATCAGATGCAAAACAAATGATTTTGTGGATGTAAATTTTAAGAAATTCGTTATTTTCTGCAAGTGATTTTGGCAAGTATTATAATAGATTTATTACAATATTGATGATTGACTACTTTGTAAAATCATATTAATTGATCGTTATTCCAAAATTTTGCTTTGACATAAATATTAGCGATGCCAATTTAAAGCCTTATATTATTATGTTATACTATCCCAGTACATTTTTAAAACAGTAACTAGTGAGTTTTTTGCTGGTCCTCTTAGCAATAACTAAGATTAAGAATCAGGGTAAGATTACATTAATTTACATTCATAAGTGCTTCCTATGGATTTAAACTGAATAAATAATACTTCATTTCAATTAACTAGAGTGCAAACGTGAAGTATTATATTACCACGCGATAAAATATCGCCCCACCCCCTACTTTTTCCTTTTGTGTTACGTACGATTTTCTAAGCTTTTCATTTGGACACGAGCCGATTGAAAGGCATGGGAAATTAATTCAACGTCTCATACATTCCGCGCTAAGCAGCTTAAACTCTTATGTTACGGGGACATCAGGCCGTAGAGGAATTACTTATATGTTTAATATTTAAATATTACACTTAGACAGGTAATTCTCATTTTTTTTAAAGAAAAAGTCACTTCCATGGAGGGCAACTTTCTTTCAACCCGTATAATTACCAATTTCAAAATATTGCGAGCTCGGCGAGTACTTTTCCCATGACCGCTGATACTAAATTTATTCAAATGCATCACCAATTAAGTACAGAATAAATTGCTCTCCATGGAACTCTTTCCAGAAAATGAGAAATACCCAGACAGTGAATAAACGCGACTTTTCTTCACGCGTAATTCATAAAAGAGCGTGTCTGGCGGTTAATTTATGTAGCTACAAGATATTGTAAATTGATATACTGTTATACGAAATCAAATATTTCAAATACCACTACCACTACTTCTCAATTTGCTGATATTGTGCAGAGCTAACTTAAGAGAAAAAGTTTTTCAATTTCTCTATGTAAACAAGCAATACAAGCCAATTCACTCGAAATACAGAGTTCTGGGTAAACAGTCACAAAAATAAATTTCAGGCGAGATACAGCCTGAAGACTGGAAGTCCGAGGGGAGCAAAAAGTGCTTGTATCGAAGCAAAAAGTATTGGCGCCGTGCTCCAAGTTGCTCCTCGCCAAATTAAGGACTGTGTTCCTTTTAGCTTCAGTTTTTAGCTTCAATTTGTTGTTAGGAACAGCGCTGTTTTAAAAATGTGTAGATTTCCCTTAAAGAAAATTTGTATTATTTTTAGTTTCGTTCTATTCCATAAATCGACACTACGCTGCATCTATATACATTTTTAACTTGAAAGATTACCTAATAACAGCGACACTTGATGATTAAAATATTGTTAGCACTACATATTCCTACTTTTTAAACTTCTTAAAAAATCCGAGATACACTTGAACACGATCCAGGAATTCATGCGTCATATCTTAGTTTACCTAAACCAGACCAACTGGATCATGGTTTGGCGATAATAATAAAAAAATCTACGACTGAGTGAGTACATATTTTTTAAGTTCTTCTCTACTTAGTTTAAGAAGTGTTTCTCTCACTTGTCAATTCAGTGGTGTTGTCCACAGCGATTGCTGCCGCGGTGCCGCCCATGGACACTTATATCAAAGGTCGGCGGCAATCGCTTACCGCCATGGATCCGTATGCTGCAGCTGGTTTGTCACATAAATAATGAAATGTCGAACTTTCTGTTTGTATAAAATACAGGTTTTATTTCCCGAGGTACTATTGCTCAATAGACGGCAAAAAGAATAAACTCTAGCTTTTTGCGATTAAAATCATTCTGCATAATATCAAATTAGAAAATCAAGAGTACGTCAGAATCACAAGCAGTTCTCGTTATTTTTTTGCAATAGAAAGTGCAACTAGCGCAGGTTAAAGTTGAAAACAGGGTAGTAAAACCAATCTCGCACTCAGTGTGGATTCATAGTTTTTATTGCTGCCGTCACGCAGGGCTGTCGCAACCAGCTACAATATTAATAAGTAAATAACTGTGTTATGAAAATACTAGTGGCCCGCCATCACTTCGCTTCGGGACACTAGTTACAAACTAAACCAATAGATGGCGAGGGGTGTCGACTATATCGCGCTTGTGCTTTGTATTTTCTATTTCATATTTTCTTCTAAAAACTTTCAGTTATAGCACAACCGCACTAAACACATAGTAGTAGATATCATAGTAGAGGATATGCAAAGAAAGTTCGAAGAGTCCTTTCGTCTCGGAGATATCTTTATCGTAATGGCTGTTATGTCTGTATTTTTTGTTTAAATACCTACAGTAGAACTCCGATTATCCGAATCGCCAATTACCCGAATATCAAATCAAATCAAAGTATTTTTATACTATTGCAACAATATCAAGGCTGTAATTTTGATTGAGACGTTCGAGTGAGTTTTATTGTAGAACTGTGTTTATTAAACTTAATATAGATTACTATATGTGATTTTAAGTGAAAATAAAGTCATTTCGTTTCTTTTTAAATAGTATCATTCCATGTTAGACTATCCAAATGGATCTTGGTTCCAATGAATTTGGATTATCGGCATTCTTCTGAAATTTCAATTGTGAATATTCCATGCAGTACTCGTAGTACGTCTAATAAATAAAAGTAGTAATTTCTCGCAGGAACATATCAAATGACTAGCATCAAAGGTAAAAAACCCAGTTAGAATGAATTTAACCGTATTTACTTTGCTTTCAGAGCGGGACCACGATTATATCTTATTTGTTTTGTGTTTCTACATTATTAACATAGGTAGTTTACTCGTAACGGTCTAGTTTAAATAAATTTTCTGTTTAAACCATAATATTCATACACATACGTCGTAAGTGAATGCATGTTTATAAGATTGTAATGTTACTTATTTTTCATTGATACCTATGATGTTTTATGTATATGTGATAGGTGGCAGACGAGCAGATTGATCACCTGATGGTAAGTGATTGCCACCGCCCATAGACACCGGCAACACCAATAGAGTCACAATTGCGCCTGCCAACTTTTAACGCCCTTTGCCCGTTATAGGGCCTGCATGCAGTACTCTTACTTGACGAAACACAGCGCAGCTGCATATCTCTTCACGCCGGTATTCTAAGCAAGCCACATATTAATATAACAAAGTGATTTCTTTTATTTTCCAAATAATTCAGATAATATAATTTTCACCATTTTGAAATTAAACATTAAGTAACCGGTTTAGGTTTTCGTAATACCTACTACGCTGCCACGACGAAGCAGTCTATTAGTTCACCCCAAGGTATTTAGTAAAGCCATTTCCTAAATTGAGTCGACCAGAACTTTTTAAAAGTTTTCACTCACTGGTTAAAAATCTAAAGAAAGTTTTATATTTTTTACTTAAGACAACCCTAGCCCAGAGCAGCAAGGAGACGCGACGACGACTTGCTATCGGTTTTTTACAGGTTTGATTGAGTTTTTCTTTAAAATGAGGAAAGAAATGAAGACTTGGGAACTTCGGAGCAGATTTTGCATTATATTCTTCGTTATTAGTTAACATCGGGCCAACATATCGACTGCATGTGCATGCACCTAGTTTACATGCACCCGATGTTTATAATGGCGCCATCAAAGTAATTACTGCACCGTTAGTTTTAAGAAGAGTACTAAGAGTTAACATTTTACCTAACCTACCAAACAATGCAATAGTTTTATTGTCATAATAATATATCGGCAATTGTCATCGTTAAAACACCTTTTTGTTTATTGTAAAATATTAGTTACCTACCCTTAACAGATGTCGTACTGTCTTAAAAAAAAATCTTTGCTTTTTTTAGCTTTGGGGCACGGCAACATTGCATCTGCTGTTCCCGTTTTTGTTCATTTCTTTTACAACATATACATAAAAAGGCTAATAACATAAATAACAACAAAATAAGCTTAATTTTAAGTATCCAAGGTGAGTACAAAAACGTGGAAGCTTTCCTAGATATACCTACTTAATGGAAAATGTTTCCAACCTTTGCCGCGGCTGGAGCGTTGCATTAAAATCCTCATAAATATTAAATGTGAGAGAAAACGGTTTCAACACAGGCTCACTTATACGCGAGTTTACTCCACATACGAGTATCATAGAGAACAAGTCTCTAATGAAGAGCACTTTTATCCTGCACCATCCCACTGCAAATCCCCTTGAACGCTGCAACACTTGCAATCGGCTTGTAAAAGTATAACTGAGAGCAGAGCGGAGCGCGCGAGCGAAAAACGTAAAAAGCGAAGCAGACAGATTGGTGCGGTGTGACGTCAGAGTACTAGCCACTGTATTTCCTCTCGATTGAGCAACTAAGGGTGGATGTATCGGTTCGGCGAACTATCGGTTAATTGTTATCGCATACCACTTTTTTGCATGATTTTACTGGTACGTTTCCTTATAGGATTTTTTGGCATTTAATGTTAAGTTATTTATTGGTATATCAACTTAGTCTACATAATCATTACTTTGTGAGCACCACTATACAATTTGCTTTACCGCAACTCTGTTGGTTTAGATTTTAGAATAGCGCTATGAAGGTGATAAGCTGCAAAAAACTAGCTACACCCTATGACAAACCTAAGGGCGCGTGGTTAGGTTGCACGTAAGTACGACGGTCGTTTGTAGCTTCACTTCAGTTTTATGATCACATCGAAGCTAGAGAATCTATCTGCTCTTGAAAAACAATGATCACACTGTACACCGCTCGATGCACTTAAGGCATTCCATTTTCTTTTGAGAAAAACAGGCAAACGAGCAAGCAGGTCACCTAGATAGCGCGCATAGACATACGTTTTTACAGAAGGAATGCAAACGCGTTGCCAGCCTTTTAGCTTAGATAGGTATAGGCTCGTTGTTGTACTGGTTTGTAAGCCCCACAGAGAGGAATTTATTCCGCTATGTGGAGTTGCATGCTAGGAATATGAATTTTGAATCACGGTGCGCATATATTTATTACAATTTTATCTTATTCTAATTCGAGAGTATTGCTCTCATCAGTGAAGTAGGTACTCTTAATTCCATTTCGACATGCCATTTGCTTTTCCCTTAAGTTGTTGAGCATAATTTGTTCGTTCTTCCTCTTCCTTTCCTTTCTTCCACTTTTCGCTACATTGTGTTTTATGATCAGTCATGTCGCACTGGGTTTTATTATTATTTCTTAAACATCCAACATAATTGAGAATACTCAAAAATCAATAACTTATAAAGAATTTGCATCTGTTAACGCTTTTTTTGCCGGTGATAACGCATTTAAAGTAGTTCAAGTTAGTTTACCTTTTCGGTCGTTTCGCATGGACCTCCTATCGAAATAAATTGCAAACCCCATACCCGGAAACTTTGAATGTGTCCCATAGGCCCCACCGTTAAAGGACACAGCATTGCCAGACAGTCCCGCCGATAACGGCAAACGCCATCCATAGTTACTCCAAAAGCATAATAAAAAATCCACCAGCAGAGAAGTGCAGGGAAACTCGATCGGAGCCGGGGCCACAGTGGTTAGAAATATAGTGAGATAATATATTATCTTGCTTTTATGTTTGCGTATCGTAGCTGCCTATATTATTACCTGCTCTACGTCTTCGTACCTATTTATTTATTTACTACCATGAACCTACTATGTATTACGTAACATAAACAAGGAAAAATAACTATTTGTGACCTAAAAAGTAAGTAGATAGACAATTAATAAGCAAATTAAAAAATTCGCGATTTAAAAATTTACTTCAGTTAGACGAATATATTTACCTCGGACAAAAAGTGCAACTTGGTAAGTCCAACTTCCAGAAAGAGGTCGACCGGCGAATCCAACTCGGCTGGGCAGCGTTCGGGAAGCTACGCAGCATATTTTCGGCTCATCTACCACAGTGTCTGAAGACGAAAGTCTTTAATGCGTGTGTATTGCCAGTGATGACATACGGAACTGAAACGTGGCCGCTTACAATGGGCCGCTTAAGAAGGCTCAAATTCACTCAGAGGGCAATGGAGAGGGCTATGCTCGGAATCTCCTTGCGTGATCGTGTCAGAAATGACGAGATCCGCAGGAGATCTAAGGTCACGGACATAGTCCAAAGAATTGCGTGGCTGAAGTGGCAATGGGCAGGGCACATTGCGAGGAGAACAGACGGCCGTTGGGGTGGAAAGATCCTTGAGTGGAGGCCACGCGCAGGAGGCCGCAGTCGTGGTAGGCCTCCCACCAGGTGGACCGACGATCTGGTAAAGGTCGCGGGAGTCCATTGGATGCGGGTGGCACAGGACCGATCTGTGTGGAGAACTTTGCAGCAGCAGCAGTGGACGTCTATTGGCTGAAATGATGATGATGATACTAAAAAGTAATACCGTTATTTTATGGATAAGACAAGAAACCGTGTGAGAGCCACTCTTCGGCGTGAACGGGCCGGCTCGACCGGAGTGATACCACGGCCTCACATAAGACCGGTGTGAAGCAGCGCCTGCGTTGAGTTTCGTCGAGTGAGTGAGGATGCCAGAGGTCCAATTGGGGTAAAAGGGATTAAAGCTTACTTATTGGCTGATTCTACTGGTATTGTAGGTGTCTTTGGGCGGCGGCAATCGCTTAGCATCAGATGATACGTCTGCTCGGCTGCCATCTATCACATATAACAAAAAGTTTCACTACCTCGTCGTGTGCACTGTGCCCCGCGGCAGCGGGTTGGTTATTAAACTCGAGATTGAGTTTTTCAAAGGCCAGGGAGCGGTGTTGTGGTAGGGAATGTTCTTGGTAATAATAAGAAAATAAGGGAATATTGACTGGTGGATTGTTGCGGGAATGTTAATTCAAAATCGATTTGTTTGTAGATAGTCTTGAGAATTGTTTCTGCAATACGATAACCAAAGGCCCGATTTTCAAAAATCGCATTAATGAGTTCAGTATGCAGAAATTGTGACCTTGTTCTACCAAGGGTTGCTGAAAGGAAAATCTTTGCATTGATTGTTTTAGATTTTAAAACTAAATTGCTTGTTTAACGGTTTTGCTTTGCATTCGATTAAAAATAAGTACAACTATGTTTAACTTCCATAATTTATTATGATTCAGGCATATTTTACTTGTTTTAACATAAAAAATTAAATACTTTTTTTTTATATTGGCTCACCTCAACCTGATGATAAGCATGAGGAGAGCCCACGTTGCAGTTACAACGGACGCGATGGCACGGCATCACATCATTATATTATTAAGATTATTTGACCTTACAATTGGAATAATTGAATGAGGGATATTTGCACCATGAACCTTATATTTGAGTGCCCATGACAGTGATCAACAGTGATGAACAGTGCCAAAATATCATAATCTCAAAATTGGGTACATGGTATCAATCCCAAACATTACTCTCTATTCTAACGTGAAAGTCTAAAACCATAAATGATACTTGGTTAATATTCTCAACCACGCGAGAAAATTAAACAAATTGAGTGTTGTTACGAATCAAGTAATAATTGAACATGCAAAAGTGCAAATTATTCGTTAAACGGAGCTTAAACGCAATTGCCGTAAACACGGCACGCGTACGAGCGAGCGGAGCGAAACGAGCGAGCGAAACGAGCGAGCGCAACGAGCGGAGCGAAGTGGGCGGATTGCAATCGCGCAATTAATAAGCAGCCATTGCTATTTCAATTAAAACAAACCGTTTCAACTATCCGTTTGCTGTCCATTGTAACCGGGCTATATAGGTCAAGAGCTATCAATTTTTTCTCTTTACTCTAGCAAATAGGGGCTATCGCGTGTGAAAAGTCCGCTAGATGACGTACTGTTAAACTGCGGTCCCACTTCAACGTCTTTGGTTGTTTAGTGACATTTTGACATCTGACATCAAAAATATACTAATCGCCGTGTCAATGGACCTCAATTCTACAATACGCCATCTAGCAGATTTTTCATAAGCTGGGTTTTAAAGAACTCCATGACCGATCCTGTTACGCGGCGATAACATTCTATGGTAGATTAGCGACGATATTGAATCACCCGACCGCGACAGCTCTTGGCCTATATTTTGCTATCGTTTGGATGGGCAGCGGAATAAATTCCCGTCGGCACAGTATTTATCTGTGTTTCCATAGGATTTATCGTTTTGCTGCAATAATGAGCTTTATTAAACATTGCTTTACACACAACTTATTAAGTAACTTTTACACGGATAATCAGTAGCATAATTATTCAGTAATTTACGAACCGCATTTATCATTTACAACCGTGTTTTTTGGGGTGGCGTAGTCAAATGAAAAAAAAAGGTTATGTTTTAATGGCAGTCCTTTCACTACTAGTAGGTAAAGGTATTGTTTAAACTGTTTTTATTCATGAAACCCCTAAATTAGGAGTGTGTATAGATAGGTCTTTAAAAAGTATTAAAGGTTTCTAACATTATTTTCTAAAACGTGCCTCCTCTAACTTCAAAAGTAAGAGAATGATAAATCGAATAAATATATTTTGATGTAAATTATCATAAAACTACCACCAAGTATTGTATTGTACATAATAAATCTTCTACACAGTAAAGAGTAGAGCTATCTATCTAATGTCACGTGTATTGATCTAAAAGTCGAGAAGCAAATTAATCAAAGTACCAGCATTTTGACAAACTTTACAACAGCTGATTACGTAGTTAGGAACTCGCCAAATACGTACTCATATTGCAAGTTTCCCTATCATAATAATTACCTCCGTACATCGCGAACACGTTTGAGATACAAAATAAACATTCTTAATTTGTTCGTACCTGCGAAGCGTTCCTCCGAAGTTACATTGCTAAAGTTGCTAATCTACGCAGATACCATCATACGTTTAAGTCTAATTGCTTGTTTGCAGTAAACTTTCGCAATTATCAAAAGAAAACAAGTTTGTCTAAATCTTGGGCCCAGACGGCTTAATGAGGATCTTTGCAAGGATGTAGTAAACTTAAAAAAGTAAGATAAAATAATCAAACTGAAATAGGTATTAATTAAACGTTACTAACATTTGAAATTTTTATTTGTTTAGCACTTGTTGTTTATGTCGCGTTAATTTATAGCTATGTATAATGAAATGTAAAAAAGTCTCTACCATTGGTTTGAAATGTCGACTTCTTTTACGCAGTAGATTTTATTTTTAAATAAATAAAATAATAAAATGTGATAAGTCGTAAAAAGGCCGTACTGTGTCCGTGATCTGTGAGAAAGTTTCAAATTTAATAATTAATATTTTAATTATTTTTAATGCAATTAATTTGACTATTCTTACTAACGTTACAAAGCGTTATCTTTATCTCTAAATACATTATCAGGGTGGGAATATTGTTAAACAAAACATATGTGTACCTTACTTGAATTCCGTTTATCTCTGGAAGAATACTCATAATAATATTGTTCCAAAAATATCTCTCGATCCCCCCAATATTCCTGCCACCCCAATATAAAATGTTTGATTTTTCAACCAAAGAGTCTTTAACCAATAAAAAAATTTTAGAAAAATATGCAAATCAGCTATAAAAATCCCTTATCGTGGTCCAAGCGTTGGGGTTCAAAGCGATAACTTTAAGCGGAGCTGAGAATGACACCCTAAGAATGTTTACGAGAAAATTTATTCGATGGCTTCCGTGGCCTTTGTTTCATCGATATATTTTATTTTTGCCTTATTACAAGAAAACGTTTGCATTCAATGGTTTTCTGCTGAGAAAAACAATTTACTATTTACGCTCGATTTTTCAAAATTAAATTCGTTCAGCTTTGTAAGCAGAACCAATACAATGCCACGTGAATAAAATGTCTATGAATATCTCGAAGAGATGCACGATACGTGTGCCAGTATAGGTAAACAATACAACGCTAATATATTTTGTTTCAATATTTTATAAATTCAATGCAACCCAGAGGGAGTAAATTGCTTGATTGCTTTGTGTTTCTTCAATCCGATGCTACTGCAAAAGCCGTAAATCACGTTAAGAGAAATATTGATGTTAAAATCCGGTTGAAGCCGTTCCTTGTGATTACATGCTATTTGAAACAGTTTCAAGTTTATACCTCCCTCGCCCACAATATTTAATTCAATACAATCCAACCGCCAATGCCGTCAAACAGCGAGGCATAAATCCTGCTCATCGCTTTTACAACCTCGTAGCACTTCTCGTAGCGAGTCGTAGCGCGTGCGGTGCTACGAAGCCGTACTGAGCTACGTGCTACGGCGCAGCCAGTAAAACGGTACCGGGTACGTAACACGTAACGTTTCGTCATTTTACGATTTCTTTTCCCGTTGCTTCCGGGTAGTTGGGAATTGGAGTGATTTCCCTTCTTTATGCGGTTTTACATTTTTATAGTAGGGAAAACTGGGCGGGAATCCTGCAATATTAAGCCTGCAATTTCATTCCATAACCTATACTATTTTAAGATTATTTATGGAACCAATTTGATGTTATTTTTTCTATCACAGTAAAGTATCAATTGATTCGCATAACATATTCATGGATTTACCTTTTTCAATTCCACGGGTAACAAAGCCAAAAAATAAAATAGAAAATCTTAAGATATTCAAAAGTATTCCATCAACAAAAACAACAACCGATTCATATTTTTCTGTACGCGGATTGACTTAAAATATAATAAAACTAACAAGATAGTAGGGCGTACTAAGGAGACGTAGGAGGGGCGCGTCATACAATATTTTCAAAATCCTGTAGACAGAATCAATTTAAAAGCCAAGTTACGTACTTAGTTCGGATTGTGCGATCTTTTGAGGATATCTTTTGACTGTTGTAAATAAAAACAACCTTTAAAATACACAACAAAAGGCACATCTAAGCACCCACAGAGGATTTGTCGTATGAAAATGGTCACTTCACTTAAAAGCTTTTTTATATTTTTTTTAAATAATTGGTTAATTAATATAGCGAATACGAACGACTTTACCTATAACATTTACCGGAGATTAGGTCGCTTGGCCTCGCTATTTGTCACTTCACATCGTAACCCAGGACAAAGAGTTATATCTCATCAAAATCGACCAACTTATCTCGCTGAAAGGACGATAAGTTTTCTGTGGTTAAGAAAAAAACAAAGTAATTTTATCTTATCTTGAATACACACATAACTAATAATAGGCGGAATCCCGGAGAGCTGACGCACCACATCTCGAACAAACAAGGTGAAAATTTAATCAAACTTCCTGCTCCGAGGAGTTTTTGCAGAACCGACACCAAAGGCAGGTAATAATTAAGCTCTTTTTTATTTTAATAATTGGTTAATAAATATGGCGAATACGAACGACTTACCTATACTTTTACTTTAGGTCTTTAGGATTAGGTCGCTTGGCCTCGCTATTTGTCACTTCACATCGCAACCTAGGACAAAGAGTTATATCTCATCAAAATCGACCAACTTATCTCGCTGAAAGGACGATAAGTTTTCTGTGGTTAAGAAAAAAACAAAGTAATTTTATCTTATCTTGAATACACACATAACTAATAATAGGCAGAATCCCGGAGAGCTGACGCACCACATCTCGAACAAACAAGGTGAAAATTTAATCAAACTTCCTGCTCCGAGGAGTTTTTGCAGAACCGACACCAAAGGCAGGTAATAAAACTTATACAACACCAGGATAGTAACAAATATTTGCCATTGGTTCAACCACAGTTCATATTTGCAACAATAAAATTATCCTATAACTATTTAACTGAATAGTAAATACATTGATTACAGGTTAATACTTTTGAAACTATTATATAAAGTCTGTATTAACGTATTTTTCAATCAGTTCTCCTTAAAGTGGCTTACACAATCATCAATTATGTAAGAACCAAACCGTGACTGTTTCATCTGTTAATTAATTAAAGTGTCTGTATTAAGTTAATGCTTTAAGTAATAACACTTGTTTTTATTTTAGTAGTAGTTGCTAACTTTGAATGTGGATGAAATGGAAATGAATGCTGACGTCAAGATTTATTTTATTAGTTCTTAAAAACGGATCCTTTCGCGAAACAAAGATTAAATTTCATTTGGACTAATTTACCCAAATATTTAATATTTTTGATTTGTTTAAGTGCTGATACACTATTTAATATTTCTGAAGTAGATATAAATGTATTAACGACATAAATGTCAAAAACGTGAAATTGCCTTAAGTAGGTATTTAATTCTTCATGATTAATTAACGTAGAAAAGTATTTCTTCAAAATATCCATAACAAAATCTCACTGCTCCGAAAACTGCAGGGAAAAATTTAAATAAAATATAAGCTTCTCAATAAAACCAGACACGTTTTTGGTAAAGAGCCAGATGCTCGGCTGATGCGGCGTGGATTTGTAGAATATTGAGATTAGGAGTAGTATTTACATTGAATATGTAGAATTGTTGAGCCATCAAAAACGTAACATGTAAATATAACCCATTTCGCCACTCGTTTCAATACTGCACTTTTAGGTTTCATAAATGGGTTTCTCATTGCTTCCTTTTTTATTAATTTTGCAAATATAATAAGGACATTTAACATGGTATTGACAACCAGATAACAGACGAGGCTCAGAAGACTAATAATGGTGATTTTACCATTAAATCCAAATTATTAACCATAATTTACCTCTAGCTGATGGACTTAGACGTTAATTTGAACATTATTTGTCACTTAAGTAAAAATATTATACATTGACCATTATTTTAATAGACATAAAGACTATCCATAACTAAGATAATGAGCATAATGACGTCTCTTAGTGCTGCAGTAAGACTTTTATATCATTTTGCTATTCAGTGTCGAGTTATTCTGCCGCGATCGAGTATCCAACTAAAGTTATATTATTATATTGGGCACATTCCGACATGTACCCATCATTTATTCAAGGCGGCTATTTTGAGCTCCGTCCTCTCATTGGCAGCGAGTTAATAATTCCGCTCAGGGTTCTCAACTTAGGAGTTTTCCACCCAAATTTAGGGGTATGAGTATAATAAGTGGAATGGATTTTTTGGAGGTTTTATACACCCCGTTAAATTTTTGTCGTTTTAATCCCGAGGCCTTTGCAAGCTTGGCACTCAAGCGCATGCGTTCTAAACTCCTGGCAATTGAAGGGGATATAAGACATGCTAAAAGGGCTTAATTCGTATTATCTATTATGAGGCCTTCAGGATTAAAATGACTAAAATTTATCGGTGTAGTTTGGAATATTTTAAAAGTATTTCCAAATGCATTTATGTTTATAGTGGTAAATCATAAACAGAGTAAGGTTTTTATAAATTGTTCACCTTAATAGAGTTTGACATTAAGGCGTGTATTGCTAACTCCTCGAGTTACGAGTAAATGATCTTTTAGTTAATATCGCTGAGCTGAGTCTCAATAAAGAAAGAAATATTAAATAGGTACCTACTAGCGGCCTGACCTAACTTCGTTTCATAAATATTATTTAAATTTTTGGGTGTCTTTTAGGGGTATTTTTTTCTATTTTACTTAGGATTAGGGGTAAATATTTCTGGGAGCTGGTAACCTGTTTCCGCTCGGCTGACCGCACCCGCAGAAGGAGCCTATTAACCTCGCTAATCTTATAAGGGACGATTAGATAATGTATAATACGATTCATTTATTTATCTACTATGTATTTAAATATTTCCTCTGTTGTCCGATATCTGTAACACAAGTGCTTAAGCTACCTAGTTCGGAAGTCAGTTGAATTTATGAGATGTTTTGCGAATTGATTATTATGTATTAAACTTTTATATGTAGTAATCTTACGTAACTTTTGTCATCCTATCGTTTTATAGAAATTAGATGCAAGCAAAGTTGCGGTCGGTCGCTAGTAAGAACGAATAGTTTTAAGCACATTGTTAGATACATCATTAAATTTCTCACATAACTCTCGTACGCAAATGTCAGACAGAATTCACAGAAAAATCTAAGCAATCTCAACACGGTTGGTTGGTTTAAATTTTTCACGTACCGTCTTTGTAGCCTGGGCTATTCAGGGTCGCAGACCAGCGTAGGCTGAGCCGCGTCTCCCCGTACTTCGGTCCCTCTCGTGTCCTGGCATTGTTCAGCTCCGCGGGGGGAAGGAGACACTCTAGGGTGGGTTTATAAATATCAGAATCGTCGGGTCGGGACGCGCCATTTGCCATAACTTATTGCCTTTTATTCCCTCCTCCCCCCAGTCGATCATATGCTATAATTTAACAGGATAACTCGATGAAAGGGTTTAATGTTTATTCAATATTCTGAACGTTGGAGTCTTGTGAATTCGATTCGTTGCGAATAGTTGTGGGAATACTTGTATAATTTTGTTGAACGTAGTGAAATTCGTGTTTATGGAAAACAATATCGCGTATATTATTTTGGTTACATGACAGAAACGCTGTGGTATAAAGTTTTGTGGCTATATTAAAGCTACTAATTAGATTAGTGCATGTAATCTTCCAAATTATTAATAATTTGTTTTATCTACTTCATGTATGTATTTTAGTGTTGTGTGTCTTTATCACAGTATCCAAACAATTGGTACAAGTGGAGTCACCAAGCCACTTCATGCAACTGGTACCGCTGTTGTTCGCTCACCTCTGACACTGATTAGCTTGTTGTGTACGCGCCATATTCCGGACGAGGTACAACGTGTTTGTTAGCTCAATGTTCCATCAGTGGCTGAGTGTTGCCATGAGTGGAGTCGCCAGGCCTCTTGATGGTACCGCTGTTGTTCCACAAACTTACCTTTGATACTTATGTACTTATTAGCTTGTGGTGTACGCGCTAAATTGTGGATGAGACGCAAAGCGAGTGAGCTCAATGTTCCATCAGTAGCTTAGTGTCGGCATTAGTGAACTTTCAACGTAAATTGATAAGTCACTTCATGTTGTTCATCACGCAAACTCACGTCAGTGGTTGCACATAAGATATCGCGGTAATTCCTTCGCGATTATTCTGCAATTCAATTACTGCGTCATCAATTCAATCAAGACTTTATTATGTCATGTTGTTTTGGTAGGTCAACCATAATGCTATAAACTTTGAATGAATGTAGGTATAACCCTTCAAAGTTTTCAATATAATATTTTAAAAAGTTACTGCTTAGTTAGTACACTATGGTTCTGTACGTGTTAGGACGTTGATTGATCGCGCAATGAGGACAAAGTTGAGATTAATAGACCATATTTGACATAAGTTCAAGGTGAACTTAATTTTCGGTGTTTGAAGGAGAAACTATGAAATTTGATATTGAATTACTTTCGACAGAAAATTCTGCATATCAAGCTTAGTCCGGCCTATTGAAATTACTAAATAAAAATATTACAAACGCGGATGAGTTTAAATTATCAAATGTCTGGAACTCAGTGATTAAAAAAAATGCAAAACCCGTAAAACTAAACCAAGGGTTCCTTGGCGCCTAGATGCTGCGAGTGTTTTGTGTAGAGACCAACAGGTTACCGAGGGTGAACGCAGTAAAAGACTTCGAAGGACGGTAGACCGATCATATGCCATGTTCATCATTATTGTCTAAGGGTTGTAAAGGTCAAATTGCAGTGCAGAATCGCCAAATGTTGCATGGTTCACGCGTCCATACCCTGAAGAGAAACGTGATTAATTAGAACGGGAAACTTTCATTAATTTGCCAAATTTCATTATTCTAGGTCAACGGGGAGTAATACCCCATGAGCTTTGTTAGCTTTATTCTGTTGAAAAACACATTCCTGTTTCTGTAACGGTTACATATTTCGATGAGAGCATCGGAATTTTAAAAGCCACTAACAAAATATTACTCATCGTTGCACGTTCCCATCACACAATTTTCATTTCATTTTATTACTCAAAAGCAAAACCAATTCGCTTCCTGCAAAGTTTATTTCCATCGGCGTCGCATATTATGGAGCCGTGTAGGTACATACTAGCCCTGGCCGTTGCTGACTGCTCCGTCGCCGGTCCAATAAAAGTTTGTTCGTGATCATATTTCTGCAAAATGCTAACGACATGGAGAGTTTTTTGCCTTGTACGAAAATTACAATAATATTGTATTCGTATACACTAGTTGAGATGCCACACGGAATTTTTGAACAAAAAAGTGCTAGGTTGTCAAATAACATGGTATTTAATTAAAGAAACCATTTTTTCAGACAAGCCATCCGTCCTATTCAAACCAGTATCACTGCTTACCAGCTTGATGTATCTGTGACCGCCACATGCTACATAAATATTATCAGTCCCATCAAATCAAAATAATTATTAATTATTCTAAATTTCTTAACTTCTTAAGTCTTAACTGAAGATTAGCTGTTGCTCGCGATTTCGTCCGCGTCGAATATTTTCTATAGGCAGCAATCCTTTCCTAAGCGTAACTTCGAGGACGTCCGTACCCTTCATCGTTTATTTCATCACCAAATTGGTTTATATTTCCAAGGCTACAGTAGTAAGTCTTATAGATCAGGCAGCCTACTAGAATCCAAATCAAGTCCGGCACAGCCCTCATTTAAACAGTAGCCTATGTACTTCCTCATACTCTCTACTATAATAATATGCGACCCTACCAGATTTCATTCTAATTTTAAGGCTTGAAAGACGGACGTCTGTCTGTCTTTCAAGCCTTAAAATACTTCCATACTGTCTAGTATGGATTTGTGTTACCAGGTAAATACTTGTTAGTCCTCACATCAAATCTATTGTTGTTGAATTACTGACAAAAAGGAAAACCCTTAGATCTTTGTTAGGCTTAAAGGCCGTGTAATGTAAACTCAATGTAAATAGGTTCCTATTAAGAGCATCTACTAACACTTAGACGAACTCTCTTAAAACATCAACATTTGTTGAGCTGGTATCGTGCGCCCGCACCGATCGCGTGTGACGCTGATCGATGGCGACTGGCGTTGAATATCGCCTTCATCAGATCGCTCGTATCGAGTGACTGATCGGTTAATGATGCGGGTGAATGCTCGAGTCTCGTTTAATCCTTTTTCTTTCTCTCAGACCAAAACTTAGAAATAGCATTGCGATAAGGAAATATTTTTGTTGTACAAAGTTTTCGGTAACAAGAACTGGATTTGACAGTACGATTTTTCAATTTCAAGCGGGCAGAAATTGTGGAAATATATCGAACTCTACGTAAATGTATAGACAATGGTGGGTGATGCATGTTGTAAGGAAGACACTAAGTCAACTCAGCGTTATTCCAATTGTGTCCAAAGTTATGCTTTGGAACTCGGGGTAGCTTGGACCCTCAAATAAGACTGATTCATCACTCTAAGTATCAGCAGATGTTCGGGCGGTAGGTGATACTTACCAACAGATGACCCGCTTGCTCGTTTGCCACCTCTGGTTTGAAAAATACATACTTGGTACTTATCATCTTTACCTATCTATTATAAAAATATGTTTGGTCATTGACAACACCAATCATTACACTATATTATTATCATGTCTTAGACAGAAAACGTCTTCCCGACATTTCTACTAGAACACCTCATTCACATTAGAGATCTAACTAATGTTCACTCGTTCAGCTAATGAACAGCGGCCTCGTGAGCCTGGTGTGAGAGGAGAAACGGCTCAGAGGACCACTTGCTCGGAGTGTTTGCCAACGGCCTTTGAAACATTTACAATATTATCATTTCTTTATAAAAGGATTTTTAAAGAACTGTGTTTTTAAAAGATTAAGAGAGCTTTTGTATCTTAAAACAGCGCAGGCATTTTGATTTTCTTAGACTTTATAGTATCACTATTACAATAATGAGAACGAGAAAATTTAAATCCTTTGTATTAAAGTTTTCAATTGTTTAACATAAACAAAGACATGAAAATATGGTCAATACTAAATTATCACAAATAGATTTTCCATCTTGTTTTATTCGAATGCAACCTTTGTAAAGATTATTTGGTATAAATGCATGGATGGTAGATCGATTGAAGTCATACCAAGGCTTTACAGAAAAGCGGCGTTAAACATCGCCGTGCGTTGTGCTGCGCCGAGTATGTGTACCGGGAGGCCCAAACTGGGAGAAGAGTGCTTAAAGTTTTGCAACGCAGTTCCGACTCCACTGGCGTTACTACCAGCAACATTCTGGTGTACATAGGCTAAATCAATCGCTTATTATCAGGTGATCTGTCTACTCGTCTACTAACTAAAACCAAAAAAATTAATACAAGAACGTTATAATAGTAAAAATATCTAAAATATGTAATCAAATTAGAATTTCATGTTCTGAAATACTCACGCATATTATCACAAGCCTAGAGGTATGAAACAATCACTAAATAATACACGATATTATGTTACATTAAATATTTATTAGAATCCTCGATTGAGGAAGTAGAGGCGACTTCGGTAAACGGGAAATGATTTTAAGAAAACAATTTCGCCGGCCGTTATTGAGAGCTGTATAATAAATAAAACACGACAGTTTGTGTAGCTTCGAAAAATAAGCAGGATGAAGACTTAGTAAATAATAGCCTATTATAGTCGAATCCGAATTATTTATAGCAGTGTCCATGACATCGTTTGCGCAGAAATTCGTTTCTTACACAAAGTCTTTGTGGGAAATCTGAAACAAAATAGCGAGTTTGTATGGCTTAAAGCTTACTACAATACGAGTATAATAATACTTTGGTAAACAAATATAAAGGATATTCGATGTTTCAATATTTCAAACACACAAATAAGGAGGGCTCTCCACTGCAACACAGTTTATTATAACTTCTCAGACTGTGAACATGACAATATACTTATGTACTCTGTAACATTTGACCGGAACAACCAATTGTTTTATAATTGTATTTTTAGGTATTCAATTTCTATCTATAGCTAATCAAATTGAGTTAAAATAACTCAAGAAAAAAAAATGTTCATTATGCATGAAATTCATGTCGAGTTGTATCAATATGTTGCTAAGTGAATTCCCGTCTTACAAGACGTATGAAGCGTTGCTGAATGACATTCTACCATTCTCACAAGCCGCTCCTCCGTAGCTTTGTTGCGAATAAATCGGCTGTAAGCATAAATCCGGAGCGTCTCTCCGCCATTTCGTTTCGTCACTGCGACCACAGTGTTTAGATTTAGCAGTCGCTACGGTCCGGGACAGATAGTGAGGCGTGTACGGACCATTGTAATAAGAAAAGTCCCATACCTTGGTCACATCTTAAGAAACCATCTTCTTCAGAATATCTATATCTTCTTCTTAGTCTGACCCTCCTAACGGAGTGGTCGGGGTCATGGTTGTCTTTTGGGTACGCTGTTAGCGAGTTTTCTCCATTTTTCTCTGTTAGTGGCACTTCTTGTACACTCAGTTACTGAACACCCGTGATGGATTTAATACTGTCCGTCCATCTTGTTGGTGATCGAACCTCGTGACGCCGACCCGCCACTCCTCCCTGCACCACTAAGCGTTCCAAAGAGCTCTCGTTTCGGATAATATGTCCAAACATTGTAAGAATTCGCATTTGCACAATCGACGAAAGTCTTTGTTGATACCAGCACTTTCAGGACAGAGACGTTGGTACGGTGGCAGGTCCATTTTATTTGGGTAAGCGCCTCCAGGCACCACATCTCAAGGGCCTTCAATCTTAATTTCAAGGGAATATCTATATGTTCCTCCGAAAAAATGCTGTGAATCTCAGAATTGTCAGGTGAAAAATGTCTTGGTTCACGAACATCATCACACATCTGGAAAACACCCAATCTATAGTAAAGAAGTGAAACCTCAAAAGAACGCTACGATAGACTAGGAGCGGGCGAGCCGATTAGCGCCTTAAATTAAAGGCGCTAATGTCTTTAGACAATTGAAAGATTCAGAAACCGTAATACACTGCTCTACGCTCAGTTGCAGCTTTAGTTTCCACTTTCAAAGTACGTTTAGTTCAATATCAATTGAGGAAATTTAACTACTTACGAGTAATTATTGTAACTTGATTTGTGGTTTGACGAAGTCTAGGTCGTCCGGTGGCGCGATGGGTCGACGACTTCGCTAAAATCGGAGGGGCTACATGGATCCGAGCAGCTCAGGACCGGGCACATTGGCGAAAGGGAAGGGAGGCCTATACTCAGCAGTGGGTACTACCGGGCTGATGATGATGATGATAATGATATGTGGTTTCACATTCACAACGGTTTCAGAAAATCCGTCCCTATAGTTTACCCTTATTAGTTGTTTTGTGAAACAGTTTGTGCTTACTAGTAATTCTTATACTGTGCCCGCCAGAAATGTGAATACATTATTTTAATACACGAAGCCGCACAAAGGGGGCCGCGCGCGCCTCGCACACTAAAAGGTGCGAAACTCCATTAGTGTCATAAAACGTACATTTTACACCGCAAGTGTCCGTCCGGCGAATTTGCGAAGACGCGGGACTTTCTCCCAGCTTTACGAGCTTGAGTGTTCTTTGGGTTTACTTTCAAAAGATTTTGCTGAGTGTTATTTTTACCTGACTTTTTCCCAACGGAGAAGCCAAAAAAGAAGTTTGTTGTCGAAAGAGCGCAAAAACTGTTAGTGTTGTTTCCCAGTGCGGGTTTCAACCCGCATGCGACTAGCTGCCCTTTTTTCGATATTTATATTTGTGTATTTTTAGGATTCCCTACCTCATGAGGAAAAAATAGGACCGGTTTTAGTACATCTGTGTGGCTTTTTGTAGCCTTTAATTAGGACCGGGTAAAAGGAATCGATCGAGTTGAAATTTAACCGTTCATTTAGATCTACGGTGCCGTTGTCCTGAAAAATCAAACCTTCCATATTATAATATTTTTCCACATTATAGCAATATTAATAAACAATAAAGGTATTAAGCGCCAGTTAGTCATTTTAACTTTCAGCTTTCATAGGATTTAGCTAGCATTTTGCAACTCCAAATTGTGAAGCAAAATTGTTTACCTTGGGTGATTTTCCCAAAGTACCGTATCAAATACCGGTGGCATGTTTCTGGAGCTGTCTTTTCTCCTTTACATAAAAACCATTTATAGCTTATTGAGATTAAGGTTAACTGTCATATTTATAGACTGTAAGTTGTGTGGAATAATATATTTTTTTATAATGCCAATTTGTTACTGTTTCTAGAGTCCGGTGGTGCAATCCCGGTGGCGAAAATGTATGTAAAGTGGTTTTAAAAATTCGCCACCGTAATTAGGTTGTTGAAATTCCCACTCTTTTAAGAAGACATTGGACACAGGCGTGTTTATCAGTTCAAACATGCTGCGTTTAAACTTCTGATAGAGAAAGACAACTACGTAAGAATATGAAAGCTAGTAGAGCGCAGTTTATACCGCACGCTCTTGATATTCATCATCGGTAACAACTATTTGGGCCAGCGAGGCGTGTGAAAAGGAAATTGTGTGAGGGTTCGGCGGAAATTCGCGTCATCGACCCGTGCTCAACAACTCAAAACAGCGGAATATCCATTACCATTTGCCACTGCGCATGATGCGTCAAATTGCGATACCAGGTGGCAAAAATATGTGCTAACATAAAACATAGTTATATTTCTTCTTCGTCTCTAAGTTAAAACACGCACACATAGCACGCACTCACACACAGCGCGTGAAAAGCGTACGCGTAACCCTAATATATCACACAATTATGAAAGCCTGGAGCAAGACATGGATGTTTC
>CM026295.1:5888762-6070513 GCA_014851415.1 Cnaphalocrocis medinalis
GATCACGACGACGCGTCGTAGAGGTTGTACTCGAGGCGGAAGGGGTCCCCGTGCGGCGCCAGGCGGTGCTGGTGGTAGTCCACCAGGTTGTCGTCGCTGACGGGCGTGGCGGCCAGGCTGATGGTATGCAATGCCTATACTATAGTGACATGCGGGACTCACGACGACGGCGTAGAGGTTGTACTCGAGGCGGAAGGGGTCCCCGTGCGGCGCCAGGCGGTGCTGGTGGTAGTCCACCAGGTTGTCGTCGCTGACGGGCGTGGCGGCCAGGCTGATGGTATGCAATGCCTATACTATAGTGACATGCGGGACTCACGACGACGGCGTAGAGGTTGTACTCGAGGCGGAAGGGGTCCCCGTGCGGCGCCAGGCGGTGCTGGTGGTAGTCCACCAGGTTGTCGTCGCTGACGGGCGTGGCGGCCAGGCTGATGGTATGCATGCCTATACTATAGTGACATGCGGGACTCACGACGACGGCGTAGAGGTTGTACTCGAGGCGGAAGGGGTCCCCGTGCGGCGCCAGGCGGTGCTGGTGGTAGTCCACCAGGTTGTCGTCGCTGACGGGCGTGGCGGCCAGGCTGATGGTATGCAATGCCTATACTATAGTGACATGCGGGACTCACGACGACGGCGTAGAGGTTGTACTCGAGGCGGAAGGGGTCCCCGTGCGGCGCCAGGCGGTGCTGGTGGTAGTCCACCAGGTTGTCGTCGCTGAACGGGCGTGGCGGCCAGGCTGATGGTATGCAATGCCTATACTATAGTGACATGCGGGACTCACGACGACGGCGTAGAGGTTGTACTCGAGGCGGAAGGGGTCCCCGTGCGGCGCCAGGCGGTGCTGGTGGTAGTCCACCAGGTTGTCGTCGCTGACGGGCGTGGCGGCCAGGCTGATGGTATGCAATGCCTATACTATAGTGACATGCGGGACTCACGACGACGGCGTAGAGGTTGTACTCGAGGCGGAAGGGGTCCCCGTGCGGCGCCAGGCGGTGCTGGTGGTAGTCCCACCAGGTTGTCGTCGCTGACGGGCGTGGCGGCCAGGCTGATGGTATGCAATGCCTATACTATAGTGACATGCGGGACTCACGACGACGGCGTAGAGGTTGTACTCGAGGCGGAAGGGGTCCCCGTGCGGCGCCAGGCGGTGCTGGTGGTAGTCCACCAGGTTGTCGTCGCTGACGGGCGTGGCGGCGAGGCTGGCCGACTCCAGGCGCTGGCGCCGCGCGCCCAGCGACTCCCGCCGCGGCCCCGCGGGCGCCGCCTGCCGCAAACAACACTCACAATTCAAACTTGAGCCATTATCATCAGGTCACCTTTACCCAATTGGCAAAGCAGAACACAATGTGACAAGTAAATTTTTAGATCATTTTGGTCAAGAGCTTTGACACATCATTTCAAAAACCGCAAACAAAATTGAAACTGATCCAGAGGCGCGCTCCACGTTCCAAGAAAAAATCTAGAAAGTTTTATTCGCTATTCAAAATTTCGAAAACTTTTAGAACGTTTGTGTGAACGACTGTGAAGGCGGAAAATATCTACACCAGTATAGAACATTCTGGGAACCTTCGTCTACATTCCCGAAAAAACATGTAAGATCTAGCAACTATACGTTTGCCAACTAATGTAGAACAGATATGGCTCTTCTGCATTAGGGATAAGCTCTGTTTTCGTTTACAGGGGGTACATAGTCGTAACATAAGTTTAGATAATGGGGACACTACTATCAAGCTATATACTGTCTCACTGCAGCAGGACAAAGGCCTCAATCATAGAAAGCAATGGAAGAAACAATAAAATTTCTCTGGTGAATCTTCTTTTTGTACTCTCGTATGACGCACTTTACGTCGCCCAAGGCTCAGCCTGAAAATCAGCGCCGCAGCGGCCCCTTGCTGCTGTAGCAAATGCTGAGGTTGTGCCTGTTGGCCGCAAAACATTACTTCTATTTTGTAATACCATTGTATGTACCTACCTACCTTGTATTGTTGTGTATGTTAATGTAATGTTTACTGTAATTTGTTTCTTTGTTTTTTGCTTTTGTGGCCAATAAACGTTATTTATCTATCTAAAATAAATCTGACCTTAGGCTTCTGCTTAGGCTCGTCCTCTCTCTCGTCCTCCCTCTCATCGTCGTCGCTCTCGCTCTCGCTGATGGCGTGGTCGGCGTTGAACAGCGACTCGCGCCGCCTGGCGTTGAGCTCGCGGTACCGCAGCACGGTCTCCTGCGGCACGGCCGCGAGGAACTCCGTCGGGTCGAAGTTCTCGAACGGGAAGTTTACCACCTTGTGCGATTTGATCCACTTGTTGTTCACGTATTGGAAACGCTTTAGGTGGATTATCTGGAAGGTGAAATGATGGGTGTTAACTTTTCTTTTTTACGACTTATAGTCGGGCCGTTGTATCATGCCCGATTGACAATACCTTTTTTTATTTTGCATTTATCCTTGTTATGAGGAAACACATTTCGCGAATCATAAAGAAACATTTTAAATATAAAACTTCATTTCATAATGTCAAAGGCACCTAATTATCTAATTATTTGTCTTTTATTACTTAAAATAATTTGAGACTAAAAAGAAAACGTAAAATATCAATCATAACGCATTACAAAAATTACGCCGTTGACACGTTTTCAAAGGACGTAACCTGCAATAGCACCGCGTATTTTTTAAATACTAGTTATTTATCACTTGAAGGTTTTAATATTTATTTTGAAAATAAATTTCGCGTTTCGTTTCTTCTCTTAAATACGAAATGCTAAGGAATGGAACAACTTGCCGGTTTCTGTAATCCAAATAGGTACAATTTGGGTGTCTTTAAGTCGAGAGTGAATAGGCTTCTTCTGGGAAAACACGCTACATCTTAGACTCATTGTCCTCTCCATCAGGTGAGATGAGTCAAGTGCAAACCCAAAAAATTTTTTTTTAATATGGGAAACTGCCCTTAGTAGAAATAACTGTTACTTATATGATTCGCCAATTTTACCGTTGTCCCTCACTAGTGCTTTCAGTTTGACATTTGTCAAATCGGGCATGATACAACGGCCCGACTATAGTAAAACTTTAATTAAACTGAGTGTAGTACTGAGTGTGTAGTGACTGCGTGTGTGAGTGTAGTGTAGGTTTCATGAGGCGTGACGATTAATAAATAACATGTAACGATTCATAGGGCAGGTGAAGTACCGATGTGTTAGATTTGTAATCTATCTGTAATACCTTTGCTTGGTGTTTAGTCTATGTAGTGTGGTGTAGTGTGTGTAGTGTGTACTCACGAGCACGGGCGGCGCGCGCCAGAGCTGCCAGCTTCTTGCGGCGGGCTGCAGCGCGCGGCAGGCGGCGCAGTGGTAGCGCTGCTCCAGCGCCTCGTCGCTGGTGAAGGCTGTGTGTGTGTAGTGTGTGTAGTGTGTGTAGTGTGTACTCACGAGCACGGGCGGCGCGCGCCAGAGCTGCAGCTTCTTGGCGGCGGCTGCAGCGCGCGGCAGGCGGCGCAGTGGTAGCGCTGCTCCAGCGCCTCGTCGCTGGTGAAGGCTGTGTGTGTGTAGTGTGTGTAGTGTGTACCTCACGAGCACGGGCGGCGCGCGCCAGAGCTGCAGCTTCTTGGCGGCGGGCTGCAGCGCGCGGCAGGCGGCGCAGTGGTAGCGCTGCTCCAGCGCCTCGTCGCTGGTGAAGGCTGTGTGTGTGTAGTGTGTGTAGTGTGTACTCACGAGCACGGGCGGCTGCGCGCCAGAGCTGCAGCTTCTTGGCGGCGGCTGCAGCGCGCGGCAGGCGGCGCAGTGGTAGCGCTGCTCCAGCGCCTCGTCGCTGGTGAAGGCTGTGGTGTGTGTAGTGTGTGTAGTGTGTACTCACGAGCACGGGCGGCGCGCGCCAGAGCTGCAGCTTCTTGGCGGCGGGCTGCAGCGCGCGGCAGGCGGCGCAGTGGTAGCGCTGCTCCAGCGCCTCGTCGCTGGTGAAGGCTGTGTGTGTGTAGTGTGTGTAGTGTTGTACTCACGAGCACGGGCGGCGCGCGCCAGAGCTGCAGCTTCTTGGCGGCGGGCTGCATGCGCGCGGCAGGCGGCGCAGTGGTAGCGCTGCTCCAGCGCCTCGTCGCTGGTGAAGGCTGTGTGTGTGTAGTGTGTGTAGTGTGTACTCACGAGCACGGGCGGCGCGCGCCAGAGCTGCAGCTTCTTGGCGGCGGGCTGCAGCGCGCGGCAGGCGGCGCAGTGGTAGCGCTGCTCCAGCGCCTCGTCGCTGGTGAAGGCTGTGTGTGTGTAGTGTGTGTAGTGTGTACTCACGAGCACGGGCGGCGCGCGCCAGAGCTGCAGCTTCTTGGCGGCGGGCTGCAGCGCGCGGCAGGCGGCGCAGTGGTAGCGCTGCTCCAGCGCCTCGTCGCTGGTGAAGGCTGTGTGTGTGTAGTGTGTGTAGTGTGTACTCACGAGCACGGGCGGCGCGCGCGCCAGAGCTGCAGCTTCTTGGCGGCGGGCTGCAGCGCGCGGCAGGCGGCGCAGTGGTAGCGCTGCTCCAGCGCCTCGTCGCTGGTGAAGGCTGTGTGTGTGTAGTGTGTGTAGTGTGTACTCACGAGCACGGGCGGCGCGCGCCAGAGCTGCAGCTTCTTGGCGGCGGGCTGCAGCGCGCGGCAGGCGGCGCAGTGGTAGCGCTGCTCCAGCGCCTCGTCGCTGGTGAAGGCTGTGTGTGTGTAGTGTGTGTAGTGTGTGTAGTGTGTACTCACGAGCACGGGCGGCGCGCGCCAGAGCTGCAGCTTCTTGGCGGCGGGCTGCAGCGCGCGGCAGGCGGCGCAGTGGTAGCGCTGCTCCAGCGCCTCGTCGCTGGTGAAGGCTGTGTGTGTGTAGTGTGTGTAGTGTGTACTCACGAGCACGGGCGGCGCGCGCCAGAGCTGCAGCTTCTTGGCGGCGGGCTGCAGCGCGCGGCAGGCGGCGCAGTGGTAGCGCTGCTCCAGCGCCTCGTCGCTGGTGAAGGCTGTGTGTGTGTAGTGTGTGTAGTGTGTACTCACGAGCACGGGCGGCGCGCGCCAGAGCTGCAGCTTCTTGGCGGCGGGCTGCAGCGCGCGGCAGGCGGCGCAGTGGTAGCGCTGCTCCAGCGCACTCGTCGCTGGTGAAGGCTGTGTGTGTGTAGTGTGTGTAGTGTGTGTAGTGTGTACTCACGAGCACGGGCGGCGCGCGCCAGAGCTGCAGCTTCTTGGCGGCGGGCTGCAGCGCGCGGCAGGCGGCGCAGTGGTAGCGCTGCTCCAGCGCCTCGTCGCTGGTGAAGGCTGTGTGTGTTGTAGTTGTGTGTAGTGTGTACTCACGAGCACGGGCGGCGCGCGCCAGAGCTGCAGCTTCTTGGCGGCGGGCTGCAGCGCGCGGCAGGCGGCGCAGTGGTTAGCGCTGCTCCAGCGCCTCGTCGCTGGTGAAGGCTGTGTGTGTGTAGTGTGTGTAGTGTGTGTAGTGTTGTACTCACGAGCACGGGCGGCGCGCGCCAGAGCTGCAGCTTCTTGGCGGCGGGCTGCAGCGCGCGGCAGGCGGCGCAGTGGTAGCGCTGCTCCAGCGCCTCGTCGCTGGTGAAGGCTGTGTGTGTGTAGTGTGTGTAGTGTGTGTAGTGTGTACTCACGAGCACGGGCGGCGCGCGCCAGAGCTGCAGCTCTTGGCGGCGGGCTGCAGCGCGCGGCAGGCGGCGCAGTGGTAGCGCTGCTCCAGCGCCTCGTCGCTGGTGAAGGCTGTGTGTGTGTAGTGTGTGTAGTGTGTACTCACGAGCACGGGCGGCGCGCGCCAGAGCTGCAGCTTCTTGGCGGCGGGCTGCAGCGCGCGGCAGGCGGCGCAGTGGTAGCGCTGCTCCAGCGCCTCGTCGCTGGTGAAGGCTTGTGTGTGTGTAGTGTGTGTAGTGTGTACTCACGAGCACGGGCGGCGCGCGCCAGAGCTGCAGCTTCTTGGCGGCGGGCTGCAGCGCGCGGCAGGCGGCGCAGTGGTAGCGCTGCTCCAGCGCCTCGTCGCTGGTGAAGGCTGTGTGTGTGTAGTGTGTGTAGTGTGTACTCACGAGCACGGGCGGCGCGCGCCAGAGCTGCAGCTTCTTGGCGGCGGGCTGCAGCGCGCGGCAGGCGGCGCAGTGGTAGCGCTGCTCCAGCGCCTCGTCGCTGGTGAAGGCTGTGTGTGTGTAGTGTGTGTAGTGTGTGTAGTGTGTACTCACGAGCACGGGCGGCGCGCGCCAGAGCTGCAGCTTCTTGGCGGCGGGCTGCAGCGCGCGGCAGGCGGCGCAGTGGTAGCGCTGCTCCAGCGCCTCGTCGCTGGTGAAGGCTGTGTGTGTGTAGTGTGTGTAGTGTGTACTCACGAGCACGGGCGGCGCGCGCCAGAGCTGCAGCTTCTTGGCGGCGGGCTGCAGCGCGCGGCAGGCGGCGCAGTGGTAGCGCTGCTCCAGCGCCTCGTCGCTGGTGAAGGCTGTGTGTGTAGTGTGTGTAGTGTGTGTAGTGTGTACTCACGAGCACGGGCGGCGCGCGCCGAGCTGCAGTTCTTGGCGGGGGCTGCAGCGCGCGGCAGGCGGCGCAGTGGTAGCGCTGCTCCAGCGCCTCGTCGCTGGTGAAGGCTGTGTGTGTGTTGTGTGTAGTGTGTACTCACGAGCACGGGCGGCGCGCGCCAGAGCTGCAGCTTCTGGCGGCGGGCTGCAGCGCGCGGCAGGCGGCGCAGTGGTAGCGCTGCTCCAGCGCCTCGTCGCTGGTGAAGGCTGTGTGTGTGTAGTGTGTGTAGTGTGTGTAGTGTGTACTCACGAGCACGGGCGGCGCGCGCCAGAGCTGCAGCTTCTTGGCGGCGGGCTGCAGCGCGCGGCAGGCGGCGCAGTGGTAGCGCTGCTCCAGCGCCTCGTCGCTGGTGAAGGCGCGCAGGCACGACGCCAGGTCCACGGCCGCCGCCGCCGCGCCGCACTCGCCCACCGACGCGTGCGCCACCCACGCCTGAAGGAAAGGCAACCGTTTAAGCCTTCAAGAAACTTTTTATAAATATGTCGCATCCGGTCATAGATTATAAACGACGAGACGCAGGCGCGCCAAGCGGTGACAGCGGGAACTACGGCTCCGCGCGGTTCGACAGAATCGTGACTAGCTAGTATAGCGAGAGCAATCCTAGCAAGTGATGAGGTCTGGAAGGCCTTCGCTGCCTTTTGCGAGCAGGTGATGGCAGCGAAGGAAGCGACAGAGCGCGAGCGAGAGGCAGATTCTCTTGCCCTCGCGCTCCGAAGGGCAAGGAGGGGGAGAGGACGACGTCAATATGAGCGTCTCCTCCCTCTCCGTAATGATCCGCCGGCGGGTAATACAGGGGTACTACCACCGACATTGCACGGACACCCTCCACAGCCCGGAGGGGACGGCTCAACTCTCTCTGCTGTCCCCTCCCGCTCCCCTGAACCCCGGGGAGCACCCGCCGGGGCCCGCTGTGAAATGGCGGGCCACCGTCCGGGTCATGATGTGTGTGTGTGGCGGGTACCTTCTCCCGGGTGGTCTGGTAGCGCAGGTGCAGCGCGGTGGGGTCCCAGTCGATGCCAGCAGCAGGCCGGCCGCCGGGTCATGATGTGTGTGTGTGGCGGGTACCTTCTCCCTGTGGTCTGGGTAGCGCAGGTGCAGCGCGGTGGGGTCCCAGTCGATGGCCAGCAGCAGGCCGGCCGCCGGGTCATGATGTGTGTGTGTGGCGGGTACCTTCTCCCTGGTGGTCTGGTAGCGCAGGTGCAGCGCGGTGGGGTCCCAGTCGATGGCCAGCAGCAGGCCGGCCGCCGGGTCATGATGTGTGTGTGTGGCGGGGTACCTTCTCCCTGGTGGTCTGGTAGCGCAGGTGCAGCGCGGTGGGGTCCCAGTCGATGGCCAGCAGCAGCCGGCCGCCGGGTCATGATGTGTGTGTGTGGCGGGTACCTTCTCCCTGGTGGTCTGGTAGCGCAGGTGCAGCGCGGTGGGGTCCCAGTCGATGGCCAGCAGCAGGCCGGCCGCCGGGTCATGATGTGTGTGTGTGGCGGGTACCTTCTCCCTGGTGGTCTGGTAGCGGCAGGTGCAGCGCGGTGGGGTCCCAGTCGATGGCCAGCAGCAGGCCGGCCGCCGGGTCATGATGTGTGTGTGTGGCGGGTACCTTCTCCCTGGTGGTCTGGTAGCGCAGGTGCAGCGCGGTGGGGTCCCAGTCGATGGCCAGCAGCAGGCCGGCCGCCGGGTCATGATGTGTGTGTGTGCGGGTACCTTCTCCCTGGTGGTCTGGTAGCGCAGGTGCAGCGCGGTGGGGTCCCAGTCGATGGCCAGCAGCAGGCCGGCCGCCGGGTCATGATGTGTGTGTGTGGCGGGTACCTTCTCCCTGGTGGTCTGGTAGCGCAGGTGCAGCGCGGTGGGGTCCCAGTCGATGGCCAGCAGCAGGCCGGCCGCCGGGTCATGATGTGTGTGTGTGGCGGGTACCTTCTCCCTGGTGGTCTGGTAGCGCAGGTGCAGCGCGGTGGGGTCCCAGTCGATGGCCAGCAGCAGGCCGGCCGCCGGGTCATGATGTGTGTGTGTGGCGGGTACCTTCTCCCTGGTGGTCTGGTAGCGCAGGTGCAGCGCGGTGGGGTCCCAGTCGATGGCCAGCAGCAGGCCGGCCGCCGGGTCATGATGTGTGTGTGTGGCGGGTACCTTCTCCCTGGTGGTCTGGTAGCGCAGGTGCAGCGCGGTGGGGTCCCAGTCGATGGCCAGCAGCAGGCCGGCCGCCGGGTCATGATGTGTGTGTGTGGCGGGTACCTTCTCCCTGGTGGTCTGGTAGCGCAGGTGCAGCGCGGTGGGGTCCCAGTCGATGGCCAGCAGCAGGCCGGCCGCCGGGTCATGATGTGTGTGTGTGGCGGGTACCTTCTCCCTGGTGGTCTGGTAGCGCAGGTGCAGCGCGGTGGGGTCCCAGTCGATGGCCAGCAGCAGGCCGGCCGCCGGGTCATGATGTGTGTGTGTGGCGGGTACCTTCTCCCTGGTGGTCTGGTAGCGCAGGTGCAGCGCGGTGGGGTCCCAGTCGATGGCCAGCAGCAGGCCGGCCGCCGGGTCATGATGTGTGTGTGTGGCGGGTACCTTCTCCCTGGTGGTCTGGTAGCGCAGGTGCAGCGCGGTGGGGTCCCAGTCGATGGCCAGCAGCAGGCCGGCCGCCGGGTCATGATGTGTGTGTGTGGCGGGTACCTTCTCCCTGGTGGTCTGGTAGCGCAGGTGCAGCGCGGTGGGGTCCCAGTCGATGGCCAGCAGCAGGCCGGCCGCCGGGTCATGATGTGTGTGTGTGGCGGGTACCTTCTCCCTGGTGTCTGGTAGCGCAGGTGCAGCGCGGTGGGGGTCCCAGTCGATGGCCAGCAGCAGGCCGGCCGCCGGGTCATGATGTGTGTGTGTGGCGGGTACCTTCTCCCTGGTGGTCTGGTAGCGCAGGTGCAGCGCGGTGGGGTCCCAGTCGATGGCCAGCAGCAGGCCGGCCGCCGGGTCATGATGTGTGTGTGTGGCGGGTACCTTCTCCCTGGTGGTCTTGGTAGCGCAGGTGCAGCGCGGTGGGGTCCCAGTCGATGGCCAGCAGCAGAGCCGGCCGCCGGGTCATGATGTGTGTGTGTGGCGGGTACCTTCTCCCTGGTGGTCTGGTAGCGCAGGTGCAGCGCGGTGGGGGTCCCAGTCGATGGCCAGCAGCAGGCCGGCCGCCGGGTCATGATGTGTGTGTGTGGCGGGTACCTTCTCCCTGGTGGTCTGGTAGCGCAGGTGCAGCGCGGTGGGGTCCCAGTCGATGGCCAGCAGCAGGCCGGCCGCCGGGTCATGATTGTGTGTGTGTGGCGGGTACCTTCTCCCCTGGTGGTCTGGTAGCGCAGGTGCAGCGCGGTGGGGTCCCAGTCGATGGCCAGCAGCAGGCCGGCCGCCGGGTCATGATGTGTGTGTGTGGCGGGTACCTTCTCCCTGGTGGTCTGGTAGCGCAGGTGCAGCGCGGTGGGGTCCCAGTCGATGGCCAGCAGCAGGCCGGCCGCCGGGTCATGATGTGTGTGTGTGGCGGGTACCTTCTCCCTGGTGGTCTGGTAGCGCAGGTGCAGCGCGGTGGGGTCCCAGTCGATGGCCAGCAGCAGGCCGCGTCGCGCGCCGCCCACCTCCAGCCGCCGGATCACGCCCTGCTCTGTACTCGACGACAGCTCGTCCTGGACACAGTGTTTGTTACTCATAACACATTACAAAAGATGAAAAAGTGTTAAGAAGAAGACATACTTGCAGAAAATAGTTATTTATAATTTAAAACGTTTAAATGCTTCGTTGGATGTATGTGTGTGTGATATTTTTAATTAGTGATCGTTCATTCAGGCGCAGATTTATCTAAACTTTCACAGTTTGAGCATTAAAAAATAATATGGACGTGACTTTCTAAATTAAATTGATAAAATATGATTAGAAAATTAATTTACTTTAATATATATTTTTTTCAATTGGTAGCTATGATTACATTTGCAAGAATGTAGTGCATAACTGTGGGAGAGCCACGCTTCGGCATGAATGGGCCGGCTCGACCGGAGTGATACCACTGCCTCACAGAAAACCGGCGTGAAGCAGCCCCTGTGCTGTGTTTCGCCGAGTGAGTGAGGGTACCGGAGGCCCACTCGGAGGGGAAGGGGATAAAAGGTTGGCAGCGCACTTGTAACTCCACTGGTGTTGCAAGTGTCCATGGGCGGCGGCAATTGCTTACCATCAGGTGATCCGCCTGCTCGCCTGCTACCTATCACATAAAAAAAAAACATAAATACATGAGTTACTAATACAATTTAATGTTGTGAAGTGCTAGACACAATAATTCTTAAATGTCAAGTTTAGGCATTAAATTTGCTACCATAAAAGTTAAAAACAATGTACTCGTAAGTTAATAAACAATCATATGATGAGAGCTACAGTGGGGGCATACTCACAGTGTCCCGGCGGCGCGCGCTGTGCTGGCGCTGCAGCTTGACGGCGGCGGCGGGCGAGCGCGGGCTGCCCGCCGCGCCCGGGTCCACCGGCGCCTCCGTCGCGGCCCCCGAGCCCCCCGAGCCCGCCACGTCGCTACTCGGACATTCACCTGCAAGATAGATAGATACTCTTTATTGCACAACACATTACAGAACTTAATGCTAAATAATTTACAAATACAATATCGGCGGCCTTATCGCTAATAGCGATCTCTTCCAGACAACCTTTGGGTAGATGAATAATGCAGCGAATTAACAAGGGGTAAGGCAGTGCAGATCTATTATGTAGGTAATAAGATAAATACATCATAATAAATACATAAATGCATACTAGTAATAAAGTTCGTTTACAAATCATCATCAATTACAGTGCCTTTTTAGGGTTCCGTAGCCAAAATGGCAAAAACGGAACCCTTATAGTTTCGTCATGTCCGTCTGTCCGTCTGTCCGTCTGTCACAGCCGATTTACTCGGAAACTATAAGTACTACAGTGATGAAATTTGATGGGAATATGTGTTGTATGAAACCGCTACAAAAATATGACACTAAATAGTATAAAAAGATTTGGGGGTGGGGCCCCCCATACATGTAACTGAGGGATGAAATTTTTTTTTTCGATGTACATACCCGTGTGGGGTATCAATGGAAAGGTCTTTTAAAATGATATAAAGTTTTCTAAAAAACATTTTTCTTAAAGTGAACGGTTTTTGAGATATCAGCTCTCAAAGTCGTAAAAAGTATGTCCCCCCCCCCCTCTATTTTTATAACTACGGGGTATAAAATTCTAAAAAAAATAGAGGTGATGCATGCTAATTAACTCTTTCAACGATTTTTGGTTTGATTAAAGTATCTCTTATAGTTTTTGAGATAGGTTGATTTAACTGTAATTTTGGTTAAGTTTATTATATTTGCTGCTACGGAACCCTTTGTGCGCGAGCCCGACTCGCACTTGGCCGGTTTTTTTTTCTAAATGTTACGTCACGAGTTTCAATCATCCGTTTTACATTTTGGGTTATAAGTTTGACTCGACTCTAATATTATTACAGTGTGTTTTTCTTTTTTATTTACTTATTTTCATCATTAATTTAATAGCTTTAGAAAGACGTAGTCGAAAATGATCTGCGCTAACTTCAGGCCAATAATTGACAACAAGAGTGCAAGATCCACCAAAGTGGCATTCTCTTGTTCCGGAGGTCAAGACCCGTCTCGGGTCGCTGAGCCAGTGGAGATAAGTCAAACGAGATCTCATTTGCCGGGAGGGAACCACAAGTGTATGGAAATATATAATTTAAAGTAGGTGTTACCGTTGAGTGGAGACCGCGACTCGGTAAGCGTAGTGTTGAACGCCCTGCGACAAGATGGGATGATGACATTCGAAGGCTGGCTGGTGTGGGCTGGATGAAAGTGGCCGAAAAGCGGAAGCGGTGGCGTGCATTAGGGGAGACCTATGTCCAGCAGTGGACGAGTGTGGGTTGCTGAAGATGATGTGTTACCGCAGCAGTAGAGCAGCGGGCGGTGGTCGGTGGGAAGCGCGCAGCCGCGGCACAGCTGCGGCCAGGCGCAGGCGCCGCACCACGCGCCGCCCGCGCCCACCAGCCGCAGCGTGAACGGGAACTCGTAGCCCAGGCTGTCGTCGCTGCACACACAACACACACTTACTAACACACCGATAGACATACCGGACTATAGTCTATTTCAATTATGATGTCCCTTTGGAAAGATGTCAAAAGTTCAGTACTAAGGAAGTACTCTTAGAAATCGATATTCAGCGGCATCGATTATCGATTTGTAACCAATTTTAATCAAAGTAACTTTCAACAACTAAGGTTTTTTAGAGATTGTCGAAAGAACACTTTTAGACTTTATTTGGCATTACAAACAAAACAATAAACGACACTCAACAACAAAACAACAAACTAACTTAAGAAAAACACGTACGTGTCTTATTGTATAATCCGCGGCATCTAACAATAGCGATGACCGTTAGTTTGCGCACTTGTAGAACAGATGAATTTCTACTAAAATTGGTTTCTGCGCACTCAAGGTCATCGCTATTGTTTCATGCTGCAGACTTAGTCGTAGGCTTTTCTGCACTCTTCTCGTAGTGATTGAAGTGACACTTAAAATGGCAGATAATGATTAATGAACACGATTTTTTTAAATCGGCAAATATATAATTTTGTATCTCTAGAACATGCCGAATACTTGAGGTGCGTCACTATGTTCAAAAGTCAATCACAAACCATAGTACGTAACCGCAATCGCGCAAAAATAACTATTGTTTTATTTTGAAGTTTACATTATTTTGAGCATTATATTCAAAAACAATATGTTAATTTTGCTTGTGAATCAATTGTAGGATGTTTTTGGATTATTGTATAATTTTCAAATGACGATTAACAACCAAATACAAAAAGGGACTTCATAATTGAATGTATTGAAACAGACTATAATTGTAGGGTATTTTTGTATAATTGTATATTTTCCTAATGACGATTTACTACCAAGTACAAAAAGATATAATATTTGATTTGATCTATAGATCTCGCGCGTTACGTACACGTAACATGCAGAGTTACGTTCTTCGAAATGTCCAGAGGGACATCATAATTGAAACAGACTATAACATGCGCGCCGCGAGTAAATTTTGTCGACACAATACGAGTGCTGACAAAATTAACTCGCGGCGCGTCGCGTCGGATCAAGTTGCTTTTCGCTCACCTGACTGAGCGATGAGCAAGATAGAAGGATGCGCTCTCGCGAACGAGAGTCGACAAAATTTTGTCGCATGTTAGGCCTAATGATGACACAAATTTAAATCACCATAAATACTATACAGAGTGTATGTGTAAACATTTACATCGCTTTAAGTTTAGTTTTGAAAATTCGACTTCCCCTACAAAATAACCAAATCACTTTGACCGACTTTGTATGAAAGGATTAATGATACACTCATTCATTTCATATTATATCAAACGAATAAAAGAAAGAAATTTTTTTTATATTAGTATCCTTGTACGGTCTAATTACCGTACATGGCCCGCGTCAGCATTATTATTAGTCAGTTCACGTTCCATCAAGTCTGCGTGTACTCGTATCATGTAATTTGTGAGCAAGACAATAAACATATTCTATCTGCAATCGAGACTATTGTTATCAAGAAACCCAAGCAACTACAAAGGTGTACCTATCTACCAAGAGACCATATAATCCTAATTACTTGTTCAAGAAACTTACCAATCTGTAGCATGATTTGTTTGCTCGTGTGTCGGTGGCCGCGCACTGAGTAGCCTCGCGACCTGAAACCGTAGACGTGTATTAAATGCAACTATAGGTGTAGGACTGAAAGACCGAATACGAAACTAAATTAACCCAAAGCTTCGACCTATCTCTCGAAATAGCGAGCTGAAATGACGGTGAGCTACTCATTTGAGGTGCAGAACTAACAGGTTTTGCGACTAATTACTGAAGTGGAGACCTAATCTTAATAAGCGTAGTGTAAAACGCCTTCAGAACAGATTTAACATAAAAACATATCATAACAAAGTTCTTTACCAAAAAAATATAACATATCAACAAGTAGGTAATTGTCAATAGCCATGAGATGAGTGACGAGACCAGATGGGGTGACGTTTGGCCTGAGGGCGTTCTACACTACGCTTTGCGCAAGATAGCTAGCTAGAACTGGAATAGCCGAAAATCGATGGGTTTAGAATCGGAAAGTCTATGTTCAGCAGTGGTCTGCAATAGGTTGACGCTGTCCTATATTTATTATTGTAAGTTATTTTGCTCAAATGAAACTCTGTAACTTATTACTATTTGAAAAGAGTAACTACTGAGTTTCTTGCTGGTGTCTTCTCAGTAGAAATCGACGTTCCGAACCAGTGGTAGATTATATTATGTTTTGACATTCATAAGTGTTCTGTATGGACCTAACTTGAATAAAGATTTTTTCATTTTCATTTTCATTTTCATTTTTCATATACCTGCGTCCACACGGCGGCGTAGAGGTCGCGGCCGCTCATGCCGGGCCGCAGCGCCACCAGCAGCGGCACGCCGAACAGCGCCGGCTTGCAGCGCTGCGACGACAGGAAGTACGCGTCCATGCGGCACTGCTTCCTACACCACACAACACCACCCACGTCAACACATCATCGCAACGCCAAAACAACAATCTAATCCAAAACCATCGAGAGAAACAGCATCAGAACAGTTTTCAATTAGGTTTCATAATTTTTGAGAAAAAAGTTACCACCTTCGTTTGACGTTTTTAAGTAAGTTAAGTTAAGTTAAGTATTTTCGCCGTTTTAGGACTCTAATCTTCTCCATAAAACCGTAGACTACATAAATACAGATGTCGCTACTAAAATTACACACAAATCAAATCGGCATTATCCTTATACCCGTAGTAGGTAGGCATAGAGCTTGAAAAAGTGGTCTGTTACAATACACTTAAAACAATAATTAGTAATCGGAACTGGCTTTCCATTAAGCGCAATCGTAGTCAAGCCTAGATTTCTATAATAAAAAAAAAACATATTACTGTAAAGTTAAACTAACCTGTGAACCGCAACCAAATACTGTATCCTCCCGATCTGCACGTGGCTCCCTCCGTCCCTTGCGTCCTCCATGGCGCACATGTTGGACGGCGACGAGCCGAACCTGGCCTTGGCCAGCCGCGGGCTCGCCGGCTTGAGGTTGAGCGAGCGCACGCTGAGCGTGGGCGAGCCGTGGGGGGCGTTGTCCTGGTCCCGCCGCAGCTCCTTGGGCAGCGTGCGGGCGCGGAGGTCCCCCGGGGCGTCGGGGGCGGGGGCGTCCGGGGCGTCCCTGCCGGCGTAGAAGGCGGGCGGACTCTGCGACATGAGGATCTCGGAGCGGGAGCGCTGGAAGGGCCGGGCGTTAGTATGTTACTGTTGGTACTGGTGCGGCTGGCTCGTACGGGACTACATTACAATGGAATTATAAATTATTTTGAGGGAAATGTATGTAGGGTAATAGTAGACTTACACACAAAAAACAGAGCTGTAATAAATATTGTTTTTTGAAAGTAACAATAATTTTAATATTGATGATAAAATAGTGTCATAGTGAGAATAAAATTAATCATTTCGTCTGTATTATGAAAGTTTCTTTATCTTTTATGAGTATTTGAAAAAGAGGGCTATGATTTTTCGATGAGTAGGTGTTGATACTTTAGATGTACGAACCAGCTAAATTAATTAAGTATATAATAAAAATAAGTATAAAACACCCGAGCCTAGAAACAAACTACCTCGCTACAAACAACACAGGAAGGTGGCCCGGCATATAGCACCGCTAGACAGAAATATGAGGTGAGCAGCGCCATCACAAAACATTTTCAAATTAAATTTTATTATTTTTTCAATAACAAAGACTATTTAATACATTGTTAAAGTTCTTTATTCTATACTGATTCTAGGGACCTGTTGCACAATTTAAACATAAAGCATCACGTAGCTGTGCAACAAAAAATATTTTACATAAAAAAAACATACACTCTTGGATTTTACATAAACTCATGAATGTTTTTTTTACAGTCGTGAAACGCAACAATAGTATTCATGACCAATTTATCGATATACATAGGTTCATGATAATAATTTATGCCCCACTTCTAAAACAGATAGCAAGCTCACTGTATGTAATGTATATTATGCAGTGACGGCGCTCTAATACCAATGGTACACACGATGATGAGCATGATCGATGACTTCTACGGTCTACGCTACAGCTAGATGATGGCGGGACTCCAACAAACGGACAGAATCAATGATTTCAACAATCAACAATAATAAGTACAGCACGAGGAATTTGCATGTTTTGTTTATGAATAGGTACTTTTGTTACGTACCTAGGTATGTGTTTAACATTTAAAAGTTAAAACCGTTGCAACAAATAAGGAAGTGGCAAACATACATTTTAAAATCCGTCAGATGGCGTTAAGTAGGCGTGAGGTCCGACTTCGATGGCTTTGGTTGTTTTGTACGTAACAACTTTAATCCGACACGTATATATATTTAACCAATCCATAGATGAACCTGACGCCTATTAAATATTTTTTTTCTTACAGAACTTTCAATTGCCAAAAACCTTTTATGAAATATTACAAAATAAATATTGCTTACAAAAATATTCCTTAGCCCACCCCGATTTTTCTCGAGAGAGGGCGCGAGTGTGCTCGAGTGGAAGCGTTTTACGTTGGCTCCGTATATTTATTACCATATCTTGTAGTAAAAGTGAAAAAACCTCTTTAAAATATATACTCAACTACTCATAAACTCAAGCTGCGTCGTTACTGCTAAAATATATTGCATTTTAACAAAAAACTGTGAGTGAATATCAACAAATACAATCGGCAAATCAGTTATTTTAAGTGAACGTTATTTCAAGTGGCGAGCCAGTGATTCATCCCCTGTGTTTCGAACGCCGCTACACTGACTCATTACCCGTCACTAATAGCAGAGTTCAATCGAAGCAACGGAAGATTTCGTCGCCTAGCGTAAGTGACCGCTTGGCCGAGAGTGTCGAGAGCTGCGCCGCAAGACTCGAATCGATAAGTTCCCGGTTCGAATCCAACAAGTCGCACCTAAGACTTTTTCGATTTTATGACTTTCATTTGTTTGATTCTTCAAGATGACGACAGAAAGATGTAACTCAGGATCACCTACTACTGACATCGAGAATATAACAATGCGAAATAAAAACATACCTAGGTCTAAATCACATCTAGACTTGTCTACATTGACACGAGACTTATTGAATTCTACAATACTGGATACGACGATGTTAAGTATACAAAGCGAAACACAACATAATGATTCATGTAACGAGGAATATCTGCGCGAACTTGTATCTGTAAGATTCGCTCTGGAACAAGCAAACCAAGAGATCGAAAACCTTAACTTAGAGAACAGAAGCATGAAATCAACAATAGATGGACAACAAAAACAAATAGAAACCCTAAAAAGAATTGCATGTGACTTTGGACAACGAAGAGAAAACAACACTCCAATACGAAAAAAAATAATAACATCAATTCAATAATATCGAAGACTTCACCATTAAATTTGGATAAATCTGTTTTATTTAATACATCGACATCAAAATACACGATAGGAACAAAAAGCGAAGTTTTGAACTCCGAGACGAACAACAAATCACCACGAGATGGCGATAGCAGTACTCAACGCTCGGATGTTGGGCATGACCCCGACACAAACAAGAATAAATCTAGCGTTGAAAAAACGAAAACACAGGATATCTCGAAATCAAAAGTATACATTCTTGGTGACGAACAGATTAAAGGATTATCACGAAGACTTCATAATAGCCGCAATTCAATTTTGGAAAATCCTTACTCCATTACTACTGTAGTGAAACCCGGTGCCAAATGTTCCCAAATTCTGAGCTCCTGTGAAGAATTAGAGAAGAATCTCACTCAAAATGACATTGTTATTCTAGCTGTAGGATCCAATGATACAAACCCTTATCTGTTATTTTCTGAACTGGGCACTGCTCTATACAAGTTAAAAAATAATCAAGTATTTGTATTAAACGTCATGTCTAATAAATATCTAAATCTTAAATTACTCAACTATAACTTAAGAATGCTTACCAAAAATTATGACAATTGTAAATTCATAAAGACTAATAAAAATGCTAATAACCTATTAAATGAATTATGTTTTAGAATAAATATAGAAATTGACTACTTACATTACGAGTGTGAATACTTGGTATCGAAACAAAGTAAATTATTGAAATTACACACCACTTCCTCGAATTTTAATGAAACTCAATTAATAAATAAAAATAACAAATTGGTACAATCATCTATTTTGAACTATTTCAAAATTTTGACATCCAAAACAGACAACAAAATGAATAATAATAAAACAAATGACTTTTTTCGAAACTACTAAATTAGTTCTGTTTCACCAAAATATAGCTGGTATTCTTAGTAAGCAAGATACGCTATCTGTCACTTTAAATGAACTGAAAGGGGAAATAGGAAAAATTGATATAATTTGTCTGACGGAAACCTTTATCAAGAAGGGCTCCGAAAAAAATCTAAACTTAAATGGGTACAAACTAGCTGCATCTTTCTGTAGGAAAGAACGCAGAGGAGGATCATGCATTTTGCTAGGCCATGATCTCGACTATAAAATAATTGACGTAGAACAAGCTATGCTTTATTCATTTGAGTGCTGTGCCATAGAATTAAAACAACACAAACTTATAATTGTTTGTATCTATAGGACTCCCAATTCTAAAATAGATACTTTTATGACACAATTGCAAGCTTTAATCAGTAAGTTGTCCCGCAAACATAGTAAAAACATTGTGTTATGCGGTGACTGGAATGTAAACATGATGCAAAATAATAAAAATGAAAGAGAGCTAAATAGTTTATTAAAAAATTATAATTTAATTAATCCACATTAATCAACCCACCCGTAAAAATGCCTGCTTGGATCTAATATGTAGCAATCTCAAGGACAATTATATTGCAAGGACACACTGTGTTTGTTTATCAGACCATGAAACGGGCCAAAGCTTAACTTTTAATGTAGACATAGACTCTAAACTACTCTAAAAAACGCGCGTTCTGGTTTGAGTTCAGACGTGATATGTGTAAAAGTAATGAGAAAAAGTTTCTTGACTGTATATCATCTTTATCTTTTAATGATGTACTTGAAAAAACTGAAGTAGAGGAGGCTTTTTGTAACTTTTATGACATTATAATCCTCTTCTATAATTTATGTTTTCCCTTGATAAGAGTAAAGATAACCCGTAAACCATTAAAAAATCTTTGGCATACTAAAGGTATTAAACGTTGTTGTGTTCGGAAAAGACAGCTGTATCTTAAATATCGACTGGCTATGGCAAACAAAAAGGGCTCCTATAAACTGTATCAATCCTATTCAAAAATATTAAAGAAATGTATAGTACAGGCTCAAAAAAATACAAACGCTTGTTACATTATGAAAGCAAAAAATGTCTGTAAAACAACATGGGACATACTAAAAAAATATATACATAATTCAGATACAATTAAGGACATCAAGGAAATTAAATTAAACAATAATGAATCTATTACTGACCCAATTAAAATTTGTGAAGAATTCAATAAATATTTTATAAACCTGACAAATAACAATATTGACGACCAAAGAGACTTTAGCCAGATACTAAAAAAGATACCGATGCATCACAGGAGTATTTATCTAGCTCCGGTTGATGAATATGATGTTATGAAAATAATAAAAATCTCAAAAAAACTAACTCTACGGGTTGTGATTGCATTAAAACCGACATTTTAAAAAAGAGTGCGAAATATCTTATTAAAGTTTTAACTCACTTAATAAATCTCTCACTTATTCAAGGACGATTCCCGACACAATTAAAGCGATCTGTCGTGAAACCTCTACATAAAATTAATTCTTATGACGAAATGTGCAATTATAGACCAATTACTCTAATCCCAATAATATCGAAGGTCTTTGAGAAAGTGATGTATGATAAAATATACTCATTTTTCACAACGGAAGGGCTATTTAAAGATGAACAATTTGGATTTCGTAAAGATAGGTCTACAACACTAGCTTGCTTCCATTTGATAAAAGAAATTACAAAAAATCTTGACAGTGGAATGCATACGCTTGCCATATTTTTAGATATGTCTAAAGCGTTCGATTTTGTATCTCATAAACTATTACTTGCCAAAATAGAAAGGTACGGTTTAAGAGGAACTGCTTTGTCGTGGATAGCAAGTTACTTATCAGACCGTCAACAATGCGTAGAGATTACAAAAATGACTGGTAGTGAAAAAAAAACATTCTCTTCAAGTTTTTCCTTTAATCGATGTGGTGTACCGCAGGGTAGTGTACTAGGTCCACTTCTTTTCTTACTGTACATCAACGATTTACCGAATGCTCTTAATCAAAAATGCATCCTTTTTGCAGATGACACCACACTAATAACGAAATCTAAAAGCAAAGAAGAGTTGAAAGAAATATCAAATATAGCATTAGAAAAAATCATTAATTGGCTAGAGAATAATAATCTTAATCTTAATATAAAAAAAACTAAATTAATGACATTCCAAACGCAACAAAGTGTTCAATCAAATATTGACATACACTATAAAAATAATGAAATTGATAATGTAATGACCACTAAATTTTTAGGTATAATAATTGACAAATTTTGTAGCTGGAAACCTCATATTGACTCAGTAATAAATAAATTAGATAGATTCGTGTATGCATTAAACAGAATCAGACAATTGGTCTCAAAACCGGCCGCTACTGCAGCCTATCATGGATACGTAGCGTCTGTTTTACGCTATGGGCTGATACTATGGGGTAACTCTGTTGACATACCAAGAGCCTTTAAAGTTCAGAAAAAATGCATTAGGAGCATTTGTGGCGCAGACTATATGGAAAGTTGCAAGCCTCTGTTTAGGTCACTAAATATATTACCTTTGCCATGTTTATATATATTCGAAACTGGAGTTTTTGTTCATAAACACCTAAGTTTATTCAAGGAAAAGAATAGCTTAGCTAATTATAGGGGCAGAAAAGAAAACAAATTATGTATCCCAAGTCAAAGATTGGCATTGTATTCGAGGAACATTAATTGTATGGCTGTAAGAATATACAACAAAGTACCTGACCTATTCAAACTGTTACCATACAATAAATTTAAAAAGACATTTCATAAGTTTCTAATTGATAAAATGTACTACACAATTAATGAATTCTTGGATGACAAAATTTGACATAATTAAATGATTTGTATTAATGGATTTAATTAATTTGTAAACACTGACCGTATTAAATTAAATTTTTGACATTGACCATAATTTATTAAATGTAAACAATTATTATTTTTTTGGTTTGTATTTATTGATGATATAGGGTATAGAATTGTATAAATAAGTCAAACTAATCTAAGTAGAATTTTGTAAAATTATGATTATAAAATTGACATTTGCGCATCGACTCATCGGTAGAATATGTTGGAATTTATTTATTTAAGACCTATGTAACCATATTCTTGCAAATAAATGATTTACTTACTTACTTACTTACTACTTACTTACTTACTAAAACATGATGTAGATTGCTATATGCACAAAGTAAAGTGACGACAATTATCATCTAACTAACAGTTTACTTACTGGTTCCATGTTGTATTATGTACAATTTGAACAAACACAAGGTATACACCGGATTAGGATTATTTATAACTATGTATGTACAGACTATTATGTACTTTGTTAGAATTTCCAATTTCGATCACCTCTTTGTTGTTACTGTAGACAATTTATTTTTATTCAACTGAAATTCTCCATCCCAAAACAAGCAAATAAAATAAATGAAATCTTAAATCCAACGCAGCTTTCACAACCAATGAACCAACCGGGTCGTCATATTAGGACATTTTTTACCATGGGTCATTCTTTAAGATCTACGTATAACTTTAGTGGCAGTCGTAGCAAAGTTTACTCCGAAATTGACCCAAGTATCTTAAAATACACCGATTATATGCAAGGATTTTTCCATAAATAATAAAACTTTTAATTTGTGATATGTAATGAATTTGAAGACTACCACGAAAGTTAGATCTTGAAGAATGATCCCAATATAGCCTGCCTTGATAATAGGTGTGTCTTGATAATTTCATGATATCAAATGCTTACACATTTAATTTAAAACATTAAGTTTATGGATGGTCACAGTAAAGAAAATAAATAAATTGTCTACATTATAATAATTTAGTAATATCCAATTTCTCTACCCTCACCGATATAAGTGCTGGCAACAAATCACTTTCCGAATCGTTTTAAGAATAAAAATATATTTTAGTGAATTAATTAATATGTTTAATTAGAAAAAGATTTGTTTCACTGTAATTTATTATCTGCGTGTGTGATATTGCTATTAGGCATTTGTGTTGGGTTATTTTGCTCCGCTCTTCTAGTTATCATCTGTACAGGGTCGAATAATTGTAATAATTTAGTGATTAAAGTACCGATAAAGCCCCTTTCACTTATTTGAATTATACTTATGTTTCTCCAGTTTTTCATGTTAAGAATTCCAAATTAGAGATACTGAAAAGTTTGTAAAGTTTAAGTTTAAACACAATTTCAGTGAATACGTCGAGTCAAGTATATTTTGTGTTCAAATGGATGTTGAATTATGTAGTTGAAAATATATTTTTTAATACTCGTGAGCGAAATTATTCTTGTTTGTAGGAATGGCGGCACGTTTCTACAGTCATATAAAATTCTTGATAAAAAAGAGTACATTTCTGATTGAAACTATCGATATTTAAACATTTGTATGCCTATGAATTTAAGCTTATTTGTACAAAAAGTTCTAATTCCGAATACTTGCTCGCGAGTGTAATTAAACTTTGAAAAAAAAAGATCTAATGTCGTAAGACCCAAAAGCCTTTTAAAAGGCATAAAACAATTGATTTTCCATTGTGTCTGCTGGCTGGGTCTTAAGACGTTAATACAATAGGTCCTAACGCGTGTGAAAATCTGGTAGACTTCAACGTCATTAGTTGTTTAGTGACATTTTGGCATCTCACATCAAAATGTATAGATGGACCTCAGTTCTACAGTATGTCATTTAGGGGAGTTTTCACAACGGATAGCTCCCAATAACGTCGTAACGCCCAGACAGCAGACGCCCAAAATCAATTGTTATATGCCTTTTAAAAGGCTTATGGGTTTTACGACGTTAAGACACGTATTGTCTTGGAGGTAGTTTATGTCATGTGTATGTGTGTGTTGTGTGTATGTGTGTGCGTGGGTGTGCGTGCGCGCTAACCTTGAAGCAGAAGAGTGCGGGCATGCAGAGTGAGGAGCGCGCCACACTCACCTCCGCCGCGCCCGCGCCGCCGCCGCCCGCCTCCGCGTCCGCGCCAGCCTGATGCACCATGCGACAAACTTATTATTACATGTAAGCTACATTAATAAATAAAATAATCCTCCAACTGAATTCGGCTTCGGCGACAAATCTTCCACGAATCGAATATAATGATTTGGGCGCAGGACCATCGGTATTTAAACGTGATTTTTTCCGAAGCACGGGGGTACTAGACGCGTCAACTTCCACACTTCGGGTTGACTACTGAGGTACCCGGGGGGATCGAACCCGGGATCCCCGAATAGTAATGCAACATCCGATAGATGGCGTTACAGTTGACGTCCAGGGTCCAATACGAGTGGATTGGTTTACACTTTATCGTATCATGTGTAAAATTATGTCCATGACACAACCATGTCGTCATCAAAGTTGGATCTGAACGTTAACGTAACTGCGATGTATCCGGCATTTTGCATTTGCAAAATCCCTCATTCAGCTTAACGTATGTCTCCTACATTTCAAAATAAATATTTCGTCGAAGAGCGACGGAAACCTTTCCGTGCCGTCACATAGAACATAACCACATGCGAATGCGAATGCTTCCAACGGAATCCTGCAAAAAAACTGGATTGCCGTGCGAAAGGGACGCGAGGTTGAAAATATATTTTGCGTTGCGTTTTCCTAGAACCAAGGATAGTATAGCTGGCGGCACGAAAGATTAGCGATGACCGTTATTTTGCGCACTCGTAAAAAATAAGACTTTCTATTAGAATTGGTTTCTGCGCACTCAAGGTCATAACTACACTTTCTTGCCGCAGACTATAAGTAACAACGCGGTCACCGTCGTCGCCGGCGCGGTGGGCGCGGTGGCGCGGTGTCGTGGGCGTGGTGGGTCGTCGTGTACGTGGGTGTCGGGCAGCTGGTAGGCGTAGAGGTCGGCGGCGCTGGCGGCGCACACGCGCGCGGCGTCCTCGGGCAGGCGGCCCAGGCACGCGCCCGCCAGCTCCGCCAGCAGCAGCCTGCGCACCACACGATAATAATATCAACTCAACCCCCTTGTGTGTGTCGAGCAGTAAGTGCTATAATGTACTTATTAAAATAATCTTGTGTTTAGTCCCGTTATATGAAGTACTTCAATCCACATAACATCTCATACATTACTTGACTCCGTAGTAAGTAGCTTAAGGGGCTACAATGACGCAACTAACGCTTGCTAACTGCTAAAAGTGGCCTGTTGAGTGTAGCCTTAGTAGCCCTAAAAGTGTATTAAAAGAAAAAGGTATAAATTTAGGTATTTGAAAACATTACTTTTATCACTCATACATCAATAGACAAATCATAAACAATATACAAAGGAGTCTGGTTACACACACACATTTGATTAAAACTAACAAATACGGATCACCTTTTTTTTCTTTCTTTATTCGAAAAGCATATAAAAATGGTAAAAAATATTTTTGTCGTATTGTCCATTCTGTATCATTCATACCTACGTATGTACCATGGTACAGACATGACTCATGAATCATGCCAACATACTCACTTCATACAGCATCAGATACGTTACATTGAATGCTACACAGCTTGGCGAGTACCCAGCGTACTAGAGTTAGTTAATACCCACTAGTAATAGTTAGCGATTGGCAGAGTGCACTCACTTGTCGACGGGCAGGCCGCAGAGCGCGGACAGCTTCTGCTTGAGCTCGAGGTACGTGCCCTCGGAGTTGACGCGCACGCCGTACTTCACCGGCACCGACCCGTCCAGCAGGATCACTGCCGGGAATAACACCATCTTAGTCGGCTTGTTATATAATAATAATAAAAATGTTTAATGGTTCTAAAGAAGTTTACCATACAATATTTCCAAAGTCACATTACTAAAAAATATATCAGTAAACAATCATTTTGCACAACGTATTTTTCACATTGTGGCTCTCCACCCCGGGTGAACCATGAAAATAATGCTTCAATTTACACTGTCCACCCCGGTGGACACTAATGTCTCAAATTCTCGCTGTTCAACCCGAGTGAACAAGACACTAATATGTCAAATTTTCGCTGTCTGGGGTAGACCTACAAAATGTAGAGAGCTCATCTCTAATGGACAACGTTCGTATTCCATTGCGTACTATGTCCCATACGCACAATGTTCCCAGGTATGGCAAGCGTCTGCGTACCTCGGACCTCTGTGCGGAGGTAGCTCTCCATGGGCAGCGGCAGGCTGAGCATGTTGAAGGTGTCGAAGCGCACGGAGTCGCGGCGGCAGCGGCTGCGTACCTCGGACCCAAGCGTCGCAGTACCTCGGACCCAAGCGGCTGCGTACCTCGGACCTCTGTGCGGAGGTAGCTCTCCATGGGCAGCGGCAGGCTGAGCATGTTGAAGGTGTCGAAGCGCACGGAGTCGCGGCGGCAGGCGGCTGCGTACCTCGGACCCAAGCGTCGCAGTACCTCGGACCCAAGCGGCTGCGTACCTCGGACCTCTGTGCGGAGGTAGCTCTCCATGGGCAGCGGCAGGCTGAGCATGTTGAAGGTGTCGAAGCGCACGGAGTCGCGGCGGCAGGCGGCTGCGTACCTCGGACCCAAGCGTCGCAGTACCTCGGACCAAGCGGCTGCGTACCTCGGACCTCTGTGCGGAGGTAGCTCTCCATGGGCAGCGTCAGCTGAGCATTTGAAGGGGTCGAAGCGCACGAGTCGCGGCGGGCAGCGGCTGCGTACCTCGGAGCCCGAAGCGTCGCAGTACCCTCGGACCCAAGCGTGCTGCGATACCTCGGACCTCTGTGCGGAGGTAGCTCTCCATGGGCAGCGGGCCAGGGCTGAGCATGTTGAAGGTGGCGAGCGCACGGAGTCGCGGCGGCAGGCTGGCTGCGTACCTCGGACCCAGCGTCGTTCGCGGTACCTCGGGAGCCCAAGCGGCTGCGTACCTCGGACCTACTAGTGCGGAGGTAAGCATCCCAAGGAAGCATGCGGCAGGGCTGAGCATGTGGTGAAGGTGTCGAAGCGCACGGAGTCGGCGCGGCAGGCGTCTGCGTACCTCGGACCAGCGTCGCGTACCTCGGACCCAAGCGGTCTGCGAACTCGGACCTATGGTGCGGATGTAGCTCTCCATTGGCAGCGGCAAGGCGGATCATGTTGAAGGTGTCGAGCTGCACGGATCGCGGCGGCAGGCGGCTGCGTACCTCGGACCCAAGCGTCGCAGTACCTCGGACCCAAGCGTCTGCGTACCTCGGACCTCTGTGCGGAGGTAGCTCCATGGGCAGCGGCAGGCTGAGCATGTTGAAGTGTCGAAGCGCACGGAGTCGCGGCGGCAGCGGCTGCGTACCTCGGACCCAGCGTCGCAGTACCTCGGACCCAAGCGTCTGCGTACTCGGACCTCTGTGCGGAGGTAGCTCTCCATGGGCAGCGGCAGGCTGAGCATGTTGAAGGTGTCGAAGCGCACGGAGTCGCGGCGGCAGGCGGCTGCGTACCTCGGACCCAAGCGTCGCAGTACCTCGGACCCAAGCGTCGCAGTACCTCGGACCCAAGCGGCTGCGTACCTCGGACCTCTGTGCGGAGGTAGCTCTCCATGGGCAGCGGCAGGCTGAGCATGTTGAAGGTGTCGAAGCGCACGGAGTCGCGGCGGCAGGCGGCGCAGCGCACGCGCGACTTCAGCTGCCCGCAGAACAGGTCCGTGAGGATCGAGTTGTTGCGCGCGCTGTACGCCTCCCATGCCTCCGCCGCCACCACCTGCGCATACAAATGAGACTCATTAGAAACGTCATAAGGAGAGGAAAAAAAGAAAGGAAAAAGAGGAAACGAAAGGAGGCGTGGAGAGAAGGAGTAACACAATGGAAGTCGATTTGTAACTAAATATTTATTGAGAGAAATTACAATTTTTATAGCCTTTTGAAGATGTCATAAGTAACGTCTTAGTCAGGACTCAGAGTAACGATGTTGTCCTCAACATAGCCTCCTGACTACAGCGGTATAGTACTGTTTCTACAAAATAAGCAGTACGCAAATTACTTCTTGATGTAAACAGTTAAGAAAGTGGCCCTCATAAAAAGTGGCACCCGAGTTGTTTGTCTTTTGATGGTGTGTGGGTCGTCACCAGATCGGGGCGCGGGGGCGGCGCGGTTGAGGTCCTCGTGCAGCGTCCGTGTGTCTCACCTGGTCGTGCAGCGCGTCCAGCAGCCACGCCAGCAGCTCCTGCGCGTCGTGTGTGTCTCACCTGGTCGGGGCGCTGGTCGGAGTCCCGGGGCGCGGGGTGCGGCGCGGGGGCGGCGCGGTTGAGGTCCTCGTGCAGCGCGTCCAGCAGCACGCCAGCAGCTCCTGCGCGTCGTGTGTGTCTCACCTGGTCGGGGCGCTGGTCGGAGTCCCGGGGCGCGGGGTGCGGCGCGGGGGCGCGCGGTTGAGGTCCTCGTGCAGCGCGTCCAGCAGCCACGCCAGCAGCTCCTGCGCGTCGTGTGTGTCTCACCTGGTCGGGGCGCTGGTCGGAGTCCCGGGGCGCGGGGTGCGGCGCGGGGGCGGCGCGGTTGAGGTCCTCGTGCAGCGCGTCCAGCAGCCACGCCAGCAGCTCCTGCGCGTCGTGTGTGTCTCACCTGGTCGGGGCGCTGGTCGGAGTCCCGGGGCGCGGGGTGCGGCGCGGGGGCGGCGCGGTTGAGGTCCTCGTGCAGCGCGTCCAGCAGCCACGCCAGCAGCTCCTGCGCGTCGTGCTGGCCGCCGCCGCCCAGCGCGCGCGCCCACCGCGACACGCACCAGCGCACGCGCAGCGGCGCCACCGACCGCGCCGAGCACGACCACACCTAAGACACACGACCATTTCTCAAATAATCTCGGAGATAGAGAGCAAAATCAAAAAGAACTAAATCCAAAACTAATACGCTGGCTCTTGAAACAAAAAAATCCATACATCTAAAGAAGAATTTCTAATTGGTGGGGGGATATTGTTCCAACATTTCGTAGCTGCGTACTTGTTTTGGAACAAATAATTCTAATGGCAGATACATAGTGGTTTTCGGGTTCATAGCGACAAACAAAAAACACGCGAAATCACGGGACAATGGAGATCGAGATCTTAGTAATTCCATCGTCATAAGATTATGCTTATTAAGGTGAGGAGTAACATAAGACCTGGCCGGATGGGAAAGCAGAATCGAGCACAAGCGTTTTTGACTCAGCCACTTGGTGTACCCAAGTATGGAAAATAATAGAAATAACACTTAAATCTGACACTGACTGTTTACTGCATAATACGAGTAGAAGAGTTTACCTCCTTGCAGAGTTCGCCGAAGCGCAGCGCCAGCGCGCCCTTGGTGCCGAGCGGGTTGGTGGTGTTGAGCTCGTACAGGTGCATGCCCGCGTTGAAGTACTGCGTCAGCGGGCCCGTGTTCCACACCTGCATAGCAAGGTAGCCTTTATTGCCGACAATAACAATACAAGACAAAATCTACCTACCTAACGTTAGATAACATATTTTTGAACACTGATATTTCTGTCTGTGGCATCGTAGTTGCTGAATCAGGATGAACCAATTTGAATTTTGTTAGGTACTCCGCTTCTCCACGAGCAAGCTTCTTCTATTGGTGGTTATCACTCAACTTCGCTTGAATGGAACGCTGCCTTATCTATGGGGGCTGCCGCGTGTGAAAAATCTGCTAGATGGCGTACTTCAGAACTGAGGTCCATCTACACGGTGATTGCTTATTTTTGATGTGAGATGTCAACAGTTGACAAGTACGTCATCTAGCGGGCTTTTCACATGAGATAAATGGGGGCTATTTATTTCATTTGACATTGGTGAAGATATCTTCTTCGAGAAGCATAAAGCCATATTAAAAAATCTTTATTTTATGTATGTGACGCTTCAAAATAATATAGTTTTGGTATTTTCTTACTTCTTTTTACTTTTATTTTGAAACACCTCAAAATGGTGCATCGAGTTACAGCGGTGTGTTAGTATAGTGTTGTAGGTGTCGGTGTACTCACGGACTGCAGCGCGGCGTTCATGAAGCAGGTGTTGCCGAGGTTGTGCAGCCCCGTGGCGCCCGGCATGTTGGGCGCGATCAGCGTCTCGCGCCGCTCCGTCGCCCGCGACCCGCTGCCACACAACACTAGCGTTAGCAAGCCCGCACGTCACTGCTTATACTACTCAGCAACATCATCCAATAGACGCCCACTTTCCACCTTTTTTTTATTAGACTATAGGCCAACGCTTGACCACAATCGCACCTGATGGAAAGTGACGATGAGGTCTAGGATGACACGCGTTTGCCTAGAAGATGCCTGTTCACTCTTGGTCAGGAAAAACAGACCTCGGTAAGGAGTTCCACTCCTTAGCTGTCCGTATGATAAATGTGGAAGCGAAAAGCGTGGAACTTGTGTGAGGTAGTGGTGGCAGGTAACCTTCCACCGACGCGTTTCGCAGAGCAAGGAGGGGAAGGAGACGCCGACAATATGCGCGTCTCTTTCCTCTCCTTAGATATGGCGCCGGCGCACGGTACGGTGGTACATACCAGCGCCGGCATCTACAAAAACTCTGATTTTTAATCATGTGGAGTAAACTGACAGATGCAAATGTCAAGTTTCTATACATTTTGACATTTTGTTTTGACAGTTTACTCCACATGATTAAAAATCAGAATATAGAACATAGGTTCAAATGTTCTCCATACAGATTTGACCTGTGGTCGGTGTGTGTGTTTTAGAGGTCAAAGGTTACGAAATTAGTGCATTAGTGCATAAGAGACGTTTGGTTCAATATCAATGAGGGCCAACCCTTATGTCATGACAAAATGATGTTACTTACAAAATCATTGCCAATCAAAATTAGACCTAACGATTACATAACGCCATTTAACGGATGTTTGCATCCAGCCGCAGCTCGTGCAGCGTGGGCCGCTCGTGTCCAGCAACACCCAGAGCCTACGGCAGTGTGTGCGGCAGTGAGTCACCTGAGCGCGGTGATCTCCTCGGGCCAGGTGAGGTCGGGGTTGCGTCGCTCCAGCAGCAGGCGCCGGGCGTCGAGGCGCAGCTCGTGCAGCGTGGGCCGCTCGTGTCCAGCAACACCCAGAGCCTACGGCAGTGTGTGCGGCAGTGAGTCACCTGAGCGCGGTGATCTCCTCGGGCCAGGTGAGGTCGGGGTTGCGTCGCTCCAGCAGCAGGCGCCGGGCGTCGAGGCGCAGCTCGTGCAGCGTGGGCCGCTCGTGTCCAGCAACACCCAGAGCCTACGGCAGTGTGTGCGGCAGTGAGTCACCTGAGCGCGGTGATCTCCTCGGGCCAGGTGAGGTCGGGGTTGCGTCGCTCCAGCAGCAGGCGCCGGGCGTCGAGGCGCAGCTCGTGCAGCGTGGGCCGCTCGTGTCCAGCAACACCCAGAGCCTACGGCAGTGTGTGCGGCAGTGAGTCACCTGAGCGCGGTGATCTCCTCGGGCCAGGTGAGGTCGGGGTTGCGTCGCTCCAGCAGCAGGCGCCGGGCGTCGAGGCGCAGCTCGTGCAGCGTGGGCCGCTCGTGTCCAGCAACACCCAGAGCCTACGGCAGTGTGTGCGGCAGTGAGTCACCTGAGCGCGGTGATCTCCTCGGGCCAGGTGAGGTCGGGGTTGCGTCGCTCCAGCAGCAGGCGCCGGGCGTCGAGGCGCAGCTCGTGCAGCGTGGGCCGCTCGTGTCCAGCAACACCCAGAGCCTACGGCAGTGTGTGCGGCAGTGAGTCACCTGAGCGCGGTGATCTCCTCGGGCCAGGTGAGGTCGGGGTTGCGTCGCTCCAGCAGCAGGCGCCGGGCGTCGAGGCGCAGCTCGTGCAGCGTGGGCCGCTCGTGTCCAGCAACACCCAGAGCCTACGGCAGTGTGTGCGGCAGTGAGTCACCTGAGCGCGGTGATCTCCTCGGGCCAGGTGAGGTCGGGGTTGCGTCGCTCCAGCAGCAGGCGCCGGGCGTCGAGGCGCAGCTCGTGCAGCGTGGGCCGCTCGTCGTCGAGCAGCACGTTGTTGCTGCCGAGCGCCCACAGCCGCACGTCCTCGCGCGCCAGCCCCAGCGCGCCGCACAGGAACTCGCTCACCTGTGCGCCACACACTTACTATACATACTGATCTAATTTTATTAATGCTTAGTAAAACATTTTTGAAATAAATTTCTTCAGTTTTTTCATGTGATAGGTGGCAGACGAGTTAAAGTTCAAAAGCAAGTTCAGTGTTCATAAGTAAGTGCTCTAAAAAGATTCATCACACAAATTCCATGATATACAAAGGATACCGTTGGAGCTGTAAAGTCCTTGAGTGGAGACCGCGACTCGGTAAGCGTAGTCTCGCCCTGCGAGATGGGATGATAACGTTCGAAGGCTGGCTGGAGTGGGCTGGATGAGAGTGGCCGAAAATCGGGAGCAGTGGCGTGCATTAAAGGAGACCTATGTCCAGCAGGGCTAACATGCGCGCCACGAGATAATTTGTCGACACTCGTATTATGTCGGCGCTCGCTTCTCGCTCTCTTTACTGAGCGATGAGTGGGATAGAAGGATGCGCTCTCACGAACGAGAGTCGACAAAATTTTGTCGCATGTACGCATGTTAGGCCTACAGTAGTGGACGAGTGTGAATTGCTGATGATTTTTTTTATAGTATAGGAAGGCAAACGAGCAAGCATGGTAAGTGAACACCGCCGCCCATGGACATCAGCTACACCAGAAGGAGTGCGGATGCGTTGCCGGGCCTTTAGGAAGGTATAGGCTCGTTTCTTGAAGATTTGGATGTCGTACCGGTTCGGAAATACCGCTGCGGGAGGTTGATTCCACAATGAGGGGGTGCGTGGCAAAGTGCGCGTGGAAAAGTGTCGCGCACGGTAGAGGATTGCCAACCATCCAGGTGGTATGGATGAAACCCAAGTTTATGGCGAGTAGTACGGTGGTGAAATTTGGCAGCGGGTATCAATTCAAACAACTCCTCGGAGCACTCACCATGATAAAGGCGGTAAAAGATACAAAGAGATGCAACATCTCTCCGCAATGCCAGAGAATCTAAGCGATCAGTGAGATTCTCGTCGCCGACTATTCGAGTTGCACGACGTTGGACGCGATCAAAAGGGAGGAGCTGATATTGATGGCTGATTAGTATTGGTACCTGCTTGACGGTGGCGAGGCGCGAGAAGGCGGCGGTGTAGGCCAGCTGGCGCTCGGGCGGCGCGGGCACGCTGCTGTACACGCCCGCCGCGCCCGCGCCGTACGCGCCCGCGCTGTGCGCGCTCACAGACCCTGTCACAAAACACACCTCATCACTCGTCACTCAGCTACAGGTGCACCACGTTTATAAGTCGCATCGGCAAGAAGAGTGCAAGTTATAGCCAATTGATTACGATTGCGAACGCTGTTAAAATACAAACTTATTGCGTTACATTACGATGACAATTCAAAAAAATCCAATAAGTAGTGTTATCTCGCTCATTATGATATAACAGTACAATTCACGACTGTCGAGTGTCGCGGTTGCTGTGGCAACCGAACATGGCGCGCACGCAATTAGAAATTATCATTTTAACGCGCGTAAGCGGAGCGTTGTGATTGGTTAAAAAAATTAAAAAATAAATAAAATACAACTAATCTATATAAATAAAAATGAATCGCCGTTCGTTAGTCTGGCTAAAACTCGAGAACGGCTGGGCCGATTGAGCTGATTTTAGTTTTAAAATGTTTGTCGTAGTCCAGGGAAGGTCTAAAAGGTGAGAAATTAAACAAAAAGTAGGTGGAACGAAGTTCGCCGGGAGCCACTAGTAAAATACAAATGGAACCTGCCATACGGCAAACAAAACTGCAAATCTCACTAACGTTTTATTGTTTTTTTTTGTTAAGTTGGAAGACGAGTAAATGGAACCGAACTGTAATAACTAGACTCCCCAAATCCTGAGCTCGACCACAGATCAAACGTCCAGGCAGTTTAATTCGGACTATAAAAGTTATTTATGTAAATTTTAAATTAGTAACTTACTTTGTGTGTTAGGAACGTGTCTTAGAATCTTAAGTTGAAGGGGATAGAGTTCAAGTTCGACGTCCGAGTTCGGTGGCCTTATCACCTGAAAAATAAAAATCACAGAATTATTTTCTCGTCCAAATCCGCATTAAAACACAGTTTTCAACGAACCGTTTGATATTTTTCTTGGTCGAGTTCAGACGCGTTAAATTTCTCATAAAAAAGGTTTTTAATTTTTTTTATTCAGAACTGAATTGTGAGCATTTTGCTACTTTTAAGCTTGTGTCTTGTGTGTTGTAGTTTGTGCGGTGTGTGGGGTACCTGTCGCGGCAGCGGGTCGGGCCCGCCGTACCACAGCGCTAGGGCCCGCCACAGCGCGTCAGGAACCAGCTCGAAGTCCCGGTGCTGCGCCAGCGTCACGTCGCGCCGCAGGTGCCCGCCCTCGCCCGTCAGCGTGGGCACCTGTAGCAAACAAACTCACTATACAACACTATACTACTACTTAATCTACCCTTGAGCCGTGGACACATGTCTGCGGCGCGGCACTGGCCGAAGCGGAACGGCACGGCGCCGCCACCGGCAGGAGGTCCGGCGCACATCAGCACCAAACCTTTTTTCAAAATTTCGGTGGCCGGCGCCGCACCGTAGACATGGGTCCATGGCCTTACGAAGTTTTACCCCCCAAATTTCAACTTCTACTGTCAAACTCAACTTCCTAAATAAACTTATTTTGGATGTAAAGTGAGATAGGTATAACGCTATTTGACAGTCGTGACGTTTCGATCGTCAAATAGCGTTAACAACAGTGTTTTTCATAGCAATAAGTAGCTAAATTCGTGCAAGTAAGAGAAACTATAATATGACAGTATTTGTTAGGGCTTTGCCCTTTTCACTTTCACCATTCAACCACAGCATACGTCTCCCTGCAGTGGGTACATACCTTGAGCGTGTTGGGCGCGCGCAGGCGCTTGTTGTCGAGCGGGCCGGGGTGCGGCGGCGGGCGCGGCGCGCAGGCGCTGCTGACGCCGCTGCTGCTGGCGCTGCCCAGCGAGCCCGTCTCCCCGCAGTGGGTACATACCTTGAGCGTGTTGGGCGCGCGCAGGCGCTTGTTGTCGAGCGGGCCGGGGTGCGGCGGCGGGCGCGGCGCGCAGGCGCTGCTGACGCCGCTGCTGCTGGGCGCTGCCCAGCGAGCCCGTCTCCCCGCAGTGGGTACATACCTTGAGCGTGTTGGGCGCGCGCAGGCGCTTGTTGTCGAGCGGGCCGGGGTGCGGCGGCGGGCGCGGCGCGCAGGCGCTGCTGACGCCGCTGCTGCTGGCGCTGCCCAGCGAGCCCGTCTCCCCGCAGTGGGTACATACCTTGAGCGTGTTGGGCGCGCGCAGGCGCTTGTTGTCGAGCGGGCCGGGGTGCGGCGGCGGGCGCGGCGCGCAGGCGCTGCTGACGCCGCTGCTGCTGGCGCTGCCCAGCGAGCCCGTCTCCCCGCAGTGGGTACATACCTTGAGCGTGTTGGGCGCGCGCAGGCGCTTGTTGTCGAGCGGGCCGGGGTGCGGCGGCGGGCGCGGCGCGCAGGCGCTGCTGACGCCGCTGCTGCTGGCGCTGCCCAGCGAGCCCGTCTCCCCGCAGTGGGTACATACCTTGAGCGTGTTGGGCGCGCGCAGGCGCTTGTTGTCGAGCGGGCCGGGGTGCGGCGGCGGGCGCGGCGCGCAGGCGCTGCTGACGCCGCTGCTGCTGGCGCTGCCCAGCGAGCCCGTCTCCCCGCAGTGGGTACATACCTTGAGCGTGTTGGGCGCGCGCAGGCGCTTGTTGTCGAGCGGGCCGGGGTGCGGCGGCGGGCGCGGCGCGCAGGCGCTGCTGACGCCGCTGCTGCTGGCGCTGCCCAGCGAGCCCGTCTCCCCGCAGTGGGTACATACCTTGAGCGTGTTGGGCGCGCGCAGGCGCTTGTTGTCGAGCGGGCCGGGGTGCGGCGGCGGGCGCGGCGCGCAGGCGCTGCTGACGCCGCTGCTGCTGGCGCTGCCCAGCGAGCCCGTCTCCCCGCAGTGGGTACATACCTTGAGCGTGTTGGGCGCGCGCAGGCGCTTGTTGTCGAGCGGGCCGGGGTGCGGCGGCGGGCGCGGCGCGCAGGCGCTGCTGACGCCGCTGCTGCTGGCGCTGCCCAGCGAGCCCGTCTCCGCGCGCCACAGCAGCGAGCCCATCGACTCTGCCACCACATACACGACGCGTTCAAACACTGTAGCTATGCAACTACACTTAGGGCGCGTTACCACAGAAGCGGAGCTGCGTGGAGTTGAGCGGGGACTTGTAAAAATTTACCAATCACATTGCCCATCAGAGATGAGATATGTTTTTTGAGCAACGTGATTGGTAAATTTTACAAATCTCCAAATCCACGCAGCTCCGCTTCTGTGCAAACGAAACTAGAAAATTCAAAAATATCCCATAGATGGAGACTGAGGTTCAACTTTAAAGTCATCGATTGTTTAGTGAAATTTTGACATCTCACTTCAAAAATAACCAATCATCGTGTAGATCATGTGATGAAATCATGGAATGCCCTTCCAGTGCAATCCTGGTTCAGACTCAATAGGTAATTAGTTTGTTCTTTTGAGCCTGTCAACATCATATTTGGATCTCACGGCCGCTTACCATCAGGCGGAGTGAGGTCATCTTGATTGTCCTCAATTTAAAAAAAAGATGGATTTCAGTTCTACAGCGGACTGTAGAACTGAGGTGAAAATCCGCTAGATGTTTCCTACGCCATCTAGCGGACTTTCCACACGCAATAGCTTCATTCAGCCGGGTAGAAGTCGGTCGGGCCTGGTGTTACCTGTGGAGTTGCTGGTGAAGCTCTCGTCGCAGACGATGGCCTCGTCGACGTGGCGCGGCGCGGCGCGGCAGCAGGCGTCGGCGCCGCCGGTGTACTGCAGCCAGGCGCCCCACCACTCCGCGCCCACCAGGTACCAGAACTGGCCCACGCTGTACCCGCGCTGCACCGAGCGCCGCAGCCAGCCCAGCACTGACGATCACATTACCGATTACATGGATGACATGACCCAAAGGGGGCAGAGCAGACCAGATGCCCCCCTGTAGGGCTAACATGCGTACCGCGACAAAATTTTGTCGACTCGTTCGCGAGAGCGCATCCTTCTATCCCGCTCATTTCTCAGTCAGGTGAGCGAGAAGCAACTTGCGCCGACAAAATACGAGTGTCGACAAATGATCTCGCGGCGCGCATGTTAGCCCGGCTAGATCATGTTGACGTCCCTACTAATTTAACTTATCTACTCGTAGTAGTCTTATCGATAAAAATGAAAATCGTTTTTACTTTAAATAAAATTATTTTATGTTAATCCTAACACTCTGATCTGGTAAATTGATGTAACCTAAAGGTGAACGCACACTAATCCGAATCGAAAGAACTAGTTGAAACGAATTTTTGAATGTATTTTAAAATCTCATGAATTCACGCACACTGTTAATTTGACAATTCGACATGAAAAAGGGTGCGCAGTTTTATGAGATTAAATAATAAATATCGATGGTCATAGATATTACAGGATTCTAACATTCGTTTCGTTCGACTCTTATAATATGCGTTCACATTACTTGTGTCCCAATTTAAAGGCTCTAAAACTTAGATTTAATTTTCCTGCTAACATATTGACTGTGGTGCAATATTTGAATTAATTAACGCAAATGCTAATGGAAATGGAATTAAGTTGAACTAATTGCAGCGGACCGGCGGAAACAGGCCGTCAGATAAAGAATAAAGCGAGATATTTGTACAGCACGTGAACCAGTGGAATGCTTGGCGGAGATAACGCCAATTTCTTTTACAACTACCCGCGTACGGTATAACATAAACATTGACTAGCTGTTAGTAGGGTTGACACCCATAAAATTTAAATATTTTGTTCATGTAATGTTTTAATGGAATAAAAATATTTTTAGGTTTGCTTTAATTTCTACTAAGGTGCATGATTTCTCTTTTTTAGTTATCTGAAAATTTGAGCCGAAATGTCTTATTGTATTACAAACACAAATATTTGCAGGCTGTACATAAAAAAAATATGACATGTCTTGGTAAGTATATGTAGTACTAAATTATCGAAATAAACTAAAAACATAGAAATATTAAGGGGAAAAACAAAATTAAGAACATTAAGGAGGCATTTCAGTGGCATTGTGATATGAACCTTTTGGTTTTTGAAAAAAAAAGCGTTGAATAAATGATTTTTATTCTCATTCCTAAATGGTTTCTATTACGAATTCCATTATAGCGTGTCCATTTTCCTACGCCCCTTTTTGGGCAGCCCTACAAGCTATCCATGTCAAGTGTGGCGTGTGACACTGGTACACATAGATAGTAAGTTATGCGCACTCGCGCGCCGGTGTGCAGCGCGGCGAGCTAATCGTAGCAACGGATCAAATACAATAAATCAATTTGGTTATTTTTTTGTCTCTGGAGATTCTCAGTTAGTTAAGAGTACCTTAGAGATTAAATTACCTACTTTTATTCTCACTTGAGAAAACGCGGGAAAACTCAGCACCAGCTTCTGGTGCGGAGTTTTCCTGCCTTCACCCGTGCCTTGATGCAGCTCCTCTCACAGAGAGAGTGAACGTGTTACAAAGTTTCGCCGCCAATGAAGCCTCCATTCGGAAAAGAGCGCTATTTGGCAATTTTTAAATTCAAAATTTAATTATTATTACCTACTATGAATAGGGTATTTGACAAAAAAAAATGTGTTTAATCAAAAGACCTCTCAATTTAAGAAACATTATTGAAAGAATTGCTTGATTCTGATTTGAATCACCTGAGATATCACAACTTTAAAAGCACATATTTTGGGCAAGCCCAAAAACGCTCTATACAAATGGCTACAGGCAAGTGACGTCACACGCTTGTATCTTGTATGCGCGTCTAGTAAATTTTGTTTGGTAGCTATATCAAATGTTTCGTTTAAGTAAATGGTTTCATAATAAAAGTTGGTGGAAAATGTACGGGTAGTTCAATGATATAATTATTTTTTAAAAATTGTATACTTTAAAAATGGACTTGCCCATGAAACTTTGAATGCTCATAAAACCAGCTAGACGTTATATTTTTAACTGAAAATGTTGGCCATTGGTTCTCATTTACCAGTATTTTGGAAAAGTATAAATATTTTTTACTATATCGAAATTAGTCAAATACCCTATTATGGTCGAAAACGAGTGGTCAGTTCTAGCTGACATTGATTTTCTGTTCGTTGACCTAAACGCTAGGCAGCACATCATGTCGTGTCTCTCCCTCGCACATTCCCTAAGTCTCATCAGACCCCCTTTATGCCCAGACAACTGCACAAGAAGATAATAATATAACGTCTTCTTCGGAGCATTTGCTGAGCGAGTCTTCCTTGTCCCTGTGAACCCTCACCGATGTCTCTCTCCTGGTGCCTGCACTGCGGCCGCAGCCCCAGCACGACGTGGCACACCTCGAACAGCAGCTCCAGGAACGGCGTGACCAGCGCGTCCGCGCTCTCCACGCTCCAGATGAGGAAGTCCTCCTGCGTCAGCGCCACCTCGTTGCTGATCAGACCCTCGCTCTCGGATTCTGGCGCTTGTGTCTGCAGATGAAAAGGTTACCGTTACATCTATACTATTTATAAAGAGGTTAATCTCATATTCCACGCCAGGTCTTATAGCTTAACCGAAAACACGAAACACTCGCGCGATACAATCAACGCCCACCGCCATCTATTGATAGACAGTGGAACTACTGCCCCGTAACGAAGTGAGGGCGGGCCACTAGTAAATAAATAAATTTAGAAAACATCATATGCCAATGGATGTCTTGATCATATCAAAATAACATATTGGCAATAATTCATAAAGATAGATAGCTGTATCTGTGAACATTTACATACCTTTATCCACCGTGTTCTACCAATCATTTTGAACAATATTGTTCTATGACTTTTGGAAATATGCATTTCAACTTTTCATACTATGTATGTCAGTGACGTGACTTGTGCTCGAAAATGTTGACGAACTTTCAAAAGTAGTAGAACAAAAGTTGATCAGAATGGTTGGTAGAAGACATGATTAAAGGTGTGTATCCTTATATTATCCAAAATATAACAACAATTCTATCACCACACGGGTGAAACCGCGGAGTACAACTAGTCATTAATAAATTCATTACTCTGCAATGAGTAACATTTGGTAAATTTCAACACTACATACTAACAAGGTCACACGATTAAATAATTAACATTCAACGATTTCCTACTGCAGTTGGAATTAAATGCGTAAAATTACCGTGACTCACTAATGAACTGTCCAAGTCTTAAAGAAATAAGGATACCTCGAAAAGGTACATTGCAGAGGAAATATGGAAAAAGTATGTATTTATTTTATATACATTATTTGCAACATACTGGCTTACAGTTCCCCGAAGCGCCAGAATGTTAATTTTACAAAGGAAAAAATAACAAGAAATAATAGGAAATTTATATGTAACGTATAATATTGTACAAACAAACAAACGTAGTAGGGAAATACAAATATCCCACATTCTGACCAATACGGTTACAATAGAGTCGTTATCGAGATTCTAGCTAGACTAATTAATGTCATATACAGTTCTGAGAATCGACACATGATAACATGCCTGTTAGGCGGCCTAAGTACACGGTAATAGGTACCAGTAGGCACGTTACCCGAGACCCGTTTGGCATTGTGGTTTAAGCGCCTGTCGAGCAAGGCTCGCGGGTCCGATTCCCGCACCGAAAAAAATGATTGTTGAAGAAAAAGATATTTGTGTAAAACCGATAGACGGCGCTAGAAGTCGATAACATCGCGCATGTGTTTTGGTTTTTCTGTTTACCTAAATAGGCCTTGACGTTGACTGTACGATTAACCTGTTATTATAGTCCATTTCAGCTAAGAAGAGCCCTGTGACACTTCGATTTTTGACACTTTTAGAGATGTCTATAATGAAATGATTGCGATTGTTTCTGGTAATCGATAATACTTCCTAAGGAAATGGAATCGATTTTTTTATACTAACAGCAACACACATTTTGCCTAAAAATAACAAAAAACGTAACAACAACAGCAATAAAAGTCAACAATAACAAAACACAACAACAAAAAGTAACAATAACCGAACACCACGCAAATACAACGAAAACATAACTCGCATACAAGGCTGATGCACTCGTACTATTCCGATTATCGAGTAATCGCAACATGGCCGCCGATTATGACATGTCGCAGCTCTATGTTTTTTCCACGTTCCGTTACAAGTAATACGATGTGCATAGGATTGTTTTAAAAAATGTTGTTATTATTCTATTCCATTAAATTAAAGTAAATGATACTGGTTTTTGTTTTATAACTTTGAGATGTTTTGTATCGGAATTTATTTTTTGGAATAATGCCGCCAATTAAATGAAAAGGTTAACAATAAAAATATTTTTCATTGTCAAACATAAATGCGTAGGTTCAGAACGCCGCATGAAGGTCACCGGGCTCTTCTTAGCTGAATGGACTATAATACTATAGTAATTGGCATTCCACATTTCATAGATAAATATGCACACATGTGAATATTTAAACCACTACTGTATGTATATTGTGGAGTAGTGAAATGTGAAAATGATTAGGTATCTGGAAAGCACTCGAGCTACTCGATGAGCCACTGCAAAGTTGTATAACACGCAGTACTCCAAGAGATCGAGTTCGTACTCGAGTTTTCCATACTTAAGTTGAGTGTGACAATATTGATAATTCATACTTAAGTTGAGTGTGACAATTGTCGTATATGTTGGAATGCGGGGTCGGGGTGAGACAGGTGGGGGTGACCTCGCCAAAGCTATTCAACCTCTACGTGAATGGCCTCATACGAGGTTGTCACAGTCAACATTTACGCTTATACGTCAACCGAATAGACACACTTACGCGATGTAATCGACTCCCAGCGCCATCTACTGGTATTGGTGGAAGTTAAGTCGAAACGAAGTAAGACGGGCCACTAGTTTGCTATAATTTTATCGTATATCTACAATCTAATTTTAAAAGTAGCAGGATCAATGTGGTTTTAAACTGCCGAAGGTCGTGAAAGAAGAGAAGTTGACCGATCCAAATTTCCAATGACAAAAGAAGAAAAGGAAGTCCAAATAAAGCCTAAGACCATGAACTCAATGGAGCCAAAAAAACCGGCCTTGACAATCACGAGACCTTATTTACTTACTACTACTGAGCTTATGTTACGTATGTTTATGCGGTTACACTATCATTATGACGCGGAAATGTATTGTACGCTAAAACCTAATTAACTTTTTTCCCTCTTTTCATTATTCATAAAATGTACGCGAATGAAGTCGAGGTATATTCCTAGCATAGGGTTCACAAACTTAGTGCGATGGGATCTTGCCTATTTTTCAAAATCAACTTAATCGAACTAAATTCTGGAAAAATATCTACAGCTGCTAAAAACATCCGTATTCTCTGTAGTAGTTCCTAAACCATCGCTTTGAATCCCGGGGTATGCTTGAACCATTACCTAGGTTCTGGTGAGTTTGGTATGTTTGGTGGTTTCTCTCGCTACCAAGCTAATGAAATACCATAATCCACTGAGCTACCAGTCGCTATAAAAATTCCTTTATTTTTCCATTGTTTGTAAAATACGAGTAACATAATAGTCGGTATTATTCAAATAACTGTTTACTCCAGGTAGCAATTACGAAAATAACAAAATCATTAACATAAATTACTAGATAATATAATTTCCCATACTTGTGCACACTTCTGAGCTACCTACTGTACTCGTATGTTTATTTATCGCTCATTGTATAATTACGTAAGTGAACAGTTGAGTAAACAGCAGTGAGGCGCCTTCACGGGAACCTTGACATTATGAGTTTAGTGCCCGTTATGGGGCGCCACCTAATAACCTACTAGCTAATGTGAAAATGGATGGCTAATGGAAAATATTCTTATTTGTTCACAAGTAATATCACTAATCCAAATAAAAATTTCCTAAGTAATTTATTTAACTCATACCTAACTCATAAATGTGGTGCCAAAAACGTTCCGTATTGTAAGATGATAATATCTGTGTGAGATAAATTTGTTGTAAAAATGAATGTAACGCATACTAAATCTGTGCTGTTTGAGGCAGTATTACGTCACAGGCGCGTAAACAACGCCGCATTGTCGTTCTACGCGTTATTTAAGCAGTGCAATTTTATTTAGTATTTTTGATTGAAATCGTTATTAACATTTTCCATGAGGCACGTGGTAGAAAGTTTCAGGTGAACCTTATTATGAGGATAGAACGATTGTACGTCTATGGCAAATCTATGTTTCTCTACTGCCTATGTTCATACTGTGCTAGCACTGGACTGTCGCCTGCACGTTTACGTAGATGTAGATCAGCTTTTGACGGATCCACAAAATAGTTATACACAGAAGGATGGTGAGAGCTGACCTTGAAATCGAAGAGTTCGTTATAGTTATAATGTCCTCCTGACCGATATACGGCTATTGCGACCAATCTCCACGATCCGCCATCGACGCAGGACATTTGTAGTGTATGAGTGTGTGCGCAGACACAGGTGCACTCTCTATTCCCTTACCCTTATACGAAAAACGGCGCGATCACTGTAAGAACACAAACATATGTTTGACTGGTCGGATGGCGCATTTGGTAGTGACCCTGCTTCATATGCCAAAGGTCGTGGGGTTGATCCCCACCCTAGACGAACATTCGTGTGATAAACACTTGTGTTTGTTCAGCGTCTGAGTGTTATATAGTATTTATTTAAGTAATCCTCTGTTGTCTGATATCTGTAAACAAATGCTTAAGCTACTTAGTACGGAATCAGGTTAATGTACGAGATGTTGTGTGAATTAAAGAGTGTGTGTAGCATGTTTAGCTCGCAGTGTAGGAAGTCATCCTTCTGTTCTTCATTATTATTTAGTGACGAATCGTCGCGATTTGCATTCGCTCGCGAGACACGTGACGCCGCAAGGTGCTATTGTGTGTCTGTTTATCTTCCGTTCTAGCTATTTTAGTTGTGTGAGAGCGGTTTCGATTTATTGTTTGTTGATTTACCTTTGTTTTAAAGTAAAATTGTCACACTGAACAGGATGTTAGAGATATTTTTTAACGTATAACAAATCTCACAACTCAGTGTCATTGTGGTAACGAATTTAGGGTTCAACTTCTATTGATCACCTATTTATTTATTTATATTACTACTCCGCCAGCTCAGCAGCGATCCGAACTAAATCTTGGCCACGGAAACTAGAGATCGCAACTTCAGCCGTTCCTGCACTAATTCTAGCCAATTACTGACCTGGAGTTCACGCAGATCAGTCTCAACGACGATATTTATACAGGCTCAGCATAATTAGCTCACAATAGCTTGACGGTAAGCAATAGGAGAGCCCAAGTTGCAGTTCAACGGACACACATGGCAACACATCCATTGGCATCGCCTTACTAGCCCGTTATATGCATCCACCTCGGGGTCAAAGCCCTTATCAGCTGTCTCCGACGTTACCTAGATACCTTCCTTCATAAATTTACTTAATTCCATAGACAGCATTTCTTTCTCCCCATTAAGATCTCAGCTAGAACATGGGCTTTCATCATGAGCACTAGCACCAGTTTTCCTTTCAGGATTACCAGCATTACCTCGGAGTCAAAGTCCTAATAGTCGGCTGTCTCCGACGTTACCTAGATAACTTCATGTACTCACTTCTTTGATCGACAGCATTTCCTCCTCCCCACTAGGTCCCAGCTGGAACATGGGCTTCTTCGGCACCGGCACCAGCTTCCCCTTGAGGTTGAGCAGCACCACCTCAGGGTCGAAGCCCTTGTCGTGCGGCTCCGCGTCGCCGGCGTCGGGCGTGGACGCGCGCGAGCCCTGCTGCTTCAGCGCCTCGTTGGCCACCGTGCACAGGATCCCCACCATGTCGATCAGCTCCTTCTTGTTGAGGACGCCGTCGCGGTCCATGTCGAAGATTTTGAAGCAAACTGTAATGAAGATAGAAATGTAGAAAGAGGTTATTTCTGCAGAATATCACATAGTTTTTTTTATGTGGTAGGTGGGAGACGAGCAGACGGATCACCTGATAGTAAGCGATGGCCGCCGCCCATAGACACTTGCAACACCAGTAAAGTCGCAAGTGCGCTGCCAACCTTCAACCCCTTTTCCCCCCAGTTGGGCCCTCACTCACTCGACGAACACAGCGCAGGCGCTGCTTCACGCCGGTCTTCTGTGAGGCCGTGGTATTACTCCGGTCGAGCCGGCCTATTCATGCCGAAGCGTGGCTCTCTCACGGTAGCATTATAAGTAAGCCTATAAGAGTAAAAGAGTTCCGAGTGAAAGCTTTAAACGCAACCCGGAATTACACGTTAAGATGAGAGTGAGAATCATATCGGTAGATCACTGCATGCTCACGATATGCTCCTGATAAGATAACTGCGTATGAGGTGAGACAGCCCTACCGTTTCCATTACGCGGAATCCAACGGCGCAAACACATCAAGTGAGTATTGTATCGTTACAGTTAAAGAGATATCCTTACTGGAACTGTGTAAGTGTTTACAAAGGTGATGCATGACGTCAGCCGACACGTGCTCAGCTGTAAAGGGCTTTTACACCACACCTATACTAAACTCTAAGACTTGTAGCAGTGATACAAAGATATAAAATAAATTATTTGATCATAACCTACGTACAGCCAGCAGTAGATATACCTGAGCGGGCAAGGTGTTCATTCGATCGTCACAAAATTATTGACGTCCAAATTGTCATTCTTATGTAGACGTTCAATTCATCAAATAAGTATAACATCTAAAGTGTTCAACACCTACCTACAGTTTCAACGATTTGTTAAAGTTAAGAAACAAAAATTAATATAGACTGTTAACAACATTTTGAAAAATTAAATGCTAACCTCCTTTTGTACACTTGGACGTTTAGTGACATTCTGCTGCTGACTGTATTTTTTTTTTTTTTTATGGTATAGGCAGCAGACGAGCAGGCTGTATATCATAATATATAAAATAGACAAGATTGACCCCTTCTATAAAGTACAAGTAGCGCCTGTGCCATTGTCATAATTATCATTATTTTATGTATCATAATCTAGTTGAATATGCTGATTTTATACGTGAAGTCTGCAAGGCTGTGTATATTAACAAATAAGTATCGTTTATTTTCATAGTTCAGCTTCGTCTAGACGAGCGACCGTCGGACAACGACCGCCGCCGTTTTGTGTGGCTTTGGGGAGTACACTCAACCCTTCGACCGTTGTCAGGTCGAAGGGATTTTTCTGGATTGGTCTGACATTTCACACGATCGTCGCGAAAAAAAAAAGAACTGTCCCCATATTCGGTAACAAACAAGATTTTAATCGTTCTTTCATAATAAACTTTCCATCCAATCCATTAATTGAACTCTATAAATTGGTGATCCGTCCGCTCGTCTGCCACCTATCACATAAAAACAAACCTGAAATGAAAATCATTTTACGTACTCTGACAGGGTCATGAAATTTGGAGAGGGACGCCTTATATGTATCGACGTATTCGGACCAACTTATAGACCAATGTAAATGCCCTCTATCTTACATTGCAATCGTACCTATATCACAGTGCAGATGGAATAATTACTTGTGACGTCAGCTGCCTGTAATTGGCCAGTTAGCCTGCTGGACAATATTATCCAAGCAGTTGTAAATAAAATTGCCATTCATTTATGAACACACGTTATCATGCTTTGGTTTTTACAGGTATATTCTGTTTTCTGAAGGAGGCAGTATCGGGCCCGCAGTGTAAGCTGGTCTACTATTTAGGGTGGAATGTGAAGTAAGGTTCTTCAACCCGTACTTATGTCCCCTCCCCGCTCTAGCGATGAGGTAGCGTCGCTGGAGTTTCCTCGGTATGCCTTCAGCTTCTATTACTAATACATCACGGACACGGATGTTTTGGTCGATACCAAAATAATATTAATTCATAGGACAGTGTTTTCATGATTCATCATCCTCCTGACCTAGTGACTTATGAATCCTTCCCCTAATGAATGAGAATATACCTGTCGCATCCAAACAATGATGACACAGCGGTTATGAAAGGGAGGGAAGATCCGATTTGTTTTAGGAAACGAGAGGTTCCAGGTTATCTGGAGAAGGATTAATAATAATAAATAAATCATTTATTTCTCTCACAGTATAGGTCATACTGATTAGATAGGTACCATTTTATGTGACAAGCAGACCTTAACTTTGTGAGAGACTTGTGCGTGACGTAGGTTAGTAATACCTGTAGTACGGATTAGTATGTCTGCATCTTTCAGTGTTTTCATGATTTATTTTTATGTGAAAAAGAAAGTAATTTCGTACAAAACACCTATAGATATCTACAGCTCGAAACAGCGCAATGAATTCGCGATCAGTACGAGTATTCTCACCGGCGGACGATGTAGATAAAGCAGATAGCTTATCAGCTCATTGTCTAAACCACCAAAAACCAAAACCACGAAAATTTGTAGACACTGACCGCCTACTGCCTCCAACTGGTGTTAGTTACAGTTAAACAGAAACAGGCTACGATCTCATAATACATAGGCATAAGACATAGACAAACTATACGGAACGTGTGACCTCTGTCAACCTCTTCGATACCAATGTCTGCTAGAAGCGCCCATTTGTGTTTTTATTTTATGACAAAAAACTTAATAAATTACCCGGAGCATAACTTTAGGGTGTGAGAAAAGTTTAAAAACATTATTAACAGTCGTCCTAGAAACGGGCACTCAATCTGAGCTTATAAATTTTATTGATTAATCTAATTCCAAAAAAGCGATTTCGTTAGTACCTTGTCACTAACGAAATCGCTGTAAATTTTGATAAAGTGTACATAAAATATCCGAAAAAAATTTTGAGTAAGTAAGTACGGGAAAAACGGGAATGTTGTTGGTGCAGCGCAATCATTCGTCACTTTGAATTATTAATAAAACCTAGGGATTTCCTTACGGATATTAGTGTTTCCACCAACAAGTCATACTGATACTTACCATCTAGAAGACAGGAATGAGTCAATTTACGTACCCGAACAAAACATCACAATCAAAACCTAGTTTTCATACAAACATGCTACGAATGGAATAAGTGTGATATAAAGCACAGGGATAAAGATTTGGTCGTGAATTAAGTTTCGTTGGGAACCCTAGTATATATTTTTTTATTTAGCTTTCATTTACATTATTTCATGAATCGAAATAAAAACCAAGCGTTAAATAAGTACGTGCCTACTACTTATTTAATTTATCGTTACCCAGCGTTATCTTTGGTAATAAAATTAGCATAAATAATTCAGTTTAGCGGGAAAATGCATGCGATGCAATGTAAATATCTTCCTTATTACAATTTGTGCTCCTGTATGTGTTTGATCTTTGTTAGACATGGATATCCTGTGTCCATAATAGCGGTGATCGATTACCAACAGGTGATGCGTCTGTATGTCTGCCTTCATATCATAAAAAATCCCCTTGGTACAACCGTCCTGTCTCAGAGGTAATGTATTGCAAATAAATGTAACACAAATAAAGATTCACTCATTTATACAGTTACCATCGCTCGCATGCCGTACCGGTACATCCATCAGTTGATCTATACGACCAACTGCACACAACGTCAACAAAAGCCAGATGTCTCTAAACAGTGTCACGACCTTCCAACAGTTCACAGGCCGGAGGCAAAGAGGAAGTGCTTCTTGTGAGGAGGAAGTCGACGCTTGCACAATTTAAGGTCTCCGTCACGTCTATCTAGCGTCGCCGGGTCACCGCGTCCAGAGGGGCCAACAACGAAACGCCATACGACCGTATCCGTCACTTCCACGCGCTGTTAGTGAAATGTTAAATTGTGGGAGAGCCATGCTTCGGCATGAATGGGCCGGCTCGACCGGAGTGATACCACTGCCTCACAGAAAACCGGCGTGAAGCAGCTCCTGTGCTGTGTTTCGCCGAGTGAGTGAGGGTACCGGAGGCCCATCGGGGGGGAAGGGGATAAAAGGTTAGCAGCGCACTTGTTGCATGTGTTCATGGGCAACGGCAATTGCTTACCATCAGGCGATCCGCCTGCTCGTCTGCTACCTATCACATAAAAAAAGTGAGTCTCTGTATTTTTGGGTATTGTCGCGTACGTCTCTGGCTGGAAGATTTCTTAATGTAGTGATCCCGGGACCTTGTAATGCAGAAGCAATCACTCTTTATACTTTTACCCTCACTCAACATTCTTCAGCTACAACAATCATAGTAAGTTTAATACTCATCCCTTAAGTGTTAATATACATGATTGCTCTAATTTTGCGTCTGGTTCGCGAATAATCTCAAGTCTGATAAATCATAATTGGATTTATTTATGAGTAACCCTCCCGACTTTGCCAGACATCCATGTACTTCTGGACTGTCGAGGTGTTTGCCCAGATTTGAATCTACTACCGCGCATTCGCGTTACGGAGTTACATGTTCTTGTTTACTAATCTACCATGGTCCATCATGTCTATTAAATACCTATCAGCATATATACTATCCCACTGCAGGGCAAAGCCCATATCAATATTCATCATAGGAACGAAGTCACCACTACTATAATGGGATTAGGCTTAATCACCACGCTTGCCTAATGCGAGTTGGTGATCACAAGCCCAAGCTCTGTTCGATAAATTCTAAACTCCGCTCTATCCAGAAGGAGCGTAGACACAACGCCTTTTAGGCAGGTGTTGGCTCATATCTTCAAGATTGCAATGCCGTATTGATTACTTACATTGTAATCCTGTCTTAACTAAGAACTAATAATAACAAATAGTAATATGGATCAATGTCTCTTACGTCACGTTATGTATGATTGCAAATTATTTATCAGTTATTGAACTTATCTCATTATCGCTCTATATCTATGCACCAGACAACTGATAATAATATATTTTTCTAGAACAAAACATTTAATAACAATTGAGTTCTAAACACCTGACACCAATCACAATGAGGGCACATTTACATTAGTCGTTAGTAGCCGCGTTCGGGTTGTTTACGACTAATGTAAAGCCCAGTCATGGCTTGTTCTCTGAAACAGCACAACTACTGCCAGCCATATAAAGGAATTGAGTTTCTCTAACTCTTGGATTCTAGCTTCTGGCTTGGGTCCTGGCTTAAAATCCCGGGTCGAGCAAAAGTATGCCGACTCTTTATCACATAGCTCGGATTTGTGATCACTAATCCGCATTAGGCGAGCGTGGTGATTAAGCCTAATCTAATCAATAGCGATGACTTGATTTCTATGATGGAGACCCTGTAGTGGGACAGTATATAGGCAGACACTTTATTAACTCCTGGAAATAATTGAACAGTGCCAGTTGTACAGTTAACCGCGTAGAGAGACAAGTGACAGGTGTCAACGTACAATGCGCGTGCGCCGCGGACGTCCGTTACCAAGCCCATACTTGGCTCGCCAAGGTGTATACCGTAGGACGATTGCGAGCTACATAAATAAGCCGGTCATTGAGGTAGGCAAATGGGCAAGCGGGTCACCTGATGGTAAGTGAACATCGACGCCCATCAGCAACACCAAACCGAGAGACTTTAGCACAAGAAGCTGTGTGTTCAAATATAAATAAATAAATGAATTGAGACAACATCACATACATTATCCTAATCCCAAACTAAGGTATTTCCTCGTACTTAAGAAACTAGGAACAATGAAGGCACCAATAACACCCAGACCCAACAATGCCCAAAATAAATATCTATTTCACCAACAAACATTAGTGTTGGTGCGGAAATCGAACGAACCTGCGACTCTTGCGCCTCAACCGGCACTCAAACCAACGCGCTAAACGGGTAGTCATAATCGTCGTTAAAATTAAAACGAAACTGTACGTCCTCAATACAATATTTGCGACGTTAGCGTATCGAGCCGATACTATGCCACATTCCTATATTAGGCCTGCATATAATTTACTGCCGATGCAGAAAAGTGACACTCCACAAAACCCGGCCGATACCAGACGCGCTATTAAGGTTACCATTAGCTCTAAATTACACAACCTTTGATACAATGCGTCTATGAGATAAGATTTATCATAGTAATAAAACTTTATTCGCCATCAATGAAACATGTTACAATCACGTATCAACTTTGTAGAACTACGCCGACAATAACCTTAAAAAAAACTGTCGTCACCATATTGCAAATAACAGTCATTTTCACGTGCTTGATAAAATTATGCAAACAAAAAACTAACATCTATTTTACGCGTTTTTACGTTTTCCCAAAATTACTAAGTTATTATACTAGAAACAGGAAAACAAGTGTAAATAACAATTCTCTATTATAATGTGTTTTGACCTTCAAATAAGAATAAGTAAAAAGATAAGAAAACATGCATTAAGATTCATGATAATCGGCTTATACAGAGTGTATCTCTTAACATGTACATCCCTTAAACCACGTTAGCTACCAACCATTCTGCACATTTTTGGTAAGTAATTCAAAATTTTCAACATTTCATACAAAGTCGGTTACATGACTTTTGTACGGAGCCGCGGAGTAGAATAAAATTTCGCCAAATTTTCAAATGTCATAGAACAAAAGTTGTTCAGAATGGTTGGTAGAAGACTTGGTTAATGGGGTATAATATAAACGTTTACCGATACACCATGATAAATTAATAGTAAAATAAACTTAAATATTATTTCGGCTGATTAAAAAACAATAGAACTGATAATGGCACAGAAGAAATTTCAAAATTTTAGATCTGAAAATTGCAATTATGACCTAGATCTCATTACCCACTTCAAGGTTATCTTAAATTACTGATAAAAAGGGAAATATAGCATATTGCCTAATCCGGTGGAGCCAGATAGGAATATCAATGTGTGCTTCTAGCTTTTATCTTTTCAGCAGAAAATATAGGATTGGGCATGGAAAAAAAACATAATTACACAAAATCACATTGAACCGATTACATGCTGACATAATAGAAAATAGCTTAACCCTTAACCGTTTTTTTTTCATTGGGTTTGGCCTCTATTGTACGTAAATAAAGTGTTGTTTATACAGACTCTGCCTGGCAAAGGCATACTTAATTTATTGGTATCAGAGTCAATAAAGGTAGAGTATACATTTACTTAGATATTATGACACCCAGGCACTAGACACAGTGTTCATGACGCGAATGTCTTGAATGAGAAACGGACTCCAGCGAGTCTCGACCTTAGTATGTAAAATGTATAATTATAGTATAGTCTAAAAGAAACTGCGAACATCATGCAATTCCACCTCGTTAGTGAATGATACCGTAAAAAGTAATGAATTGCGTAAACGCAGCCGGCAGAACAGACCGACGCATTAGCCATGCAGCGACGCGTCGGCCGAGTCCCCGCTGAACAATGCGACAGATAACAGTGGAACAACTTCAACTTGGCCTTGGAACTACTAAGTAATGTATCTTGTAGTACCGACTACAAGATACATTACAATACACCTGTTGCGATGTGATGCATGGACTCGGTAAGTAGCCGTACTTAGCCGAGTCATGCATCACACCGCAACAGGTGTGTGCGCATCGTACGACCACGTGTGGGTTACAATCCATACTAATATTATAAATGGGAAAGTGTATCTGTCTGTCTGTATGTTTGTCTTTCTTTCACGGCAAAACGAAGTGACGAATTGACGTGATTTTTTTAAGTGGAGATAGTTGAAGGGATGGAGAGTAACATAGGCTACTTTTTGTCCCTTTCTAACCCCCCATTTTAGGGAATTAATTATGATGACAGGCAATATCGGAGGCCCAATGGAGCGGAAAGGGGATTAACATTTAGAAATGCACTTGTGACTCCACTAGTGTTGGGGGGTATCTATGGTGGCGGCAATCGATAACAAGTTATCCGTCTGCTCGTCTACGACCTATCAAAAAAACTCTGACAGTCAGGCGGCACTACTTGCACTAAGGACGTATTCTACAACATCCAAGCTAGTAGAAGTCTGCGTGACTAGAATAAACCTTAGAGGTCAATGTAACAGAGTAACCCTTAGGGTTCCGAGTCAAGCAGCGATTGGAGCAACGAGCTCGCGAATAAAATGAGAAATATGTAAAAAAACGTGCTTTTTATTAAAATTTTCTTTAACAATTTTTCCGCTTCCAAGAACAAGCTGTGCCACAGTGTTAGGTGCCATATAAAGTAGTCATATTACATCACTGGCTGTATTCTACACTGTGTATACGCTATGGTGCGCATCCGACCGATTCGCAAGTTATTTAGTTCCGATTAATTGAAGTATACTATTATTGGACCACCATCACTCAACCGCTGAAACGTTTCAAAACAGACCTTGAACTATTGCGAAATCGATTGCTTGTATTTTGTTTTTATATTATTAATTCAACTGTTTATTACACTATGGGTCTTGGATTCCTCTCCCGTAATAGACAAGTGTTCGCCAGATGAACACTCGTGTTGTTTAGTGTCCGAGTGTTGTTATTTCTCACTCTCATCTTGGGAGTAATTCCCGGATGCGTCCAAAGCTCTCGTTTTGGAGCCTATTCCACGATTCAAGAATTTGGGACTCTGGTAACCACAATGAAGTTTGGGAAATCTTTTTGACATTATGGAAGCTTCAATACTTCCACTAAGACTGACTTCGTTGTTATAGATTTTTATCTGATTCTGATTTATTTGTGTTTTTTGGGTGAGGTGTTACCTGATCGTAAGCAATGACCACCGCAGGGGGGCCATTCTCGAGCACTCGACGTTGAAGTCGAATTGAGCGATTGAATACATTCGTCAATACAAATCCAAATCAACTATGTTGAGTGCACGAGTTTGCCCCCCTTGGTCGCTGATTCGTTGCCGGATTTTTGAGCGTACGTTTGCTAGCTAAATATAGGACAAACTTAGCATATAAAAGCCTAAATAAACATCGTTTAAGCACACAAACTATGTTGATTTCCTTATCCTCGGCCCCTTGCTCCGTGACGTTATAGGTACCTGAGTAAAGAGAAATGTCTTGGTACCAGCGGGTGCCGGTACCCAATACCAACGTATATTTAAACAAACAAGGTATCAGGGTACACTTTTTATGTGCGGAAAACAATTATCGATCGCACATTATCGTAGTATTTGCAATGAATAAATTAACAAAATTTCCGCCATAATAAATATGTGGATGCGATAAGAAAATGTATAGAGATTTTAATTAAATTTCAATAAAGAGCCATGAAATTACATATTAAGAAATGTTTGTACGCTTCGGCATAAATGGGCTGGCTCGACCGAAATGATACCACAGCCTCACATAAGACCCACGTGAAGCAGTGCCTGAGTTGTTTCGCCGAGTGAATGAGGGTATCGGATATCCAATAGGGAGGAAAGGGGATAAAAGGTTGGCAGCGCACTTGTGACTCCACTGGTATAGACGGCGGAAATCGCTTACCAACAGGTGATCCGCTCGTTTGCCACCTATGACTCCAGTCGAGTCATACCAAAGCGTCTCTAACCTCCAGGGGATCCAGCCGGACAAAATTTTGTCGACTCTCGTTCGCGAGAGCTTATCCTTCTATCCCGCTCCTCGCCCTGTCAGGTGAGCGAGAAGCAACTAGCGATGACGCAATACGAGTGTCGACAAAATTATCTCGTGGTGCGCATCTTAGCCCGGCTGGCCTCCCTATTTCCGCAATAAACAAAATACGAACTTACATTTAAGCCTCTCAGTACGCGGTCCCCTGCAAGCGGCGCTGAGGCCGCAGCACAGCTCCTTGAAGTCCACGTGGCCATCCCGGTTCTCGTCGAAGGCGAGGATGGCGCCCGCGACGGCGGCGCGCGGCAGCGGCGGCGACAGCAGCGGCGACAGGCTCTCCGCGTCCAGCTGCCCGGTCGGCGCCGAGTTGCGCAGCGACCAGAAGCATTTCTCCAGCTCTATTATGTCCTGGGGTAACAGACATGGTTATAAGTACAGGTTGTATAGATCTAAGGACGCGGACATAGCCCAAAGGATTGCGTGGCTCAAGTGGCAATGGCCAGGGCACATTGCGAGGAGAACAGACGGCCGTTGAGGTGGAAAGGTCCTTGAGTGCTTCGTGCAGGAGCACTCAAGAAGGCTTCGTGCAGGAGCCCGCAGCCGTGACTGGCCTCCCACCACGTGGACCGACGATCTAGTGAAAGTCGCGGGAGTCCCTTGAATGCGGGTGGCACAGGACCGATCTGTGTGAAAAAACTTTGGGGGTAGGCCTATGTCCAGCAGTGGACGTCTATTGGTTGAAATTATGATGATGATAGTACTTCATCATGTGAATCTTTACGTGAAAACCACGATTCGGCAAGAATGGGCTGGCTCGACGATAGTAAGGGTTGTCAGGCGTTCGGATGAAATCGTACAGGGTTAGATATTTGGTTGCATGTCCGCCTTGGCCGGAATTTGTTAGGCTTTTGATTCAGGGGACTACGAGCCTCCGGGGGACGAACCCACCCCGTCGGAGATGATGCGTCAAGCCTTAGGGGGATCCCCCGTCATAGACGATGCCGCGATGCCGCCGGGAATACCGGTCGTCGTAAACGATGCAATGCGACAAGTCTCCAAACCCGTCGTAGGCGGAACAATAAGTCGCTAGGGGATAGTTTCTGTTCTGTTGGTCTGGTTCCCTTGTTAAAGGGTTGCAAATCTCAGACGGCCGGCAGTCGCTTCATTGTAATTACTAGACTTCCAAACTCTGAACATGGTCTAAGTGTACCCCGCTTTGGAGCCCACGCAACCGGGAAACACGCTGAGACGAGAGAGACACTCACACAACACACAACATCTCATACATTGATCTGATTCCGTACTAAGTAGCTTAAGCACTTGTGTTACAGATATCAGACAACAAAGGATCACAAATAGAATACTTAAACACATGTTCATCATACGAATGTTTGTCTAGGGTGGGGATCGAACCCACGACCTTTGGCGTATGAGGCAGGGTCACTACCAAATGCGAATGCAAATGGCTAAAAGTAAGTAGGGGTTATTGTAGTAGCAGGTAAGATGTAAGACAAATTTACTTCACAACACTTATTTAATTGGTCTGTTAACTTTTATCTGACGATATGGTAAAATCGGTATGTTAGCTCTATTAATTATACCGAGAATATTGTATCGATTATGCTGATATTATATCGATAAAACTACATAGATTTAAGACATCACATTTATCTGTCTTATCAAGCTAAACAAACGGAACATCGCAGTGCGAATGAACCAGACATACACAGACAACTGTTAAAATGAGAGAAAGATTAGATTACGTGAAGTAAAAATAAAATCTTTGTTCAGTATGACGATGTAGTATTTAAAACATAGTTAGGTATAACATCAGCATTTTGCAAATGCTACATAACTGTGGATGTTAGACTTAAATATGTATGACCTGAGATTTTAAAACCTGTGGTGGAATGTATTTAAAAATAGGTGAAAGTTACAGTTTTGTTATAAGACACCGGTTCCCTCAAGCATTAGGCAACTGGTGCCTTATAACGAAACTGTCCCGAAACGTTTGGGAATATACCTGTCACAAACAAACAAAAGAAATGCACAGCGCGTGTTAAAGGGAGAGGAACTCCGATTCGGTCGTAACGTATAGTTCATTGGTTCATTTTAGACCCTTTGGCTATTTTTCTTTTTTTTTTTTTACAAAATAAACTCAAACTAATAACTGAAGACAATAAACTTGATAATCTCTGAACTAAGTTGCAGACAGAAGGACAAAAGGTATGTGGACTCCAAAACTCCAAATATGTAAATGATGGCGAAATTCCTTAAACCTTAAGTCAATTAAAAGACAACGGCTCTATCGCCAGTTCTAAAACTAACCCAACGATCCACGTTGAGTTCCTTCGACCTTCGCCGGCAACACGCAAACACGAACAAACAATACACTTTGTGTCGCTGCTGACTAAGGAATCCGTAGGTACGAGAAATGAGTAAGATGACTCGACTTTAGATTCTTAGGGATATCTGTGACACATATTTTGTGAAATAAATAAATAAAATAATGGTAGGAATAAATAAATTTGCATGCAAGACATGAAAGACGAAGAAAATAAAAATTTATAAGTATTTATTTTACTTTGAGTTTAATTTAATTGAGTGAGTTAGACACTTATAACAATACACTTTGTGTCGCTGCTGACTAAGGAATCCGTAGGTACGAGAAATGAGTAAGATGACTCGACTTTAGATTCTTAGGGATATCTGTGACACATATTTTGTGAAATAAATAAATAAAATAATGGTAGGAATAAATAAATTTGCATGCAAGACATGAAAGACGGCAAGAAGAAAATAAAAATTTATAAGTATTTATTTTATTTTGAGTTTAATTTAATTGAGTGAGTTAGACACTTATAACTAAGTGTCGGTAACTCTGACGACGAGAACCTTTGTCCGACCACGAAAACCTTTGTCCTTTGAGGGCAATGACTTTAACTCCTTTTTTTTAAAGTGGTTTATTTGTTAATAATTAATTGTGATTAACTTAAGTCTCCGTTTTGTAATAGGCTATTAGAACTATTTCATAATGTTTTGTATTACCTCGTGATAGTAGCTGATACCAAATAAGGTGACATAGATTCAGATGGCCTACATTTTAAATAATGGTGTATAAATAAACTTTTATTTATTCAAGTAATTACCATCTAATTAGACCAGGTTTTGATTGCGGCGTCGCTCGCTCGTGGTATATGCTTATGTAATATGCTTTTGGATTACCTAAATTTTTCATATCTTCATGAGGCATACTACGATACATGGGGAGGGTCGTAGAGTGATGTTTCATGCTGTTTCCTCATGAGAGAGGGAGACCCTCAGGGAGATTAGCCGGTATGCCATGGCTGGTCTTTCGCCCGAAGAAGCCCCTGCCAGAGGATCCTAACCCTGCGGAGCCCATTGCACCCGAATTGGTGGCAGTTGCCTATTCTTATATGTGATAGGTGGCAGATGAGCAGATGGATCACCAGATGGCGATTGCTGCCGTCTTTAGACACCTGCAACACTAGTAGTCACAAGTGCGCTGCCAACGTTTAACCCCCTTTCTTCCCAATGGGTCTCCGGTACCCCCACTCACTTGACGAAATACAGCACAGGCGCTGCTTCACGCCGGTCATCTGTGAGGCCGTGGTATCAATCCGATCAAGCTGGCCCATTAAAGCGTGGCTCTCTGACGGTTATCGCCGTACGATATCAACTTCTATCTATAAGATTACTTAGCTTTAGCAATAGAGAATATTTCGATGTAGGTATATTCTATTACTCAAATTATATCAAGGATACAAAGCAGTTATCCGAGTAACAACAAAGCCAATTTGAAAAACACATCTACCTATTTAAAATGTTAATCAAACGCACAACAAAACAAAAACTGTTTGAAATCAAAATTCACTATGTAAATTATAATGCATGACAAACAGTAGTGATTTATCAATATCTGTGCTTGGTTTTCCTTGAGTGTGTGAGTACTTTTCCTTAAGTGTTAGCCTCTCAATTTCTACAGACACTGGACAGGTAAGAATCAGAATCGTATATTGCTTTACAACTGTGTAACAAGTTGGTAAAAACATTTTTAGTACCAACAATTATCTGACAGGCAGGCAACATATTTGAGAAAATTATATTATGTATCATACAATAATGCATTAAATTAATATTTTGAATGTGAAATTTGAAAATGTTTCACATTCAAAATATTCATTTAAACTATTGAATATGCACTGATGGCAAATAATTTTACGAAATAATCAACAATATAAAAAATATTTAATCAAAAAAAAAAATTATAGTTTCTAATTCTTGGTGATTGATTTTTATTTCTTGGTGTTTTTATCAATACTTATTTGGATTATAATATTAGTAGTTATATGTAGCAGACAAAAACATTTAGCCAGTACAATACATCACATACAATGGACAAAAAGAAAGCCTAAGTGTGGAAAATGGAATACACTTTATGTTACATTGGCCAGTACAAACTGGATTCTAATAATTAAATATACCATTATATCTATCTTTATATTCCATTTTTGAACATTTACTTTTTAACTCATCTGAAACAATGTAAGTATAGGTCATTGACCTCATATAGTTACGAAGCACCACCGTTATGTAACATGCAGTTCTTTCAAGAAAGTGATTCTTAATTAGCATTTATAACTACAAAGACAGTCACTACAAAGGCAGATAAAAACCGAGTGTATTTGCTGAAAGTATCAATTAAATTTATGGCTTCTGATATCATGCGATAAGTGTTTTACCGAAATAGATATGTAGAGTTTGTGATTACTTAACAAGTGACACACATAATGTTTAATGTAATCTTGTTGAAATATCAATAGTTAATTAAGCCAATATTGATAAGGTTTGATTACCCAAAATTATTATGGGACAAATCTACCATAATCTAGATTTAAGTTCAAATTTTGACAGATCACACCTAATTTAGCATACCATAGATAATTGTTTACTAAAGAATATCAAGACAATCTTATCACTGACATCATCATCTATGTAAGTATGCTATGGTTAGATGATACATAGGTATTATAAATTCAATTAATAGTGTTGATTGTGCTAAAACTTACTGCACTCTAATTTCTGCCTCAGTTTACAGATTCAATCTTAGATAAAAAGTTACACTTGATATTTCGCTCAGCGGAATATTTCTAGAATGATTACGATGTAAAAATTGTTAGTAGGTATCATATCTTAAATGTTAACCAAATAAGGGAGATGGAATGTTATTTCGCAAGAATTGATTATATTTGCATTCATATTACCAGTCTCATCAGAACAAAGTGTAAATGTTAAAAGCAAATACCCCAAATGAAGGTTTAAGTCTAGGTAAAAAAGGTCTTGTTTAGAATAGTTCCATATTAGTGTATGACTGCAATTATTGCAATCAGAAGCCCCTATTTATTGAAATAGGGTCATTGCTGAAATACTGCTAGAGCTGATAATAATTAATCTGAAGCTTAATTATGAAAACAATCATATTTTTTATCTTCAGAGATTCACTCTTAGCTTATTAGAGCTGACACCGATTTGAGACAATTAGCATGAGAAATAAACACTCACCCTTTCCTCTAAATGTGTAACACCAGCAAGGCTCTGGTAAAATGTTGGTGTCTCCAGGTCCTGGGCAACGTGTCCTCCTCCAGACAACAGCCACTGTGACAACACTGTCGCATCCTTGTGTATAAGCAGCCATGATCGGAACTGCTCAAATGTGACCTTCTCTCCAGGTCCAAACAGACCAAGCAAGATCTCCGCAGTTCTAGGAGCTCCGCTCACTGGTAATGAGGTGTTCTCCAAGTGAAGTGATCTTGCAAAATCTCTCTTATAGATGTATGTGCCATTATCACTCTGATTGTTAACGTACAACGTCCAGAGGAACCTACAATAACGATAATTATGTAGTATCACAACAAGCAGTTTACTAACAATTACTGTAAGGTTTGCGAAGGTTCTTACTTGATTTTCTCCTCAAGGTTGCCTTTGGTGAGTACTACTATACCACACAGCAACTCCCTGAATGCGATGCCGCGCTTGGTGCCTCCACAGGCCTGGTAAAGCCACTCAGCCACCTCATAAGGCACTCCATCACACAAAACTTCATGGACGAACGCCTCCAAGCTCAAGGACGTGCCGGTGGCTCCAGCACATCTCTTGAATGCTTCGCGAATCCGTCTCAATTCACTATCGGACACTGCAAATAATACCACACAAATAAGCTGATATTTATCATAATCTAACAACGCACTTCCACCTACTATTTATTATGCACACACCTCGCTTCACTGCATCTTCGTAAGTAATAAAACTAGGTTTTGAGTCTTTCGCACCCATATTCGCGTACACGTAATGATCATAACATTTTTAGAGGCGTAATAAACACAAAGAAACAAAAATTATTACAGCTGACAGCTCACGTCGTATGATCTGTAGCCATATTGAATTTTTTGTTTTTTTCCTCACTTTTTTCGCATTGGAATTCCGGTGACGTTCAAAAACACATCAACAACATGAAGTTGTGTTCTAAGTGAAATCGATGAAACGAAACGTTTTCATTTTTATGTTTTAATTTATAAAATAAATAGAAATGCAATTGCAAATTCAGTTTAATTATTTTATTCGCACAAACTTTATTTAACATTTTGTCGTGCGTGCGTGGTTATTTTATATGTTGTAAAAAGTAGTTAAATAAAATTAATGTGGAAACCAATTAAATAACTAAACACAATGTGTACGTCAGTTAGAAATGTCACTCTATTGTATTGACCTTTGGCTGACAAGGATTACTCTGCTAAATACATAGGTCGTATCTGATTCTATCTTGTATCTCTTTCTGTCCCTAGATTTGCGTATGCTACTACTTCATGAATAAAAAAATAATAATAACTTTCTTAACTTAGTAGCATTAATTATTCTCCTAAATTTCATAGCCTGTTGTTTACGTTTTCTTCGTATTTTTGTTATATTCCCGTATTATTGAGAGTATTAATACAGAAAATAACTTAAAAGTTTCTTTCTCATTCGCTCGTCGTGCCCACAGAAGTAATTGTGATGTTAATATTTCCTTAGCTATCTTTGTTTTGAAATAAATTATCTTGTAAATGTCTGTCTCTTTGTGTGTTTTACGAGTTGAAATTGACGAAGATCTACCCGAAATGGGCGATAATCCAGCTGAAGTTGGTAAGTAAAGGTACTCATAAAAAAGGAGGTACTCAGCATATTTTACTCTAAAAGTATTATTATAAATATTTACCTAAGTAGGTAATAAAATTGGCTTCTCATTGCAATAGTTGAGTAATAAACTTAATTAGCTGAGCAATCGCTTTAATTATTAAATAAAATTAAATCTTCTATCTTGTGTATTCTTTGTACATACATAGCACAGATATAAGCACTAATTCAATAGAAACAAATTTTGATATTTGGTAATAAGTAAGCCTTAGACCTATGGTGTGATATGATCTGTGGGGTGACCTATGGTGTATTTTATCTGTTTAGAAGCTGCTAAAGAGCAGAAGAAAAAAGACAGAGGGGCCCGAGAGTCCAAGACCATAACAGTAGAGACATATGCCAGTGTCCTCTCAGGGCCCAACACGGACACCGGCATCCTGCCCACCAGCTCCCGGCGCTCGCCGCCGGAGGGCAGCAGCATCTCCGAAGAGGATGACACTATAAACTTCTTCTGTGGGAACCCATTAGTGGAGGTCACAAAGGGTATTCTGCATCTGTATAAGGAGAAGTGAGTGATTACACCCATAATTGCATATTAATATCATTACCTATTATACAATATAGCAAAATATCAATTCCAAAATTATGTAATTACCTTATTTAAAATCTAATTGGATGTTATAGTAAAATAGGTAATACTATAATTAATAACTTAAAAAATCTATTAATAGGGTTCTGTTGTTTCATTAAGAAGTCTGTCATTATAAGCAAAATATTTGTTCAGAAGTTCAATGGCTCTGTATTTTAAAAATATATTGAATCATTGGTAAACATTGTAAGTGGTAGGTCCTTTAATAATTTACTGAAATACATTTTTTTCTCCTTATTTAGACTGTTAGACAGATCAAATTGGACTCTATAAAAACATACTTAATATTATTTTGACTTAATTTTTGCAGTGAGTTCAAGGAGGCTGAGGAAGCCAAGACACTCTGCCTGCTATCTGTACCGGGAGCCCTAGGAGCATCGGATTTTGCTGGCATTTGCAGCCGCTTGCCAGCAAGACATCGCTCACGTCAGGGTGCTGAGAGATGGCTCTCCTGACCACTACATGGCATTGTTGACGTAAGTAATGTTTTTCATTAAACATCAGATATGTCCATAGACATTTACTCTAATTATACAGAACTATACTTGATAAACTGTATGAAACCATCAGTACTTTAGTTAAAACTTTTATTGATACTGTTAAAACTATTATAGACATTATTGAAAGCAAATTAATGCCAGCCATGGATTCACCATTGTTGGACACTGAGGGCATGCCCACAACCTGAAATAGACTTTTGATGTCACACTTTCTTTGATCAGCTAACAGTTACAGGGAAACCTTCACTTCACTATAAAGGGGAGGGGGAAGCTACGAAGCCCTTCAGAGAAATACCTGCCCACAACCATTTTTAAGGTCTGGATCAGTGCCTAATTAATAGGTCCTTTATTTATACCAGTGAACTGACTTACTTCTTTTAACACTACATAGCTAGGTTGGTAATTTGTAACGTTATCTCAGGTTCCGCACGTACGTGGCGGCGCAGGAGTTCCACTCGACGTTCGACGGGGTGCCGTACAGCAGCCTGGAGCCCAACGCGCTGTGCCACATGGCGTGGGTGTCGCGCGTGGAGTGGGCGCGCGACGGCACCCCGCCGCCCTCGCACACGGAGCTGCCCACCTGCCCCGTCTGCCTGGGTATGGAGGTCGTTTACATGCATCTTACGCAAATAATAGTCTGAATCCGCCAGACAGTCGAAAGTGCGCCGAGGAGTCTGACATACGTAGAAATAGAATAGAAAATAGAAATCAATTTATTGACCAGTAAATGTGTACACCATATAACAATGCCGTTGACTTTGCAATAAGCACGAGGCTCGTATCGCAGAAACCGTATCGAACGTTCATGGCGAAAATAGGCAATTCTCGTACGATCGACATGCGTCGATATTGATTCAACACTTTAAAAGAATGTATTGAAATCTCTAATTCGGCTTCAATGCACATAAAGTGTGAGTGACTGAGGGTACCGGAAGCCCAATCGGGGGGAATAGAGGTTTAAATTGACAGCTCACTTGTAATTTCACTGGTGTTGCGGTTATGGGCGCCGGCAATCGCTTACCATCAGGTGATCCGCCTGCTCTTCTGTCACCTATTGTATAAAAAAAATACTTAGAACAGTTTTCAAGACTTTCGTATCATTATACCCTCTCGTTGATCAGTGTGTGTGTGTGTGCGTGTGTGTGCGCAGAGCGCATGGACGAGAGCGTGGCGGGCGTGCTGTCGGTGCAGTGCGCGCACGCGTTCCACGCGGCGTGCCTGGTGCGCTGGCGCGACGCGCGCTGCCCGGTGTGCCGCTGCGCGCAGACGCCCGAGCCGCGCGCCTCCGCGCGCTGCAACATGTGCGAGCTGCAGGCCGGTACGTCTTCTACCACTCATCTTTCTACAGGTCGAAAACACTTATTTAACGTTTTAAGGCCCAAACGACGGACTAAATAGAAAATCCATTGTTTTTGCCTTTTAAAAAGCTTTTGGGTCTTACGACGTTAATCAGAAAATCTCAAAAGTTCAATATAGCTACTAAAATATTGTAAACTGGGCTGTCACTTTTATTATTTTGTCTCACAATGTACTTACGGAACGATATTTTTTTTTATGTGATAGGTAGCAGGCGGATCACCTGATGGTAAGCAATTGCCGATAAGTCAGCTTTGTTTTTAATTGAAGAAATATCTTTGCAATTTCCTGCATCTTCAGGATTCAAACCCACAATATATTGTTGTAACATCTTGATTCCATATTTTGAAAAATTAAACATTTCATTTCATTGAAATTTTCTCTAACTGTATTAACTACCAAGATGGTAAACGAGCCCAGAGACTATTCCCAACCACATCCTATCAAGTGAATGAAAGGATTATCTGCAAATAAGTTTTACTCGCTCGTCAGAGACGCGATGAATAAGCACCGCAGAACATTCGTCGATGCAGCAAGAGGCCGCTGAGAGAGATCTGTCTACTGGTTCTGTTGCAGAGGAGGACGGCGACTTGTCGCGCGACAACATATCGGGCGTGGCGGAGGGCCTGCTGGAGGGCGTGGAGGGCGGCACGCTGTGGATCTGCCTCATCTGCGGCCACGTGGGCTGTGGCCGGTGAGACACTATACCTATTCTACAAACAATCCGAAGCATTTTGACCGTTTGCCATTCAGTTACGTCATACCCTTGTAAACAACGCCATATTGATATGCTCTTTTTCCTAGGTATGAGGGAGGGCACGCTGCGAAGCACTTTTTGGCTTCGAACCACACTTACGCCCTACAGCTGGGCTCCAACAGGGTTTGGGACTACGCAGGTGAGGTCCTGCTTTCGTTTCCATTCGTTTGTCATCGACTAGATCACTAGTTCTGTAAAATTTTCATTCAATTCATAAAATAAATTGAATACGTTAGTTGTACATAATATGGAGGGGCACTCACATTGCGACAACCGATTCTGACGTTTGTGGTTTGAGGTGGGCCGACGATCAAGTGAAGGTCGCGGGAATTCCTTACATGCGGGTGGCACAGGACCGATCTGTGTGGGAAGCATCGGGGGAGGCCTACGTCCAGCAGTGGATGACGTCGATGCCGGCGTTGCAGGCACTGTGGGCATGCCCTATAGGGCTTAAATTGACTCGAGACGTCATACTTTCTTCTATCAACTTAGGATTAGCAGTTCCAGTCTAAGAGAGGGAAAGGGGGATCGGCGGGGGAGGCTGTACCCACAACTATGGTCGTAGCTAGGGGGCACGAGTCGCTACGACCTCCCTTCGACGATGCACAATCACGGGCGTAGCTAGGAAGAACGAGCCGCTAGAACCTCCTCCCCCCTTCCAGTATGTTCCAAGTCAGAAAATCCCTAGATGGAACCAACCATTTTTGAGATCTGGATCCGCCCTCGGTCGCAGGGGACAACTTCGTGCACCGGCTGGTGCAGAACAAGGCGGACGGCAAGCTGGTGGCGGCGGAGGCGGGCGCGGGGCCCGACAAGCTGGACGCGGCGCAGCTGGAGTTCACCTACCTGCTCACGCAGCAGCTGGACGCGCAGCGCACGCACTACGAGGCCAGGATCGCCAAGTGAGACAAAGACTGTTTAATACTTGATAGCGCACACACTACTTGACGATCTTATTATCTATCTTCTATATCTATCTATACTATTTATAAAGAGATAACTTCTATAGACAACGACAAGACTTAGGGGCCATCCATAAAGTACGTCACACGAATTTCATGATTTTTGAGCCCCTCCCCCGTCCATGTCACAGGTGGTCACATTTTTGAGACCCCCTCGCCCTAGTGTGACGTCACATGACACAACTAAAAGAACGACGTCGTTCACTCAGCGAAAGTCAACTGTCGAATGAAATAGAAACAATAAAATCACGCTAGGTGCGGTGCGTTTGGCGGCATTATCAAAGGGCTCGTAGGAGATCGCCACCCTTACACTAGTGGAAGTTCCACCAGCTCATACGAAGCGTTTCGCTTCTTCTTTCTTAATACGAACTGCTAAGGAATGGAAACTAAACTAAACTTGCCGGCTTCTGTATTCCCAGAGAGCTACGATTTGGGTGTCTTTAAGTCGAGAGTGAATAGGCTTCTTCTGGGAAAGCACGCTACATCTTAGACCTCATTGTCACTCTCCATCAGGTGAGGTGAGCTCAAGTCCAAACCCATTTAATATAAAAAAAAATGACAACCAATTTGCATAATGGACGAGTGTGAGTTGCTGATGATGATGAAAAAATACCTATATTAACAATTTAGAGGTGAGATATCACGACGACCCATTTAGCGTAATGGTTTGAGCGCCGGTTGAGACGCAAGGGTCGCGGGTTCGATTCCCGCACCAAGACAAATGTTTTATTACGCTGATTCTTTACAGAATTGAATCAGAACACACAGCGGAGTGCGAGGAGCTGCGCCGGCGCGCCGACGAGTCCTGAAGCCAGCTCCAGCCAGCTGCGGGACCAGCTCGGCGTCCTCACCCGGGAGAACAAGAGCCTGGAGCGGAAGCTGCACCAGGTCACCAACAAGTGAGCACGGCTTGACTGTCTAGTGTCTGGGTGTACGCAGATACGTCGCAGGCCGAGGCCAGCTCCAGCCAGCTGCGGGACCAGCTCGGCGTCCTCACCCGGGAGAACAAGAGCCTGGAGCGGAAGCTGCACCAGGTCACCAACAAGTGAGCACGGCTTGACTGTCTAGTGTCTGGGTGTACGCAGATACGTCGCAGGCCGAGGCCAGCTCCAGCCAGCTGCGGGACCAGCTCGGCGTCCTCACCCGGGAGAACAAGAGCCTGGAGCGGAAGCTGCACCAGGTCACCAACAAGTGAGCACGGCTTGACTGTCTAGTGTCTGGGTGTACGCAGATACGTCGCAGGCCGAGGCCAGCTCCAGCCAGCTGCGGGACCAGCTCGGCGTCCTCACCCGGGAGAACAAGAGCCTGGAGCGGAAGCTGCACCAGGTCACCAACAAGTGAGCACGGCTTGACTGTCTAGTGTCTGGGTGTACGCAGATACGTCGCAGGCCGAGGCCAGCTCCAGCCAGCTGCGGGACCAGCTCGGCGTCCTCACCCGGGAGAACAAGAGCCTGGAGCGGAAGCTGCACCAGGTCACCAACAAGTGAGCACGGCTTGACTGTCTAGTGTCTGGGTGTACGCAGATACGTCGCAGGCCGAGGCCAGCTCCAGCCAGCTGCGGGACCAGCTCGGCGTCCTCACCCGGGAGAACAAGAGCCTGGAGCGGAAGCTGCACCAGGTCACCAACAAGTGAGCACGGCTTGACTGTCTAGTGTCTGGGTGTACGCAGATACGTCGCAGGCCGAGGCCAGCTCCAGCCAGCTGCGGGACCAGCTCGGCGTCCTCACCCGGGAGAACAAGAGCCTGGAGCGGAAGCTGCACCAGGTCACCAACAAGTGAGCACGGCTTGACTGTCTAGTGTCTGGGTGTACGCGATACGTCGCAGGCCGAGGGCCAGCTCCAGCCAGCTGCGGGACCAGCTCGGCGTCCTCACCCGGGAGAACAAGAGCCTGTAGCGGAAGCTGCACCAGGTCCCAAACAATGTGAGCACGGCTTGACTGTCTAGTGTCCGAGTCTGGGTGTACGCAGATACTTCGAAGGGCAAGCATCAGCCAGCTGTGGGACCAGCTCGGCATCCTCACCTGTGAGAAGTAAGAGCTGTTCCGTACTCAAGGGTGAAAACGAGACCTTTTTTGCCTATACGGAGACCTTCATGCGTGAAACAGACTCGCACTGATCAGGGCCGCGGGCGTGCAGCGCGTGCGACGCTCACGGGTGGCAAATTGAGCGACTTCTCACCAGTAGCGTAGTTGGTAGGGAGACTAGGGCGGTATAATCGGTGTTACACGCGGGCGCCGAAACAGCTGGTGGCGGGCCTGGCACTGATTAGCACAGAAAAGAAAGGGACAGACAAACAACAAAGGTTTGGCATCATTTTGGTTCAAATTTTGATAACAGATATTATTATTAGTGTAAATTATAGTTTTTTTTAAATTATGTTTTTATGGAACTAGTCCTGTAAGTCAGTGAAGGGTAAAGCAGCTGCCTATGCAGCAAGTATAAGGCAGCCTGTCCACTGAAGCGGAGCGGGGCGAAGCTGAGGGAAATCCGCCAATATAATGGCATAAAATCTCTGCTTCCCGACAAACAAAGTTCTTTTCTTTCTAAACGCTGTGTTGTCGGCAGGTTGTCGTCGCTGCAGAGCGAGCTGTCGGAGGAGCGCGGGCTGGCGGCGGCGCTGGCCGGCAGCCAGGCCGAGTGGCAGGCGCGCGCCAAGCAGCGGGAGGACAACTTCGTCAAGGAGGTCAGGGCTTGCCTACACTCAGTCATCATCATCATCACCATATGAGCCCACGTCCACCTGCTGCGGAATACAGGCCTGTTCTCTATCACGCCGCTCCCTACGGTCCCCTGGCAGCCTCATCAATTGTTTCCTTATTACCGTTACAACAATATCGTCGAACCAAACGGGCAGGTGGTTTATCCACATGACGTCGTTTTCATGCGGCAATCGCTTACGGCGGCAAAAACGTTACGATTACACTAGTATTTAGTACGAGGTATCTTTGTCGACGTAATGTTTATTTCTTTTAAAATACATATATTCATAATTCATTTATTTCCATTTTTTTTTTCAAAAATTATTGGATAGGTACGTTAATCTGTGACATTGACGTGGACGGGCACTCATTTTGCGATTTAACGTTTGTGCTGTCAATTTTAATTCTGCTAACGTATGATAGAGGGAGCTGTTTCATTAAAAAGAATACGATACTCATATGTTACGATTCCTGTTCAAAGTATGTGCTCCGTCTACATCAAGGTTGAAGCGATCTAATGATGCATTTGGCCTGTAGGTGGGTGAGCTAAAAGAGCAGCTCCGCGACGTGATGTTCTTCGTGGAGGCGCGCGGGCAGCTGGCGGCGGCCGGCGCGTCCGCCGCCGAGCTCGCCGCCGCCGCCGTCAGCGTGGCGCCGCCGCCGCAGCCGCGCCGCCGCCGCCAGGGGAAGCATGCCAAGAACGAGAGGACGCTCGACAACAACAACTAGCGCCAGCCTACCAACTGCTACTGGACTACGAAACGGAAGCGGCTCAGTCGACACACCGAAGAGGAGTGGATTGCCACACATAACTCGGATTACAGCAATAATACTATAAACTGAGTTATTGAAAAGTTTGCAAATGATATATTAGATTTTAAACACGTGAAGCCCCATAGTGGTTACATTTTGACGTATCATGTCAAATTTATAGTTAAACTAGCGGGCGCCCGCGACTTCGTACGCGTGGAGTTGGTTATTTCATATCTTGGAATATCCACATATTTTTTTATAAATTGTAGCCGTAACGCCATCTATCGGATTTTTCACCGCACCGGCACACCGCTTGACCGGACTGATATCAATAAAGTAATAATTGGTCAATGAAGTCGTAAAAATACCGTTATACGTCATAAGGTATGGTGACCCTATTGATATGGCATGAGCAATCCAATAGTTACTCAAACATTGGATGTCACGAATTTCTTGACGCATTTTAATCAACATCTTTGATAGTATTGAACATAATTATTATATAACTATTAAATGTAACGTTATAGAATATAATTTATAGTATAATTGTAATATAACGCAAATTACTGTGATAACATCAAGTAGCTGTAAGAAAATGTTTTACTTATCTTTTTGGTTGTAATTTATCTTTTGGCTGAATAAATATTAAAAAATATTTGGTTTTTCCTTCATCTGTCTTATATTTCCTATTATACCTACTGTCAGTAACAAATACCTAATTACTAATAAAATTCCAAGAGATTGAAATTGCTCAGTTCATTAGGGTAAAAACGACCTGGTTCTTCCTGGACGCTTGATACTCATTATGTGTGAAGTAAAAACGAAACCCGATTCGATTAGTTTGCGTGTCTACTACAAATCATCAAAAGAAGGGGTTCTTTCCTTTTTAATCATTATCATTTTTGTTGTAAATAACTAATCTAACTATAGCTGGCGGCAGGAAAATATAGCGATGACCGTTATTTTGCGCACTTGTAAAAAAGAAGACTTTCTATCAAAATAGGTTTCTGCGCACTCAAGGTCATAACTACACTTTCTTGCCTCTGAATATACCTAAAATGTCTAAATGGATGGATAAAATGTCGTGTCCCGCCCAAAAATCATTGCTACAATGTGCGCGGAGATAACCAAACCAAAAAAAGTTTTTATAATACACCACTTTTCAGCTAAATTATCTTTATTACATAGTTTGCAAAGGAATACATTACATCGATACCTTAAATCTCAAAGGGCGTAATCACCATTTTGGCCAAAATGACATTTGAATGCTATCTTACTCCATTTTTTTTTCTCTATCGATCTGTATTATCAAAGTTTTGAAATTCGCAAAAAAGTGGTGATTACAGCCCACGTGTTTACCGTCGATAATGCAAGAATTTTAGTCGTAAATACCTTTAAAAAAATTCATTATTAAGGTTTCGGTCGATACACCAGTTAAAATTATAATGATGTGAAAAATACTGACTATCGAATGAGGCGTATAGGACAGATATGTGTAACAGTGGCGTTTACGACTCGAGTTACTTTAAGAATTTAAACAAAATAAATAAAGTAAGTGGTAGTAATACTGCATAATGAATATCGCGTTTAGTCCGGTTTCTATAAATTCTAAAATAAAAACGCTCAGACATGCAATTAGCAAGTACTTTACTACCCATACGTAAGAAGAATTACTCTAGTGGCAGTATCCTAGACGAAAATGAGGAAATTCGAAAATGAGCAGAATATACCACTCATTTCCCCCTCGTCGAACCGAATTGTATCGATGTCTGTGATTAAATTCTTGTTAATATAGTGAAGTTGACGTCTTTTATTTCTTTTGCCCAACAGTACTCCTATTAAAGATTGTTAATAGCACGCAAAACCTGAAACATAAACAAAGTGGCGGGAGTTTTGCTAGCGCTTAATCCTATGTAGATCAATCCTAGCTTTAACATTTTTAAAAATAAACGTTTGTTTTACTTCTTTGCACAGTACTGGTAGAGGACTTATTAAAATTTAAGCTCTAAGTAAAAGTCCTGTCGATGCAGATATTGTTTATACTAATTTAAAACAAAACAAAATTATAGAAATCAATAACTTTCGTTTGAATTTCAAACTAAAATGATTGCGTTTGTATAATTGAAATAATAAAATCGTTTTCATTTCTGTACTTGCTATAAATTTTGTAATAATGAACTACCCGTATTGGTCTCTTAATTTGTATCTTCCTCGAAGTGTTTTTACTTATAAAAAAACCGAAAATAGCTTTATAAATGCATTTCTATAAGTTAACTAGGCTGTTACACCATAGCATAGAGCAGAATAGCCTTTTTTTCAAGTCGTAAACGCCATTATACCATAACTTATTGCAGAACAGCCTTTTTTTAGGTCGTAAATGCCAAGTTGTCAATATTTTTTTGGCGTAATCACAAATCAGTTTGGCAAACATTGGTTGTATTTTGAATACCATATAACTGTGTTATAAAGCTCTCGATACTCGATAATTACATCCAAATTTCATTTATATGGCATTATTAGTTTAAAAGTTATGAATTTAATTCTTAGATTTTTTTTTTGTTTCGGCTCTCCTGAAAAGTGATGATTTGGTGATTACGCCCTTTGAGATTTAAGGTATCGACATATTCATGTTTGTTATGTGACAGTTTCATTGTAGGCCCCTCTCAGGCCAAGTGAGACGCTCACGTACTCATGCATATGAGCTTTATGATTTTGTCATGTTCCTTTCCAACATTACTTCTTTGTCTCTATTTTAACAACTTATTGGGCATCTTCCCAAGGCTTTCCGGAAACTTACGCATTAATGCAAAAATAACTTCGATATCAACATATCAACTGCATGAAATGGAACATAATTGGGCTGTCAATCAATCTGTCATGGAAGTCCAATTACCCAGTTATTATTTCACAAGTATTTTTAGAGATTTACCTTAAAAACAAGCGTTTATTAATTTTGTTAGTAATAAGTTTGGTCTAAAATATATGCACATATTTTTCTAGCGGTAATATTTAATGGTAAAAATTAGTCTACAAGTAGGTCACGTAAGTAACCTCATTGGCTTAAAATTGTCGTTTTGGACTTGTACACCGGCTGAAATTCGTATAAAACTGCTTAATCTAACTAAAAAGTGTGTAAGTAATGTAAAAATATACAATAACATGGTTACTGTTTTCAATCGAAACAAAGAAAAGTGAAGTTTTGTACGGGTGTCATTGCCGTAGTAAAAGTGTACTCAAGTATTACTTTCCAGCATTTGGATATTCAGCGCTGCACGGAGGCACCACGTTGTTGCTCGCAGCTCTGCGCCAGACTAGCCTCCGTGGTGTTGTCGGAGCCCTAGTCTGGGGCAGGTCTGCTTCTTCCTTCACTGGCCTCTCTTTGCACGGCTTGCGCGGTGATGTGTCGGTCTGTCAGTTGTCGAAAGTCTACAGCGAGCGATGGATAAAATCCAACTGTTGTTGTGCATTGGCATTTTAGTGCCATCGCTATTTGTGGACTATCTTTCTACAACTTATTGGGTGTAGATGGTTTGTGACTTGGTGTATACTTTTTTGTTTCAATGACTACTCAACAAATTGAATTCAACCATAGAGGGAATGTGGGGTTTGTAAAAAAAACATTACAGTTTTTTACTTTTCAAGAATTTACTAGCGTGTTTTGAATTAATAACATTCTCTAGCAAGGATAGGAATTAAACGGGGATACCTACTTTGGATTTATTTGTAGAAAACTTTTAACCTGAATTTATTGTACCACTAATTTTGTAACTTTTTCAAACCTAAATACTTTATACCTATTATTTTTGACTTGTTATTATATTTTAGTAGACAAAACAACTTTGTAGTTATTCAATGTTATAGACATGGCTTATGAGTTTATTACAATAGTCTCTTACATTCTTTACAATTTGATTGAGAATATACAATGAGTATAATTTATAGAATATAAAGAGATAAATATAACATGTTGGTAGGATAAATTATATAAATAATAAAAGTGTTTAAAATATTACTCTTCATCACATCTTTGTAAATTTATTGAAAAATAAGTAATAAATTGGTGAAATTGGGATTTAGTGCATGACAAAGTACATAAATATCATATAGTTAATATCTAAAATATCATAATAATACATGTTCTCTGTGGACTTAAACTAAATAAAGAATGTTTATATATTTCTATCTAAACTTTTTAACTAAGTGTTCTATAAATTACAAGTTATAAAAATGCACTGCGAAAGTTAAGACTAATAGATGCATTTATTATAATCATTGTTTATTCTATATCACACATTCAGGTTTCAGGCATACTCAGGATTTGAGTTTGGGTTGACCTGTTTCTAGTTGTATGTCCCAATTCATAAAGATATTTACATTTTCACCAGTGAGACATTTTAAATTGTTTATAGAGGTTTAGAGGTATATTCATCATTTAAATTGTCCATTTCATTGAAACCTAAAACCTGGTTATGCCTAATCATACCATGAACAAAATCACATTTACTTTCTTTAGGTACTATTCAGTGTTTAAGATCTACTAGAGATGGTAATTTGATGTATGTTTTTTATTTAGTAGATTGTCTGTACTAAGTTTATTTATGTAAAATGCTTCTTCATTAATATAATATGACACATTTGTACAACTATTTGAATTTATGCTCAGTGAACAAGTTTGATATAGAGTTATAGTAGAACATATTGTTTTTCAAATTACATCACAATTTTATTGTCACTATAGTAACATAGGTAGGTAAGGTAGGTGTAACTAATTGCCTGATCATTTTCTGTACAGAGTTGTGTAAATTAAATTAAGTTTCTTTTTGAAAAATAAATCTTTAAAGATGTAGCAAGCAAGAATTAAAATGAAAAATACAGGATGTAATTCTGAAGATAGTTTGCTTTTATGATAATAAATTGTCATTGCCAGAAAATACTTCTGATTAAGTTCAAAGAGTAGGTAGCACCTGGTTTCCCTAAGTTTGTCATGTTAATCCATATTTTTAGGAAGGTAAGCCATGAGTACGGCTGAGGAAGAAGTAGAGATTCCTCCTGCGAAGCGGATAAAGATAGACAATGATGAGTCAGAGGGAGCATCCAAGAGCACAACCAGTGACTTCATGGCGTCTAGCAAGTACGACGACTTCGTGACGCCCGAGGAGCTGGAGAAACTGAAGGAGTTCAGGGTGTTGGATGAGGTCAAGTCCAACGACGAGGACAGCAACGATGAGGAGTCTGACAGCTCAGATGGTAGTATGCTATTTTTGAATTTTACACATGTTATTTACTTGTATTTTGTTTTATCTTCTTATTCTATATTACACAGTAGTATTCATTATACTACCAAACTTTGTGATATATTTCTCAATGAGACTTACCTTAATGTCTGACAAATTTTAAACTTGTCAAGGCGGTTTTGCAACGTGGGAATGGTTTGTATATTTATTTAATATAATTACATGGTATAAATCTAATTACACATATGTACGTGTTGGGTTATGATGGGTTGTCCATCGGGGATGCATCCCTTTTACCCAGAAATATGCCTGTAACTGTACATACTGTTCTATCTATTTGAGAGATGATATGCTGTGATTATCAGACTCCCCACATCCTGGCTCATGGTCTAAGCATACCCCGAGTTCCGAAGCATGGCTTTAGGCGCAACTAGGAATGAAAACCTGACTGAAATGATGACCTATCGTGAATACTACTAGCTAGCTAGCCTTACGCTCTACGATGTCGTCATGTGATTGCGAACCGTCGGGCCGCTTGCAGGCAAGTCGGAGGGGCTGCCGGAGGACGAGATCGAGAAGATGCTGGAGGAGGACCTGCCCGACGGGTTCAAGGGCGCGCCCAAGCAGAAGGAGCGCGCGTATATCACCAGGCAGAAAATTGTGCTGGAAGGTCAGTTTAGTTAGGCATTTATATTTCTTTTAGTGATAGGTTGCAGACGAGCAGGCTGATCACCTGATGATTAGCGATTGCCGCCGCCCACAGACCTAAATACCAGAATAAAACTAGTTTCATGAAATTCTGTTTCTATTTATTACCATAAAAACCGCAATTTGGCCGGTTTTATTATTCTGTTCAATTCCCATAGCGCCCCTTGTTCTCATGATTCATGTGTGGTGTGAGCAGAGAAGGGCGTGAACCACTTCGAGGTGCTCCCGCTGGACTGGATGATGGTGCGCCACTACAGCGGCATGCCGGTGTACATGCACCGCGGCACGCGCGTGTGCACGCTCTCCAAGCCCTACTTCCTCGGCAAGGGCAACACCAGGGTGAGCTCATTCTATAATAATCAATTTTTCAATTTTTTTATATTGAGGACAATCAAGATGACCCCACTCCAAATATGAGATTGACAGGCACAAAAGAACAGACAAAGTGTCCATTGAGTCTATCACACTCACCAGGCAGGCAGGGCAGGAACGAGGAGCTAAACCTCTTGGTGCGCGCCTTGGTTCTTGGTTTTTGTATATAGCCAGACATTTGGCCACAATCTCACCTAGTGGTAAGTGATGATGTAGCCAAGGGTGGCATGTCTGTCTAGCAACAGCCTATTCCCTCTTCTCTTGAAAACTCCCAAATCATAGCGCTCAGGGGATACATCAGCCGGTAGACAATTCCACTTCTTGAAGGTACGCACGGTTCTTCCGAGTCATAGCCAATCGCATACTTGAAATCACGGGATACCCGAAAGCTGGCAGGTACTTCGCCCAGCGCAAACCTTCGGTGATTATAAAATGTATTAAATATTTCCCTTTAAATGTTCAAATTGTTGTTAGAGAGATTTGTATTCCTATTTAGACACCATAACTTAACTTCTACTTTCATTGAACTTCCAGAGGCACGATATACCAATAAGCGCGATCCCTTGTTTGGCGTACAGAAGAGCGTTAGAAGAAGAGACCTAAGCAGAAAGAGATAGACAGAAAGATAGAGGAACAGATAAAAAATGGCACCTGGGCCACCAACGGTAAAGGGAAACCAGAAGGTAAACAAGATGAGCTTAACGAAGAAATAGATTTAAGTAAAAATATAGATAATAGTGAAACCAAAGGTGATAAAGAGCCAGTTGAAGTAACATGTCCTTACGGAAATTTTGTGAATAGCGTAAGTGAAAATGAAGTTAAGAAATTAGATCATGTAGATAAGAAAGATTTAAAAGATGTAGAATTAAATAATTTAGATAATGGAGTTGATAAAGACACGGAAGTCTGTGATAAAGTGGTTGAGGATGTTTCGGAGAATGGTACATCGGAGGATGTGTGCGAGGGGGTTGTGGCTGTGAACGGCTCGGCGGGCTCGGCTTCTTCGGTCCCGCGGCACCGGCAGCCGGTGGTGCTGCCGGGCGGGCTGGTGATGCCGCCGCCGCGCGTGGAGACCGTCAGCACCAGCTGGAAGACGCAGCACCTCACGCACGACCAGGTCAACGGCTACTGCAAGAAGCTCTTCAAGTTTAAGACTGTCAACATTATGCATTTTAAGTGAGTATGCGTTTGATTTGTTGGTCTCTTTGTTAGTTTTTTATTTATCATCCTTTACTAGAGAATCGTCTAAAGCTTGAATTTACGTAATGGCTTCTGTTGCAACAGCACCGGCAAAGCTTGCAAATCATTATTGATCATCTGAGTTCTGATAAGCTGTTAGCCTTAAGCTTATACAGGATGTCGTTAATTCACGTTTTAATTAATTGTATTTTGATGTGCACTTGGAAATTCGGTAGAATTTTTTGCAACTCACCATACGAAATTACCAAGACACGTGATCGAAGTTGTATGAAAAGTTGTTTTTTTATTTATTCTAATTTTCAAAAGTAGTAGACGTAATAGTACACGTAGTGAAAAACTCGATAACGACTTTATTAAATAAAATAAATTAAAATTTAATCCATTGTTTTGAATTAGATTTATTTCGGAAATACCACATATCGTAACAGGTAACGGCTTTGTGGCTTTTTCTTAGATTAGATTAGATTTTTCTTTCTTATATTTTTTTTTAATTTTGACCGCTTCTTTTGCCACTATAACATTTTTGAGAAGAGTGGTTGTTCGCCAGGCGCTGGGCCGACCGGCGCAAGTACACGAAGGCGCGCAAGACGCTGCAGTACCCCACGCTGCCCGAGGGCACCAAGCTCATCACCATCCCCGCGCAGCCCGCCGCCGGCGGCGACAACGGTGAGCACTAGCGGCCTAGCGGGGCCACATGTAGACTTGGGCGAGGCCCATCACTGGAGACGACGCTACGATACGATAGAGCTCTATTATGAGCTGTTCCCCCACTTAAATCCTAAAGTCCCACTGCTTACTTATACGGGTATTGTAGTAAACCGTCCTAATCGGTATGTCGCCTTTTAATAGTCTGTCAGTAGCACGGGAGCTTAGTTTTCCTAGATCTTTGTTATTGTAAAAGTCTACATTTCCGGAACTCTTTTTGCTGGTATCAATTATTTTAAGTAAGAGCCGGTTCTGTGTTAGATTCTTCTTCTCTAAAATATAAACCTTTCTTCTAAAGTGCATCATTTCATTCTTTTTCAAAATTCTTCTCCGAAACATGGCGCCCAACGTGGGGCCCGAACCCATTTGATGAATTTATCTTTGAGATTAAAGTCATCAAAAATATATCAGTCGGTAGAACATGAGACTCTTAATCTCAGGGTCGTATGTTCTAACGACTGATATATTTTTGATGACTTTAATCTCAAAGATAAATTCATAAAAAAATACATAAATTCAGAATCGAGCAGTGGGATCTTAGGCTATTATGGAGGCCTCGCAAGCAATAGAATGGTTTTATGTTTTTTTTTTGCCTGATCTGCTGATGATAATTGTTGTTGTCGATGATGGTTGTTGTTGTTGATGATGGTTGTTGTTGTTGATGATGGTTGTTGTTGTTGATGATGGTTGTCTTGGCGCAGGCGGCAAGAGCAACAAGCGCGACTGGGTGATGAACATGAACGGGCGCAGCTACCTGTCGGTGTTCCACGAGTACGTGCGCCGCGCGCTGCAGCGACAGCCCGTCTACGAGTTCGTGCAGCTCGGTGAGTCACTTACATACATGTCGTCTTTATTTTATGTGATAGGTGGCAAACAAGTACACAGATCACTTGATGGTAAATGATTGCCACTGTCCTTAGATAGTCGCAACACCATTGGAGTCACAAATGCGTTGTCAACCTTTAAACACCTTTTCCTCCGATTGGGCCTTACGTTACGCCTGATTCACGCCGGTTAAATACTTAAAAATGCGTTTAAATGTTAAGTATAGATTTTATCATTACTAAAAATATAATGCGAAAGTAACTCTGTCTGTTGTTACTCTTTCACGCCAAAACTACTGAACGGATTTGAACGAAATTTGGTGTACAGATGGTCTGGGCCCTGAGAAATGACATGGGCTTACTTTTTATTGCGAAAAGGGGGTCGTAAGAGGTTAAAAGGAAGAGGTGAAAAATTATTAAATAACTAAAAATGTTACTCAAAGATACTATTCCACGCGGACGAAGTCGCCGTAACAGCTAATAGATTATAGGATTACAAATGCTGTGTGCAGAGAACGCGTCGACGCCGTACCAGGCGACGGTGTACATCGGCGGCATGCAGTACGGCGTGGGCCACGGCTCCAGCAAGCGCCAGGCCAAGTCCGCGGCCGCGCGCGCCTCCATACACATCCTCATACCCGAGATGAAGGACGAGCTCGACGCCCACGCGCCCGAGCCGCAGGCCCGGGCCGCCGCCGAACCAGACTTCTCGGTGAGTGGGGGCTCCGGGGACTGTGGGGACACTGGGGACACTGGGACACATCCCCGAGGTGAAGGACGAGCTCGACGCCCACGCGCCCGAGCCGCAGGCCCGGGCCGGCCGCCGAACCAGACTTCTCGGTGAGTGGGGGCTCCGGGGACTGTGGGGACACTGGGGACACTGGGACACATCCCCGAGGTGAAGGACGAGCTCGACGCCCACGCGCCCGAGCCGCAGGCCCGGGCCGCCGCCGAACCAGACTTCTCGGTGGAGTGGGGCTCCGGGGACTGTGGGGACACTGGGGGACACTGTGACACATCCCCGAGTTGATAGGTACGAGCTCGACGCCCACGCGCCCGAGCCGCAGGCCCGGGCCGCCGACCGAACCAGCACTTCTCTGGTGAGTGGGGGCCTCCGTGGACTAGTGGGACACTGGGGGACACTGGGACACAGTCCCCGAAGGTGAAGGAACGAGCTCGACGCCCACGCGCCCCGAGCCCGCAGGCCCGGGCCGCCGCCGAACCAGACTTCTCGGTGAGTGGGGGCTCCGGGGACTGTGGGGACACTGGGGACACTGGGACACTATCCCCGAGGGTGCAGGACGAGCTCGACGCCCACGCGCCCGAGCCGCAGGCCCGGGCCGCCGCCGAACCAGACTTCTCGGTGAGTGGGGGCTCCGGGGACTGTGGGGACACTGGGGACACTGGAACACATCCCCGAGGTGAAGGACGAGCTCGACGCCCACGCGCCCGAGCCGCAGGCCCGGGCCGCCGCCGAACCAGACTTCTCGGTGAGTGGTGGTAGTTCCAGGACTAACTATGGTGACTCTGTAACGATATCGTTCCTCCCATGTCCGTGCGTGACGGACCGAATGCCAGCAGAGCACGAGCGACGCGACCCGCCCGCGCCGACCGCCGAGCCGGACTTCTCGGTGAGTGGTCCAGGAACTGTGCCGACACTGAAACGATATCGTTCCGAGGCGCCGCAGTGAGCGTGTTCGTCGTTTCCTCACATGTCACGGTTAACAAAAAATAAAGGTAATAATATAAAGTACTTCGTGCTGAATATTAGCGTAATCGTAACGTGGCTCGAAACGTAAACGTTACGAATTCTTTAAAATGTTCATGCTAGCCCTCCTGTAGTGGTAAACGTAGTGAAAATAAACAAGGATGTCTTCCGTTCCAGTCGTTCGGGCTCTGTGACGTGTTACGATCGACGTAAACGTTTCTTTATGATACAGACGAAGGAAGAAAATGATGTGAAATATTGTGTTGTTTATAATACTGTGTCGTTGGTATGCAGTTCTTCGACTACGTGACGATCGAGGACCCGCGCATCACGGAGTTCTGCGCCGCCACGTGCGAGCCGTCCCCGCACGCCATCCTGCGCACCTGCCTGCTGCGCAACTTCGGCGCCGGCGACCGACACATACAGACCGAGGTATGAGGATAGCAACACCGAGTGCTATTATTGAGGTTGGCAACATTGGTATTTTTCTTCTTCCGACGCCATTACTTACTCTCGCAGCTAACAATTTTATGTGCTACGTATTTATAATTTGTTACTGAGCTGTGAGTTTTGTCAGTGCGAACAAAGATTTGAGTAGTTAGATACCACCACGTTTTCCTAATGCGGATTTGTGATCACATGACCGAGCTATGTTCGAAAAATTCGGAACATAGTTTTCTGAAGTTTTCGGTACTTGAACTGTACGGTATAAGATCGTACCTAAACTATGCAGGAGTTTGTGTAGCCATTAACATATCTTTTAACCACGTCTTCTACCAACCATTCTGAACAACATTTATTCTATGACTTTTCAAAATTCGTCGAAAATATTTGTGACTCCCGATACAAAATGACCAAGCATCGTGACCAACTTTAAATAAAAAGTTGACCTTTTTTATTCGATTTTCCAAAAATCATAGAACATGTTGCTCAGAATGGTTGGTAGGGGACGTGGAATGAACCATTCCATTATTAATTTAAATGAGTGGCTTGAAATTTAGCTGTGGACTGCAACAGGCTGATGATGATGAGTGCTAGAAGATAAGTGTTTGAGTTTGATTACAGATGAAGAAGCTAGAGTTCCAGAAGATCGAGCTGACGATGAAGGTGGGCAAGCACACCGCCACCGTCGTGTGCAAGAACAAGAAGACCGCCAAGCAGCGCGCCTCGCAGGCCATCCTGCAGGTACACCGCGCCGATACTAACCACCAGTATTCAATTAACTATTCTTTATTCAGTTTAAGTCCGTATAGAACGAATACGAATGTCTTTTTTTTATGTGATAGATAACAGGCGAGCAGGTGGATCACCTGATGGTAAGCAATTGCCGCCGCCCATGGACACTTGCAACACCGGTGGAGTTACAAGTGCGCTGCCAACCTTTTATCCCCTTCCCCCCCCGAGTGGTCCTCCGGTACCCTCACTCACTCGGCGAAACACAGCACAGGGGCTGCTTCACGCCGGTTTTCTGTGAGGCAGTCATGTCTAGTGTAATCTAATGCTGATTCGGAATGCCAATTTTTATAGATAGATTCTATAATTGAATTATGTTTTAAAATTGTGACGTGAATTTCAGTTCATCTGAAACTTACATTTACCAACTCATGTCGGTAAATCTTAGGATTTATATTTAAATCTTAAGATTCACCGTAGTTCGAGTTTTTACAGTAACATATACATAGCGTAGGGCATTATGGGAAATTAACATTTAGGGTACGTAAATGTCTAATTCCCTGTATGTCAAGTACCGTACAGCCACACATCAAAATATACAAAACTGCCAAATTCTTCAATCGACTCTCATCTTACTGTCATACACATTAAGTTGAATATCAAATATCTGACTGTACTTGACATGCAGGGAAATAGACAATTTTGCCTATTATTTTATATGTATAATTTGATTTCGTAATTTTACTTTGACGATTATCTAAACGATAAAAGCATTGTTTATCATACTGTAACTGTAATAATTAATATATATATTTTTTAATTATTAGCAGAATGGAAATTGTAATTGTTATAATTTGAAAAGAGTAACTACTGAGTTTCTCGCTGATTCTTCTCGGTAGAAATCAACTTTCCTAATCAGCGGTAGCTTACATAATATTTGACATTCATAAATGTTCTATAAGGACTTAACTTGAATAAAGAATATTTCTTTTTCTATGGCCTGAAAGGCATCGCCGTTTCGGTGTTGACTGGCGTTGATCTGTGTGTATGTGTGGTCAGGCGCTGCACCCGCACGTGCGGTCGTGGGGCTCGCTGCTGCGGCTGTACGGCTCGCGCTCCGTCAAGAGCTGCAAGGAGAAGAAGCTCGAGGAGCAGCAGATCACCCTCCTCCAGGACAAGGCGCGCCACAACCAGCCCAACCACGCCGTGCTGGCCAAGCTCCGCCACGAGATGGGCAAGCTGCGCGCGCGCGACCGCGCCGTCGTGCCCATCGGCACGCTGCTGCTGCGGTGCGTGAGTACCGCCGGCCCACGGCCCCGTCGCGCCGTCGTGCCCGTCGGCACGCTGCTGCTGCGGTGCGTGAGTACCGCCGGCCCACGGCCCCGTCGCGCCGTCGTGCCCGTCGGCACGCTGCTGCTGCGGTGCGTGAGTACCGCCGGCCCACGGCCCCGTCGCGCCGTCGTGCCCGTCGGCACGCTGCTGCTGCGGTGCGTGAGTACCGCCGGCCCACGGCCCCGTCGCGCCGTGGTCCAGTGCGAGACTGTACACACTGCACGGCCGACCTTACCCCAGGCTTTGGCGTCATCTGCCGAAACGTTTTTACACCAGACTGCTTCGCCTCGTGTCCCAAGCGTCATGATATACCTGGAGGCACGAAAGTGTGTGAAACTGTGGGAGAGCCACGCTTCGGCATGAATGGGCCGGCTCGACCGGAGTGATACCACTGCCTCACAGAAAACCGGCGTGAAGCAGCCCCTGTGCTGTGTTTCGCTGAGTGAGTGGGGGTACCGGAGGCCCACTCGGGGGGGAAGGGGATAAAAGGTTGGCAACGCACTTGTAGCTCCACTGGTGTTGCAAGTGTCCATGGGCGGTGGCAATTGCTTACCATCAGGTGATCCGCCTACTCGCCTGCTACCTATGACATAAAAAAAAAAAAAGTATAGCTATAACCGTCATTTTGCGCACTTGTAAAAAAGAAGACTTTCTATCAAAATTGGTTTCTGCGTACTCAAGGTCATAACTACACTTTCTTGCCTCGGACTATACTGCTCTTCCCAAAAAAAGATTTGGAACGTCACAGTTCCTACTGTTACTTATAATATAGGTACTCAGCAGATCTACGACGTTAGCGACCCGTAACGTAAGTACCTACGAGAATATAATCTGTCGCATCCATATAAAAGAGACAAAACCTCTCCTCAAACATATTGTAAATGGCCGCAAACTTCGATGAAAACAATTCTATGCCTCGACTTAGAAGTGACGTCATACGTTCTGATCAGTGCTCAAGACAAGACATATGGAGGATTGCTTTATTTTTAATTTTATAAAATTTTTCATGTAATCACACTCTTAATAAAGAAAACAATGCGCGTTTTGCAATCCAATCTTTAAGATTAATTCAATGAATAAAGTACGTATTTTAGTGATTTTAAATTACTGTCATCATCATGCCTATTACGTTTTACGCACGTATTATTCAGGTCATCATGAGCTTAGACTTATAAAGCTATTTATATTTTCAGGGACGACTTGCCCACGCATTCTGGAGCGAACCTCAACAACGTAGACTTGTAGTTTGGCGGCGAGCGTCCTGCGAGCACGTGCCAGGAGTCCCGAGAAGGATGAACTGCCTGCAGAACAGGCAGAGGGGAACCCCTCTGATGGTTTGATAACATCGATGCTATATTTACGCTTTAAGGTATAGTCGAAGGTATGTAGGTACTATGGCTCAAGGAGACTGACGATCGTTATGGATGTAACCTCATATTGTCACGGTATAATCGTCCCCGGTATGTTACAAAAACAAAAACGTTTTGATCTTTACAACGATCTCAACAACGTGAGTTGAGTTCGCACGCGCGGATTCTGTGAAAGTAAATGGAAAATCCGTTAGACGGCGCTATAAGCGTCAGGTCACAAATAAATAGACACAGAAAGTTGGATCATCTGACATTGATATCGAGGGTTAATTAACCTGCGTATTGGCAATAAATCCCGCTAGATGACGTACTGTTAGATTGAAGTCCAACTTTAATGTCATTGGTTGTTTAATCACATTTTGACATCTAACATCAAAAATAACCAATCACCGTGTAGATGGACCTCAGTTCTACAGCACGCCATCTAACAGATTTTTCACCTCCATTGGTTTAAAAGTAATGTTTCGAAAAGGCTACTTTTTTATTTATTGTTTTAAAAAAGATTGAAAACGATTTTTTTTTTAATGACTTCAAAAGCGCCACCTACATTTTTGAGATGAGTTTCCTAACATCGTCAGTGTCCTTGAGTGTTGAAAATCATATCGCAGTGATTAATTTCTTAATTAGTAACTTATAACGTCTACGTACTAGAACAAATAGTAAATTTAAATGTGTGTGTTTAGATGTTTTCTCCTCTTTTGAGGCGGGGGCCAATTCTCGTTGTGACTGCTTTCACTAGCAGCATACGGTACGATCAACAATACGGTGAAATGTAATTGAAGGAAGAATGCTGAAGGTATGAGGTAACTGCAATAAAAGTCATAGACCCACGCACTCTTTTTACGCAACGTTTGGCCTTTAACCACAAAATAATTACACACAGAAAGTAGACTGCCCACTAAGAGCTAAAAACGTGTAATGTACTCACGCATGCGCACTAACGGGGAAATACGCTTTTTCGACCACATTAATCCTAGCCTATATAACCTGACATAAGATTGTCGAACTGTCGAGGTCTGTGGTAGAGGCCGCGCGCTTATGTTGAGTACATAAGCGCGCAACCGGGCAACAACCCTAGCATATGTCAACGAACTCTTCTAAATTCAAAATCAGGCTGAGTCTACCTTCTGTGTGTAATTATTTTCTGCTTTAACACTGTACAGTAGCGACAAACATATTTTGGCCGCTTAGGTGGCCTTATTGATATTTACTTAAAGAAGAATTTACTCTATTACATTGAAAAAAAAGCTTGACTTTGTAACCAATAAAAAGCTAATGTAAAATGGTCAATGATCTTTATTGCAAGTTCACTTGGCACGAACTATAGTTTGCTGTTTACTAGGCAAGTACTTCCTTATCTCGGCCTTAGAGTCTTATATAGTATGGATCCTTTCTTTCAAAAGGAGCGTAACACCCTAGTACCCTGTCTAAGTAACATTTTGTCCGTAGCCCTTGGTAAGTGACTAGGCAGTAACTTTGACATGGTACGAAAAGTATTAAGCGAATTTTGATGCTGACCGTATAGTAAAACATAAGGTCCTATAAATACGAATAAGTACGCTAAGTCAGCCGACTAAATTACTCCAGATTTTGAGAGTTGTATTCTTTTAACGCTTTAATATGTCAATACCTAGATAATTACCTGTCAGTGTGATAAATTCGAAAATGATAGTGTCAAATAAAATAAACTAAACTCACTTGTAACTTGTGATAAAAATTAGGCGCTATGAGAGTGATTCATGTTAAGTTAATTAACGATTGTAGATACTGTACACTCGCGAGCATAAGTTTGGAATCAGGACCTAATTTTCATACAAACATACAAATGTAAAAGTAATGTGCGTAACTGCTTCCAGGATCATGCCGATGTCCCGGGACTTCGAGACTTTTTTTAATTATAAAATTTGAACTTTGATTTCTGGTGAAACGTATTAATAAAAAGGGATTTTTTTTAAAATCAACATTAATTATCGGTTAAATCAACATTTATTTAACACTAGTGGCCGCCCGCAACTTCGTTTGCGTGAACTTTATGACTCTTGGCTTAAAGATGAACAAACTTGGAACCCCCTTTTTGCTCCATTAGGGGTTTAAGTTTGGAATATCCTTCCTTATAGGATCTCATCCAAAAATGCTCATCACATTTGTCAATTTTCCATTCCATTTCATTCCATATTTGTTATAGTGGAGCTGGGCTCTTAGAGTTCCAAACCAGATGTTCCATGATCTTTGATTTTTTTCATGGCATCATAAAATGCTCATCAATCTAAACAACTTTTGTTAAAGTGCCATTGACCTACCTCTTATAGTTTAGCTGGGCTGTTGTGGTTCTACATCAAGGAGCCTGGTCTTCAAAATATAATATATCCTATAAGTTGCCCTGATATTACAGCTATACAATAAAAAAGTTTCATTCGAATTGGTTCAGTAGTTTCCGAGATTAGCGCGAACAAACAGACAGACAAAAATTTTAAAAATCATTGATTCATGTTCTGTTACTGTTTTTAGTCGTCCTAAGTTATTTTGAGATAAATATCTTCAATGTACAAACACAGCTTTTTATTTTTATTATATGTATAGTATAGATAAATATAATCACAATAGTTTTAACTTTAATATGTCAAGTACCTAGTTAATTACCTGTCAGTGTGATAAATTCGAAAATGATAGTGTCAAATAAAATAAACTAAACTCACTTGTAACTTGTGATAAAAATTAGGCGCTATGAGAGTGATTCATGTTAAGTTAATTAACGATTGTAGATACTGTACACTCGCGAGCATAAGTTTGGAATCAGGACCTAATTTTCATACAAACATACAAATGTAAAAGTGCGTAACTGCTTCCAGAATCATGCCGATGTTTTTTTATGTGGTAACGACAGTGGAGTCAAAAGTGCGCAGCCAACCTTTAACCCCCTTTCCTCAAATTGGGTCTCCGGTGCCCTCAATCACTCGACGAAATCCAGCGCAGGCGCTGCTTCACACTGGTCTTCTATGAGGCCGTGGTATCTCGGTCACGGCCGACCCATTCATGCCGGAGCGTGGCTCTCCCACGGATGATAGATGTATGTTTTTTATTGCATCTAGTATCATTTTGTATGGAGTAGAAGAACAGATACATTTTTAAAATTTTTGGGAAATCTGAATATCTCTGTTCTCAAATGCTTGTGTATCTACGTTTCTGACATCTGTTTAAATTATCAATTGTTACTAAAGCGTTGCTACCTTTATATTTGTAGGCTTTTGAACTGACTTTTTTGCGTGAAAATTAGGTCTTAATTCCAAAATTTTGCTCGCGAGTATAGTAAGTCATTTTTTTTTAATCTGATAATTTTAAAGTAAAATATCATATAAATTAGTTTTAAGAAAAATATTTTAATTTGCATAGATATAGGTATTTGAAATCAAAATGAATTAAAATTGCTATGCACCTTATTATAAATTAGATATCGAATCATAAGTCTTAGGTATATAATGTAGTGTATGAAAACGATGTGCTTGAACTATGGGCCACAACATATATTTAGAAGATTGACTTTTTTATTTATTTTGGATACAAATTATGTGTCTCATCATAAGGAAAAGATTAATAATACAAAGAAGTATAATTGTGTGATAGATTGTAGTGTAGTTGTAAAGCATCCAGCGCATTTGTGAACTAAAGTGTCAACTAGATTTATAGGATTTTTAAGATAAGTAGCAATTTCGAATATTGTAGCGTAGCTGATGTTATTTGCATTTTTCTGCTCAAATTTTAGTATGTGATATCGACGCTTCACATTAGTATGTAACGTGTGATGTGAGCGGGGTAGCTTAGTGGATCAGACCTTTCATACGGGAGTGGTCGTGTTTCGATTCCGAACATGCACCTCTGGATTTTTCATATCTATGTGCTTAGAACGTCGGGGAGGGAATCGCGTAGAAACCTGCTCGTTTTGGATAGTTTCTGAAACGTGTAACTTTCAGGTGATCCGTCTGTTCGTCTGCCCCCTATACCATAAAAAACATGATCCAGTTGGTCTGGTTCCCCTGTTAAAGGGTTGCGATGGTCAGACGTGCGTCGCTTTATTGTAATTACCAGACTCCCCAAATCCTGACATGGTCTAAGCGTACCCCGGGCTCCGAAGGCTCTGAAAGCGTCATCATATCATCATTCATGACTTTAACAGCGACTACAGAGACGCTTTACTAATTTAATATAAATTTTAGTATTTTCTAGTTTTGTTAGTGAAATCGCTTGTGGACCATAAAATATAAATTTTAGTATTTTCTAGTTTTGTTAGTGAAATCGCTTGTGGACCATAAAATATAAATTTTAGTATTTTCTAGTTTTGTTAGTGAAATCGCTTGTGGACCATAAAATATAAATTTTAGTATTTTCTAGTTTTGTTAGTGAAATCGCTTGTGGACCATAAAATATAAATTTTACGTGTATTACAAATGGGGTTTGATCGTTTTAAGCCTATTGCCGGATATTATGTATGAAAACGATGTGCTTGAACTATGGGCCACAACATATATTTAGAAGATTGACTTTTTTATTTATTTTGGATACAAATTATGTGTCTCATCATAAGGAAAAGATTAATAATACAAAGAAGTATAATTGTGTGATAGATTGTAGTGTAGTTGTAAAGCATCCAGCGCATTTGTGAACTAAAGTGTCAACTAGATTTATAGGATTTTTAAGATAAGTAGCAATTTCGAATATTGTAGCGTAGCTGATGTTATTTGCATTTTTCTGCTCAAATTTTAGTATGTGATATCGACGCTTCACATTAGTATGTAACGTGTGATGTGAGCGGGGTAGCTTAGTGGATCAGACCTTTCATACGGGAGTGGTCGTGTTTCGATTCCGAACATGCACCTCTGGATTTTTCATATCTATGTGCTTAGAACGTCGGGGAGGGAATCGCGTAGAAACCTGCTCGTTTTGGATAGTTTCTGAAACGTGTAACTTTCAGGTGATCCGTCTGTTCGTCTGCCCCCTATACCATAAAAAACATGATCCAGTTGGTCTGGTTCCCTGTTAAAGGGTTGCGATGGTCAGACGTGCGTCGCTTTATTGTAATTACCAGACTCCCCAAATCCTGACATGGTCTAAGCGTACCCCGGGCTCCGAAGGCTCTGAAAGCGTCATCATATCATCATTCATGACTTTAACAGCGACTACAGAGACGCTTTACTAATTTAATATAAATTTTAGTATTTTCTAGTTTTGTTAGTGAAATCGCTTGTGGACCATAAAATATAAATTTTACGTGTATTACAAATGGGGTTGATCGTTTTAAGCCTATTGCCGTATATTATGTATGAAAACTCGTTTGATTTCTTATTGGCGTTATAGAAAGCAAACTAGCCTGACTAACTTAAAAAAATAGTTTTAGAGTTGTATAGAAATTATCATGAAAAAAAAACTTATTTTATTGTTGTATCAGTACAGAGCTCTTTTTTCATTTGTAGTGGGACAGTATAATAGCTCTCCTTAGCCTGGTGGTAAGCATAAGAAGAGCCTACGGTGTAGTCACATTATTTTTCCTGTTAAATAGGCCAGCTGTAATAATTTGTCAATATTGGAATGTTATGAAAACTTTCTTGTTTAAGTAAATACAACTAGATAAAATAAGAACCGATTGAAGGTGACCCAGTTTATAGCTTAGTTATGCTTATATTTTTTAATAATATTAAAATGTTATATAATATCAATCTTTTGTTGTATATAACTAGAATAAATTATAAATGGGTGTTATTTAAAAGGTCATCAAAAAAGAACTAACTTAGCCTACACAATAAATGACTGGTCAGCAAAATAAATAATTGCTCAGCAATTACTAAGGCAGCAATAAATATTTGCTAACCAATGACTTATTTTACTGATCATATAATATTTTTTTACTGCTCATATTAATATTTCTCATAACAAATTAGGAATGTATCACCTAAAAATCCTGCCATGATCAGTGTATAATGTGTGAACCTAAACTAGTGTCTGGTACATCAATATTAGTATGTTTTATTAGTTATAATAAGATTCGACCGAATGTTATTAGCTTATCTAAATTGTTAAAGACTTATCGACAGCGCCAAAATTAATATAGAATTATTATTATAATTAGTCGTCGCCACTCACGTCGATATACTCTAGTCTCTTGTCCAGTCACTGTTTTACTGTCATGAGAACACTATGTATATAATATCCATATTTTATGCTAATAAATATTCTTGTTTCATATTGACTGATCAAGATTTATTAATAGTAACTAACGGCTACCCTACGTTAAAGTTTTTAATTATTTTTGCTTTGATTTACTTTGAAACTTGATTATTGTTATTGATGAAATAGCATGCTAATTTTGTTGCTAATGCTAAGTATTCCATTATTACCCGCATTGCGTATGTGACAAATATATTTAACGAAAAATTGTTAAAATAACGATAAAATAATATTCTGCGATATTGAAATTTAAGATAATAATGATAACGGTTTTAGTGACTTCATGTGATCTTTTGGCTTAGAATGTACGTTTTATTATACATACATATTAATGTAAATAGTTATTTCGGTAGTCATTATTATAATTATCTCATGTTATTATAATTAGGCTGCGGCTGTATTTTCTTGTGTGCTATAATATGCTATAATATTATACTAAATTATACACGGCCCTCTGAAAATTTACATCTAACCAAATCTTCTTCAACATTATGTATGCTGAACATGTAAATATTCACAGATACACCCATACTGTAAACTGTTTTGTTATCCTTGAATAAATATATTAATAGTGTATCTGCTATATCTTAATAATATATATTAGATAGGTATGAAGAGTTCATTATTACCCGTAACATGATTCCTTTACCAACATTCGTGTGATGAATTACTTGTTATTGTCTAGTGTCTTATCATTACATAGATAGATACTCTTTATTGCACAAAAAGTTACAGAACTTAATGCTATACCTTACTCGGTGGTCGAAATCCTGATGGTGTATAGAAACTTGTATATTGCCTTCCAGTGTTTGTATTTCTCCCATTATTGTACTTTGGTATTAACGATAAATAATTTTAAGCAAATATGAATCGATTCTAGAGCTGATTGTATAAAATAGTAACACGGTTTACTGAGATGAATTTTACTCTTACCGCGGTCAAAAGTAACTGAAACGCCTGAATAATTTGTAAAGAAGCATATTATAATATCACAAAGGACATATTTGTCTTAAATGGGGAGAAATAATATAACTTTAAATACTCTAACAAAGGTCTTAAAAGTAGCAGTAAAGTAGAAGATTTGTTTTTAAAAAAACGACAACTGCCCTTTAGGTGTCATTTTACGGAATTTAAAATTCTAGATCATAGACTACACAAAAATAGCCAATAAGTCTGCATCAAAAACTGTCGCCGCGGCACATTTACTCGTCACTTTTCAATATAAAATCGTTTTTAGATCTGACACTGCTAAATCGACCCTGAAGCAGTTTAGTAGTTTAGTTCATTCAAAAACTATCGACGTCGACGCGTTGGTTGAATCGATAAGTCGAAGTCGATCGATTTAGAGGTCTTGTAGAAACATTTTTTTTATTTACATACTTATTTAGAAAAAATAAAAATTAACACATGTTAAGAAAGCTGTACTCACCTGTAAGAGATTGATACATGTATCAGAACTTTAATATAATTGTAATTTTCATATAATGAACAGTTTATGCATGTATTGTTGGTGTGTTCTAATAAATAAATATTTATAAATGGCTCTACCCTGCTTTATGAGGATAAATTGTTAATTTCTAGAGAATTAATTGATAGTAACTCAATAAAACCCCGTTGCTTAGCGTTTTCTAGACTTACGGATTCTGTCGAGACTACTTCTAACAAAATCTCAGGTTTTTAGACTCAAGTTTTTCACGTGATAACTCACTTGATACACAAAGCAGTGTTAAAATGATATCTACAATTCAACGATTCTCATATTAATATCATTGCGGCATTTCACTGCACAAAATAAAAACACCAAGTATGCACATGTACTAAAAATCACTAAATACTAACTTTAAACATTTGAATTGCGTCAGCCAATTCTACTTGTTCCCACTACCCACTACAGAATCGGGTATATACTATCGATTGACTTTCACTTATCGATCGATACCCTCGATCAACGATCGATCTATAGGTCCGGTAACACGTTTCCTACATAACTGTGATTAAGGCTAATCTTGTTCGCATGTCTCTCGATGTCTACGTAATCCATTGTAGTTTGTAGGAATACAATTTGTTCTGAATAAAATGAACTTAATCTACTCCCACGTATATTGTACATACATAATTTTAACAATAAAAGTTATATAATGTTTTAAATGCAATTATATACAGAGTGTATCTGAAATTTACATCCCTTTATTTACGAACACGTGGTTCATCCACGTGTTCTATTAACTGGTCTTTACCACACTGAAACGCAAATAAAGCATTGAGTATTGGGTATTGACTTTGAATAAAAAGTATTTTTTTATGCGAATTTCCAAAAATCATACAGCAAACATTGTTTAGAAAGGTTGGTAGAACACGTGGTTAAAGGTATGTAAACGTTTAGCCATACACCCTGTATAATAAGAAATGCTGTCACAATGTCTTAAATGTAAATATACTGGAATATTTTAACAATTTTGAGTAACTAAATTTGTTTTAGGAAGTTATGAGCGTTTGATATTTTTCCTTGTACTTAATGTGGACCCGGTGTTACTTACTAAATACAGAATTAAAGAGCCTTCATGTTATTACAAATTGTTTTTTTTTTCATGAGATTCAAGAAATGCCCTCTTTGTCGATCAATGATGATAACACGATTAATATTCCATTTGTTATACCTATCACGAACCGTTTGGGTGAAAACCACAATTTAGCATTTTTTGGCCTACAATATTCAGCTTAAAGCTTAGCGGAATATTCGACAGTAAAAAACACTTGGTGGCAGCTCGTAACTAGTCTGAATTGTAAACGGGGAATAAATAATAATAAAGGTTAAAGGGTGTGAGTTCGAACCCCTGGACAAACCTACGTGTGAGGAAGCTACTACCAGTGTCTGACTGTAATATTATGTATTTAAGTAGGTACTTGTACGTTTTATATACCTAATATGTAATTCCAATGTAGTTTAGTATTCGCAACAGAAGTGCTTGAGCTACTTAGTACGGAATCCGCTAAATATATGAGGTTTTGTAAGAATATACTTATTTGGGAAAAGAAAACACATTGTAAAAATATATTAAAAAATATGTCTATAATTCTTTACAAACTTTCATTAGTGAAGAATAATACAACTCATTTGCCGATCAGTTTTTCTCTAAATTTATAAAAAATAGTATTAAACAAACGTCTTATACACCTAAAGAGTATTTTAAAGGCAGTGTAATTACTAATAAATACTAGTTTGTACAATACAACGCGAAAACGCGACAAAATATGCCTAAAATAAATATATACCTACTTAAAATATTACTAAAGTGGTAACTACAACATATCACATAGGTACCACACGTTTGGCTACTCAAATATCTCAAATACTTACCTTCATTCGATTCTTACCTTAATGTGGAACACTGTAAGGTGACAACCGTATAAAGCAATTTTACCAATAGTTTGAGCAATAGTAGCCCAACGTGTGGCGTGTTTCCATGTATCATGTGTGGTGAGTCTTGTTAGCTCAACTAAAGGCGATCGTACAAACGTGTGAGTTTGTCCTGAAATGTTTCACAAAGAACTTCCGTGTTTTTATCGGTTTACAAAGGTGATTTCCCAGATTGTATGGAGGCTCGGCTAGGACAGTTGTCCAAAGGGACAATGTACCAGCAAAAATTGTCAGCGGTTTTATTTGCAGTCTATATTAATTTTTCTTCTTGACGCCATATTGTATGCTTGATTACTTAGAAGTTAAATCAGTTAATTGTTTTCTGAATTCTAGCACATATCGTACCTAATTAAACGTATTTTTTATTATGTTGAATTTATCTCCAAATCAAGTTTTTTCTTGATTTATTGAAGTAGGTACTGTACAATGTCCTAGCCAGTTATGGGTCATGTCCTTGTAAACTGTTAAAATACTGCATGATTGAAACGAATGGCCTTGACAATATTAGCTAGGTGTAGGCGTCGTGCGGCGTGGATGCGCGGGCGCCGGCTCAGGCCCAGCGCTGCCACGCGGGGTGGGGCTGCGAGTCGCTGGCCGCCAGCACGTTGGAGATGCCGCCGTGGTTGCCGAGGGGATACGGGGCCTGGACAAGAAACGGGTTCAACAATATTAGTATGAAGCGTGGCTCGTAGAGTTGCGACAGCCATTTAAATAAATAAATGCGCCAGACAATCACACCAATCAACCTGATCTCAAACTAGGGCAATCCCTGTATTATGAGTACCAGATGACGATAATTAACTGGGAGCCCAGAATAAATTGACTTGACCGGGAATCGAACCCGGGACCTTTCGCGCTTCGGGCGCACGCCTTAGCCATTGCGCCATCGAGGCCGTTTTGTTTTTTTATTTGAGTTACTGGCCCGATAGCGCTTTGGGTTAGTGACTAGGGGTTCGATTCTTAAGCTCTTCCGTCGTAATCATACGAGAAGATACGACGCTCTGCTAGGGGAAAAATCCTGTCCGGTTTCCCAAAAAAAGTTCAGTTTGTCGTATAACTCACGTTGTGGAGCCCAGCCACCGCTGCTTGATGAAGTCGGCGGCGCGCTCGCCGATCATGACGGCGGGCGCGTTGGTGTTGCCCGACGGCACCGCCGGCATCACGCTGGCGTCCGCCACGCGCAAGCCGGTCGATGCCTTGCACCTGGATCACAAATTATGCTATAGGCACGCACGTAGAGAAAAATCCACTAGATGACGACATCAATGTTCTCTGTGGATGACGATTCTATCAATGAGGAGATTGGTTATTTTCGCGGACGTTCAAACAGCAGAGGAATCTACCAATAAATGACCGTTGTTGGTGCGTTGTTTTTGGACCTTAAGTCTACTAAACCGTACTTTTTACATCTAGCGGATTAGCTGATATTTTTTTCCAAAGTGTGAAACAGGACTAACAGAAATTATGCCGCGGATTTTTAAGGTATCTTGTTACTTACTTTTCGTGACCAGGGGGATACCATAGCCTCACAGAAAACTGGAGAGAAGCAGCGCCATAGCTGTTTTGTCAAGTGAGTGACGGTACCGGATGCCCAATTCGGAGGAAAGGGTTGGCAACGCTCACTTGCATAGAGGGTCTCTATGGGCTTCGTTAGCCTAAAAACTGCTTCGAAACCACAACTAAGGATGTGGAACAATGCAAAGAAGATTCCGTCTGGTCGGCCACTATTGGTGATTGATTATCACGTTGAAGTCATAGTGGATAGGTACCTGAAGCATGTTGTCCACAACGGCGCTCGGGTCGCCCCTGGGCCCCATCTTGCAGGAGCCGGCCTGGTGGTTCTCGGGCGCCGTCTGCATGCGCACCGCGCACTCCCAGTACGCGTCGCAGCCGAACTTGATCTTCTCGCAGCCCTGCACCGGCGTCTTGTCCATCTTCACCCGAACCGCTTCAGCGCCTTCGTCTCCGACAGCTTCACGGCGAACTTTATGCCTTCGACTAACGTCTTCACGTCGTCCGGGTGGGTGAGGTAGCTGGGGAATGGTATGAAGTTCTTGACAATTTTCTGAGGACACTTGCTTAGTTATGTATAGGGAACCTACAACTGCCTGCATAGTCTATAGGAAAGCGCAAAAGACATTGGACATCATTGCGCTACTCACAGCTGCTCACCCTAGAATTAGCACAGGTACCCACTCAGACCTGAGGTGTAATTTTTTAAGGAAATTCACACTTGATAGACTTTAGTCGATACAAAAAAAATAATGCGATCATAACAAATAGCACGCTAGTTATGTACGTAAGTATTATGTTAGACTGCTGCCTCTTGAGGCCATGCCCATATACCTACGTGGCATAGATTTTGAAATTAGCTTGTGGATCAGCGGGGAACTGGCTTCGTTGAGGTGCAGCCTTAGAGCAACGCTGCATATTGAGGATAATCTTAATAGGGTGCTTAGAGCAGTACCTACGGGTCTTTTCTGTCTTGTTCTGAAGACTTAAGTGTAGCATATTGAAGATGATCTGATTGGGGCTCGAAACCATGTCAGAAACTCGCTTAAATGACTACCCTCTATATTGTTAGTTATAGATGATGATAGATAGATAGACGAGTTGAATAAGTAAATACTTGGCATAAATCTTGGGGTATTCGAAGGGGTCAGCGGAGCGGATCTCCAGGCGGCCGCGGCTCTTGGGGTGCAGCACGGTGGGGATGATCTGGATGGAGCGCGAGCCGTTGTCGAGGCGCTCGCCCACCATGCCGGTCTTGGCGCAGTCGGCCAGGAAGCCGCCGAAGAACAGCTGCACGTCGGGGTTGTCGCCCGCCGGGTCCGCGTACTTCGTGTTGATGAAGCCCGTCACCTCAGATACTCCTGGAATGGAATATCCACATAATAATCGACTAGCTGAAACGGCAGTGAGCGCAGAACCAACCAGAAATTGTTGAAGTAAACGAGTGAAAGCGACGTCTTCTTGGCAAACGTAGTGCCAGACGTCATCAGTCAGTGTAGCAACCAATTTACGCAAGATGGCTGATAGGATCTTGTTTTTTTTTATGTGATAGGTGGCAGACGAGCAAATGGATCACCTGATGGTAAGCAATTGCTGCCGCACAGGTTACACACCTGCAACACCAGTAGGTAGAGTCACAAGTGCGCTACCAAATTTTAATCCCCTTTCCCCCCAATGGGGTCTCCGGTACCTTCACACACTCAACGAATCAGCGCAGCGCGCTGCGTCACGCCGGTCTCGTGCGAAGCCGTGGTCGAGCCAGCCCATTCATACCGAAGCTTGGCTGTCCCACGTTAAACAGATCCTGGAAACGATTAGGAATTAAGACTTGTGTCCTGTGTCAGACCGATGATGATGAAACCTCACCTGTTCCCGACATAAGTCCGTCCCTAAACAGCAGATACTCCATCGCAGTGGCCCAGTTGAGCGGCGCCGTGTTGTTGTCGTTCACTTGGAAGTTGAGGAAGTGCGCCACGTGGTTGTGCAGGTTCTTGCCCACGGCGGGCAGCGCGTGCACGAGCTTCACGCCCGCGCGCCGCAGCACCTCGGGCTCGCCCACGCCGCTCAGCTGCAGCAGCTGCGGGGACGCCACGGCTCCGCCGCTGGGGGATTAGAAAACGCTTCAGTTATGTGCAAACGGTTACGTGCAGGAGGCCGCAGCCGTGGCAGGCCTCCCACCAGGAGGACCGACCCGAGGTCGCGGGAGTCCCTTGGATGCGGGTGGCACAGGACCGATCTGTGTGGAGAACTTTGGGGGAGGCCTATGTCCAGCAGTGGACTTCTATTGGCTGAAATTATGTTGATGATGATGATGATGAGCAAACGTCCAACTAGTTGAATATTCTTCCTATATTTTCTGGTCGTAATTTTTGGGCTACAATTGACATGCTTCAGCAAAATCCTTTTCCAGGGTTATCAAGGTCCCTACTGTATGATAACGACCCGTTTGGTTCAGTGGTAGTGAATGCTGCGTCTGGACCAAGGGTTGCGGGTTCGATCCCCGCACAGTACAAACATTTGTGTACATGAACATGTTTGTTTGTATTGGTCTGGGTGTTTTCTATGTATTATAAGTATGTATTTACAAAAGAAAATTATTATACGTATATATTTGTAATTCCACTGTTGGTTCTGATATCTGTAACACAGGTGCTTGAGCTACCTATCTCAGAGTCAGACCAATGTATGTGATGTAGTGAAATATTATTATTATAACCGATTTAACGTTCGCGCCACAACCACGCCTACAGCGGGTTGTAAGACACAAATAATTTTACAGTTTCACCTTCAAAATACAAAATTATTTATTTGCCATTAAATAGGGTGGTTACATTAATGTAGATCTATGTTAGAAATAAGTCGCTTAAGCCTATTTAGCCATTACATAACGGCATGCAAATATCTGTTCATACACAGAAATAGAACGCTAATTTAAAAACAAAGGTGTTACTTTTTTTAACATTTCTAAACAAAAGGAAAAGTACATAATACTTATACCTATATAATAAATATACATTTTAGGAATTACAATCGGTAGGAAGTACAAAGTTGTAGGTAAGTATTAAAGTAAAAAACAACAGAAATAAACAAAGAATTAAATCTAAAAATCAATACATCAACTTCAAGCTGTTTTTCTTTTTTGCTGATTTAGGTAGGTGTGTACGCACGCGTGTACCTGCTGTGAACAAATGAAGCGGAATGAATCCTCACCTCAAAATAATCTCATTGTTAGCAAAGATAGTTTCAGTGCCGCCATTGCTGTTCCGCACCTCCACCGCGTAGGCCTGGCGCGTGGTCTGGTTGATGAGCACGCGCGTGACGGTGGCGTTGAGCATGATGTGCAGGTTGGGGCGCTTGCTGGCCGGGCGCAGGAACGCGCGCGCCACGCTCAGCCGCGAGCCGTTGCGGTTGGTGGTCTGCGCGATCGAGAAGCCGGTGTGGTGCTCGCCGTTCAGGTCGCGGGAGGGGTAGCCTGGGGGTTAATAGATTAGGCAATACAGGCGCGGATCTAGACCTCAAGAATGGTTGTGGGCATCCAGGGAGTTTCTGACTTGCCCTATTTGCCCTAGCTACGCTCATGATTGTAAGCATCCAAGGATTTTCCCTTGGGCATGCCCCAGTGCCCACAACGGTGGATCCGCGCCTGCAGAGGCAATAGAGACAACTTGATTATTTATATCAAGCGATGCCACAGCCTCACAGTAAATGAGGGTGAAACAGCATCTGCACTATTTTCCGTCAAGAGATATTGTTGGGGTAAAAAAGGTCAACAATATCCTTCTGACTTCACTGGTGTTCCGGTGACAATCGCTTACCATCAGATGATCCGTCTGTTAGCTAGCTACCACATTTAAAAATTACGTGTGTCGCCTTGCAAGGCACAGGGGGAGTGCATCGGTTGATATGGGGAAAAGTATGAATTGTAGCTTAATATTCAAGAGCAGAAAACTTACCTAACTCTTCAGCAGCTTTCACTATGCTGTAGCTCAAAGGCGGGTGGTACGGGAACTGCGAGACGGTGAGCGGCCCGCCCGCCGCGTGGTAGCCCTGGTCCATCTCGCCCAGCTGCTTGTTGTCCTCGGACTTGAGGAAGTAGGGCAGCACCTGGTCGTAGCCCCAGCCCTCGTTGCCGGCGGCGGCCCACGCGTCGTAGTCCTTGCGGGAGCCGCGCATGTACATCATGCCGTTCATCACTGATGTGCCGCCTAGGACCTGGGAGACGAGAGGGAATGTACTTCCTTTGTTGGTTGAGCCGGATCTCTGACATCAATGTGCGTGAAGCTTCCCCGCCCCGAGAATGTGTTGAGATGTTAAAAATTACTATAGCATGTTAAAAATTTCTAATAGTTATAACTATAGAATTTTAATGTAGCAGAGAACCCAGCAGCTGGTAATTTGCTTGGAAACTCCACCTGAACTGCACAGGTGCATTTTATAATGCGCATTTGATATTTTTAATCACCTTGGCAGTTGATTTTTTTAAATACCTTGCCTCTCGGCCAGTAGCACTTCCTGTCCTTCTCGCCGAGACACGCGGCGGGCTCGGGCTCGGTCTGGTAGCCCCAGTCGATGCTCGAGCCGATGAAGTTCAGGAACATGGACGGCACTTGCGCCCCCGTCGGCTCGTCGAAGCCTGGAAACAGTTACACCGAATTCTCAAATCAATTGATTGATTAAGTTCTATCACGCTACGCTATCCTCAACCAGTTAAAAGGGCCCTTCTCCTAAGGCCAGCAATCCAAAGAGCGCGGGGCCTTAGGCTGCCTGTCCATTTAAGCGGAGCGATGCGGCGGAGCGGAGAAAACGGACAAATATTAGCCAATAGTATGTATTATGTCAAATTTTTGTGTAATACTATTGGCTAATATTTGTCCGTTTCTCCGCTCCGCCGCATCGCTCCGCTTAAATGGACAGGCAGCCTTAAACAGCAATTACCGAATTACTAACTTGTATTCAAAAAAGTTAGTAAGTATCACTATTAGATGACCAGCTTGCTCGTTTGTCGCTTCTAATTTTATTAATTTTCATTTGTCCCAAATGAGTTTGTTTCGGAAGTTGAATCCATACTTCCATACTAATATTATAAATGCGAAAGTAACTCTGTCTGTCTGTCTGTCTGTCTGTTACTCTTTCACGCCAAAACTACTGAACGGATTTAAATGAAATTTGGTATACAGATGATCTAGACCCTGAGAAAGAACATAGGCTATTTTTTATTGCGAAAAGGGGGTTGTAAGGGGTTAAAAGGGGGGTAAAAAGTTACTTTTCCACGCGGACGAAGTCGCGGGCGGCCGCTTAGTATAATATTATAAATGCGAAAGTAACTCTGTCTGTCTGTCTGTCTGTCTGTTACTCTTTCACTTCAAAACTACTGAACGGATTTAAATGAAATTTGGTATACAGATGATCTTAGACCTTGAGAAAGAACATAGGCTACTTTTTATTGCGAAAAGGGGGTTAAAAGGGGGGTGAAAAGCTACTTTTCCACGCGGACGAAGTCGCGGGCGGCCGCTAGTATATTATAAAGTTGGCTGGTTAGTGTAATATGGACATAGGTCTTTTCACCCTCCTGACGCTAAGAGGACACGCCTACCTACCTATTTAGGAAAACCATCGGGATTGAAAGAGACAAACTTAAGTTAGGTAAAACAATTGACCTGCTTCCAACAACAGCACCCGCCACTCCGGGACCTCGGAGAGCCGGGCCGCCACCACGGACCCGGCGGAGCCGCCGCCCACCACGATGAAGTCGTACACCGAGTCCATGTGCCGCCGGAACTGGAACACAAGTAACAACTTATGGAACTGAGAACACAAGTAACAACTTTGGGTAGGTACATAAATTGGAAACCCCCGCTTGGACTATGAACCGGAAATGTAGGAAGGTTGACAAGTCACCGCTAGCACACCGCTGGTATAGGAATAAAGATTGCTTCTGTTGAAATGGTGCAGGTGTGAACATTATTTAGGTATCAAACATTCTGAACCACCTTTCGTTTAATGACTTCTGGAATTTTGCATAAATACATCAATCATTTCACCTTTTCACACAAAGTCGGTCCCGTGGATTGGTCATTTTGTATGGGGTCGAGAACATTAACGACGTATTTCCGAAAGTCGTTGAACAAAATTTGTTCAGAATGGTTGGTAGAAAACGTGGCTGAAGGGATGTATGATGATAAAATGTAAAAACAACATACGTTTAGTTAATAAGAACTGATCAGGTTCACACATGCACTGTAGCGATGTTTCCGCATATGCATACACATTTTGTGTTCGTCTACGCTTTCCTTTATCTAATTCTCTAGAGAGAATAACAATAGACAGGTTCATTTAATGGTACCTAATTATCATTGATTTATTTTTTAGGTACCTACTTACTACCTAAATGTAATAGATTTCTTCCTGGCACATTTATGCATGACATGTTCTTACGCCTTTTTAGTTTTCAGAAAGTGTTTAGGTACCTACTCTTTTGCAAATAAATCTTCATGGGTTATATGCACAAAATAGTTGACTACAAATTTATTGAAGCCTATAACTATTATAGCTCTCACCAACATAATACCTAAAGGCCGGCAACGCGTCAGCGGTAATTACCCACCATAATAGTTTGTCCCAAAATAACTACATAGTTTTCAGGTGGTTAAAGATAAATGAGAGCCATTTCTATTAGTGACTTCATTCAATGCTAAGTACCTAAAACCCAAGTTAGTATTACGACATTAATTTACATAACCACGGAATTTGATTAACTCTTTCCATTTCATCAGCCTCTTCGTATAGCAATTATGACACGCAGGCAATAGCTTCCCGCGAAGATTTGTCATGATAAACGCGGCGTTTCCTCCCGGGAACAATGCCGCGATGCGATCGGCGCACGCGCAATAATTCATTAGTTGCTGTGTTCGCACACTCCTCATTCAAACATCGTGATGGTGTTTTTGTAGACGAATACTATGTAAGGTAAGGGAAATAAGATGGAAATGGAAGGGAAAGATAATTGGATGAGCTTTCTCTATTGGTATTCAGGTAGAAGATATTGGTTAACATTTACTTACATCCTTAAATCATGTCTTTTCCAACCATTCTGAGCAAATGGACCCCTCAAAAATAAGAAAAAGCTAAAATAATAATTAGTTCATGTGATATTCTTTACCTAGGTACTACTTAACACTAATTAACTACGAGTACAGAAGTAGTTAGGTCACAGATTTCAGCAGTGCTATAGCATGTTACGAACTATAATTTTTAGGGCCAACTTTTTGGAATTATATTCCAGTGAAAGGCTGCCCTCTGGTTTGAAGTCGTGCCGCGTTGTACTAGTGGTCTGGACTAATTCCTAATGGAGTAATGGCTGATAACTGCTCAGTCGTGGTCGCCTCCAAGGGCCGTCGACTCGCAACCGTTTCCGCAGTTGGAAATGCCGCTGTGGATAATTTGATGATGGGTTTGGCATCGTGAGCTATGGGAAATTTAATTATGGTGAGAGGACATGCTTTCCCGGAATTTGGTTTGTGAATGCAGAAGTACTTTCTGTATGGATTTACTACCTACCTTGTAAGAAAAACGTTATCTTTGAAACAATTTAATTTGCATACCTAATTTTAAAAAAATCTCACGAAATGTGATCAAGTTGAAATATAGGCGAAAGGGTAGGCACATTATCGCCACCAATAGTTTGAAATTTTTAGCTGGAGTCTTACTACATATCTACTTATTTCTAAGTTGCGGACTGTCGGAGACTCGGCAAAAATATCCAAAAAGTAGTAAGTAAGTACAAAAGATTAAATAAATGTTTGTCAAATCTCCAACAGCAGATTTGTTTGAAGATTATTTTAGGATAATAATAATGCAGTTTTCTTAACTATCACTATCCTATTATTTTCTCTTTTTGTTTGAGATAGGTACAGGGCTTTCCTAGTTCAGGCAACAAACTTAAATTTGCTCATTTAGTTTAATAAGTAGACTTCAAGTATCTGATGTTTTTTCCATAACGTTTATTTACTCGTATTTATTTTTATTTACCTTGACCTGGGCATGTTGGAAAACGCATCCGGCTATAATCATCAGAAGCCTGATGACATTTCAAACTCTAATCTTACTGCCAAACACATTAGGTTCAATATTGATTGAGGAAATTTGACAGGTTGTGGTAACCTGATGTGTGGCTGACTGTACCTAGTCATCAACAGATCTAGATATTATGGAATAACGTAAATGGATTTCTCACACAATTCTTTTTCGTCATCGTTTTAGCCCAAATCTAGATACTAATTTGCTAGATTGACAATAGCAATGTGCTTTTGTTAGGTTCTGAAATCGGTTGCGTAGGAAACGTCTTAATAGCTAGATATAAAGTAAGCGTTTCTTATTGCTGATTGTACAAAAACTAATGCTTAGGCCCTGTTGGAATCTTATCTACTTCAGTTCTTATAACCGCATTTTAAAACGTAGATTTTCGTAAATTAATGCAATTAAAGTAGGTATTTTTGTTCAATAAATCAATGTTATAAACATTGATTTTATTATTATCCATCTAACTTCTATGCTATTTTAAACGGATAAATTCTGAAGTCATCGACAAATTATATAAAACCGACAAAGCGAAACACTAGCGCAATGCAGTCGACGCCCAGCGCCATCTGTCGGTACAGAGTACAACTAATGTCCCGAAGCATTAATGTCGGCGGACCACAAGTGTATTAAACCGTTCCAAAAATTTCACTAACGCTCTTGAGTGAAACGCGTTGATGTCTTTTGTACGGAGCGTTTGATTTGACATTTCTAGGTACGGGATTGTTATAAGTAGTTTATGAAGAATTTGGGTATGCATTCTGTTTCATTCTTATACTACAGAACAAGCAAATTACCTTATGGTTAGTGATCACTGCCGTCGACAAACACCTACGAGATCGTTTCTTTAACTAACTTTGAAGCGTTGCCGACCTTTTAGTTGATTAGATATCTCTGCTCGTAGTAAGTTTCTCATAAACTTCAGGAAAAGTCTGTTGCCTCCATATCTTTCCACAAAACTGTAGTAAACAGCAGCGGGTTCGAGACGTAGATGACTGCAAGCTACCTGCGCGCGGCCGCACGGGTCCTCCAGGTCGCACTGGCTGCGCAGGAACACCTCCAGCAGCCCCATGAACAGCATGAAGGCGCCGCCGCCGCACGTCGCCGCCAGCGTCGGGCCCGGCTGCGCCATCGGGCAGTCGCACGTCAGCGCCATCTGTTGACAAAACACGCATTTTTAGAGACGCGCTCCCAAAAACTCGTATGCGGAATACATTATTTTTATTCTTGAAAACCCCACCATGTGAAGTGTTGTTAGATACCTACATGTCTTTTAATTAAGTCAGCCAGCTGACATTGGACTTCGAAAAAATATCATCATTGTAACACATAAAACCATCCGGCCTATTCATCGTGATCTAACTTTTGTGACAGTTCTCAAATCCAATACCTATTCCTTCAATTGTGTAAAGTCATAGTCTTATAATTATGGAAAAGCCTTCCATATAAAAGTCTCGAAACATTATCGGCCCATCCACCATCTAGAGACCAAATGAATGTAAGTAACTAAAATTATGTTTGCATCAAATTATTACAATCTACCTCAGTGGTGCAATGAAAACAAAATGATAGGCTACAAATGTTGTGTTCAATAATGTCCGCGATCAGACATAGGTTTATGCCGGGTATTTATTTCAATTTGTCCAAAAGGCAGCTAAAGCAACACTGTTAATGAATGAACATAGATAGGTAGATACTATGTACCTAAATTAAGATACCTATCAATAGATAAAATAACAAAGCTTTCCAAAATATTTCTATAGATTCAAAAAGTTTACTTAACGATAAGGGACCAATAAAATTAAACTACAAGAGAGCGCTATTCACGCTGACAGATTTAATTAAACTGATAGAAAAAACTTTTAGCGTTCCGACATCTAGAATCTGACACCAAATCGCAGGCCGCAAGGGCCGAGTTACCAACAAAGCGTATTGAGGCTAGATCCACTGATTGGTAGGGGTGATCGAATATATGTCAAGTTGTGAGAAATGGAATTCAAGACCGAATCTTGCGCACACACTGTGCGTCTCGTTTGCTTTAATGCGACAGTTTTTCTCGTTTGATACGGGACGGTTTCACTGTAGCTCACTGGGCTGACAGAGGGCCCTAAGCAGTCATGGTTTGGGGTCTTACATGCTGCTATTGCCTATTCTTAGCTAAACACGAGCTGCCCCACGAAGAAACTTTTTTTGCAGGGCCCCTTGTGGTTGCAAGAATTAATTCAAATAGGTAACATATTCAGTAGTTCAGAGCAGCTGCCCTGTCTGAAAGGGTGCTTCGGTCCCTTGAAGACGTATCAAGGAACATTAAGTGTATATAATTATTATGTAAGTAAGTACTTTAACGAAAACGAAAGATTAAAAAATTAAGATTTAGCGATAGGGTGTTAATGTGTCAATGTTGCGAGAGGCGCAAGCGCAGTGACGCGGCGACTGTCACCTCAAGGACGCGGCCTCGGGCCACCGCGCGGGGCTAGGGTTGCGAGTTGCAACTCGCTAGAAGTAATCCAAAGCCAAGTAGTAGGTCTCACCAATGAACTTGGCACCTATTTAGATATCTCTTCTTTAACGATGAACTCAACAAACAAAACTTTGAAAATATTAACTTGGTTCCCATTTCACATCTATGTTTTTGGTGGGATTATACCTAAACATAATAAAATGTATTGTATGCTACATGACTTTTGGAATGTGCTAAAGAAATATTGAAAGTTAAGGGGGTAAGTACGACAAAGGAAAAGTGGGTCTTGGCCTGCGATCGCTGAGCCTGCGTATTATCCATTGAAACCCTTGAAAAGTAAGTTATTTAACAGGTAGGTGGGTCATTATCGTAAAAAGCATTAGCATTACCGTGACAGAAGATGTGATTCCGTGCCATTGCGTCCGTTGTAACTGCAACGTGGGCTGTCCTCTTGCTAATCATCAGGCTGAGGTGAGCCAATATAATGTCCTCAAATCAATATTCCTTCAAAATTAATATCAGAATCTTACAATATACGTAAGTAACCTAATTGATAGAAGACGCCTTCTATATAATAGGTAAATTTTAAGATTCTGATGTCACTTTCGGAGGAATATGGGCTTAAAGTCTACCACGGTAATAACATCTCTAATAACCAATAACCTAATGCGGCGGTGTCAATTTTCCACTAAATGGACACCGCCGCTGCCAGCCCTGCGCACGCGCCGCTGTCACCGAACACAACTGGATCAGATTCTCGAAGCAAGTGTCGCGTTTAGGCGACGCTCAGTTACATTGGAAAGGCAAGATTTCATCAATTACCAGTAGTACATGTGCATTGCGTTACCCAATACCATACACTAATACATAGTTATGAGTTAACATTATTTAACCAGTTTGACTTTTTTGTGATGAAAAATGTAACAATTACTTGTTTCGTTTCGAGATATTATTATAGAAATTAGATAAGATTTATTGTACATACCACAAGAAAGTATTAAAAAAATATGGCTAGGACTCTTATAGGAATAGCTTTTATGATCTTAGAAGATACTTAAGTAGTTAGCATCACCTCAAGACTTCGACCAACCAACTTTGGTGTAGTTAAGCCTCCATTCCTCTTTATCTTGTTTTGGGCTATTCGCATCCAATTTTGTCCTGTCAACTATAATGATTTCATCTGTTCATCTCATTTAGCGATCTACTAGTCCTTTACTGGTAACCACAAATAGAACCGCTTCCCAGCGAGCAAGCTTCTCGTTGAGAGAGTTTACTTATATGCAATTCTATTCCCGCATGAATAAGGATTCTATTGGTGGATTTTACTCCACCCCGCTCCGCTTCAGTATAAACGCAGCCTAAGTCTTCCAAAGCCATCATTGTCAATCTGACAAGCATCTTATCACCTGAGCGTCAATCTATCTATTAGTGGCTAATAACTGTTTATTAGCAACGCAAGTGTGCGCGCGCGCAGCGGCAGATCGCGTGGGGAGATAGAGCGCGTTGTTCACTGGCTTCACGGCTAATTTGACGGTTTCCGAGGCCGGCGAATATGAAGTGTTAATTTTGCTATTGTTTAATAGTTAAGGATATTACTTATTTATCTAAGCGTGTCGTTCCCGGTTGCATCCAAAACCACTGCTTCGGAGCCCGGGGTACCTCTTGCATGCATGTTCCAAGTTCAGGAAAGTCAGATAAAATTACAACGAAACCACATTCGCAACACTAGTTGGAGAGCCAGATTAAGTGGATCATGGCTACAAGATTATTCCAAACTTGGGACTCCAAGCATAGCCATCGCTTTTGATGCGACGGGCCCCTTATCTACAGAGACACATCTATGTGCGTAATAATAATATAGGTAGTCTTTATTCGCTTAAAACTTTATATAAAGGATATGCACGGAAGTTAGGGAAAACGTGAGGAAATCTGCACGTTTTGGAGAGTTACTGAAACGTGTACCAAACCATGATCCAGACGTCTGATTGCCCTATCGAAGATTGACGAAGGTCAGACGGCTGTTACTCCATTGTAATTATTAACTCATCAAATCCCAAATCCTTGATCATAGTCTAAGCGTACGGCTTTAAGTGACAGCTTTGGATGCAACGGGGAATTTGATACACGCTCCGATGCGTCAGATTTATTTATATAAACATACTTTTAAAAGAAAAAATATAGTTGCATGCTACTGGTCCTGTCTGGTGTCACTTATGAAACCAAAATAATTTATAGTTCGCGATACTAAATAACTACGAGCCTAAACGCAACTTAGCAAACACCGTGTGGGCGTGACTTTTGATCTCTTATATCACACACGCGGTACGATACGATATGTACGATTAGCGGTAATCGCGTAGAAAGTTGTTCGATTTTAAATATTTTCGCAATGATATCTGGGGCAAAGCTTTATGGAGCGTAATCGACGGCTGAAGTCTGGCTAATTGATTCATTCACTTGTCTTTCATTGTAGGGATGTGACAATAGCAAGTTTGTAATTTAGCGATAAATTGTTTACACACAATCGATAAATTATTTTACTATCGATTTAATGACTGGCCCAATGATGTATTCAGAAGTGACCCTGCCTCAGTTTCAAGACCCGGGTGCAATTAATGCTGTTCTACTACAAATAGGTATAGGTATGTACATGTTTTGAAAATGTATTTTCAGTCTCTGATTGTTTATTATACTTACTACCTATGTATGTTTTATTCTATCTCGTGCTACTTTCGTTGATTCCGTTTCCTATAACCTACATAAAAGCTTAAGCTCCTTCAAAAACGTATAAATTGGTGTGGGGAAAGAATCGTTGTACTTTCGGATCAAATCGATTCTTTTCCCATCCCTATTTTATTGGTTTATTAATTTTAATTGAGATGTTAACTCGGCATGTTGTAGTACAATGTTCGTGCTAATGTTATAAAACATTTGGCGAAATGGTTGCGTGATTAAACTCGTTTTTTTAAGTGATAGGTGTCAGACGAGCAGAACGTGTCACCTAATGGTAAGTGATTTCTGTCACTGCTGACTCGGCTCACGCCAGTCTTCTGTGAGGCCATTGTATCACTTACTCCGTTTGAAGTAGTTCGATGTGGAAATCCCCCACTTATGTGGAAATCTCACGAATACTCAGAGTTAGAGAGAGAGAGAGACACTTTTGACGGATTATTCTATACGGCACTTCCACTGCCCCAATATAAACTAAAGCGCGGTCTTACATAGCAGACCAAGTAGTACATCAATGGACGAACAGTTGAATGCGCCCAAATCAAAGCTGTTTCGTCACGAGGCTCGACAATGAGGCACGTTGCTCAAGTGACCCCCGACCTCTTGCGCGCGCGCCGGCGGGCAGCTCCGGGCGAAACAACTAACTACAAACATTCGCTTTCAGACCTTCTTTGTTTCACGTTGATTCACTCTGATAATGTCATGATCGTCAGGATAATTACCAATAATACGACAGGAATACAAACGCCCATTGGTCTTTTTGAGGTTTAATGAGAGAAGGGAAGAGCATAAGTACTCCTATCTAAAAGGTCGGCAACGCATCAGCCCCTCTGATCTCGCAGATTAATAGGCGCGGTGGAACCATGCTCGTTCGTCGGTAACCAGCTTGCTTGTTTGTCGCTTCTAGTATATAAAAATCAACTCAAAATGGCTTCACTGACAATAAATGGCCTAGTCTACTTCGGACCCTGCAGCTGTAGCGTAAATGAGTAATAAAGAGCCTTCTTAACATTATTAAGGTTTACTTTCTCATCTTGGTATCAATATCTCATGGTCCAAGTCGCGGGTGCAAGCTAGTATATAATATGACTAATCAACATAGCGGCCGTAATAAGTATGTCGAAACGTGATACACATAATATTTATTGCATAAAGCTCCAGTACACATATGTAGGGACAAGTACCAACTGGGTGATTAAAGGTAGGATGTGTGTACTGATATAAATGAGTAATTTAAGGGCCTCATAAATTTTGTCCGCCTAATATTATTTGTAATTAGATTTAAAAACATACTTTATGTTAAATTGTGTAAGGTCGCCGGTAATGGTGGTAGTTATGAGTAATTATGGGAAACGTGAAATTGGTTCACTTAGAATCGGTTCTGGTATCTATTTATTTCGTCAATTTGCGGTGCGGTTAATTTAGGCAATTTGATCATGCTGGTCGCGCGATGCTGAAGCAGATCACTGTGGATTACGGAGAGACCACAATCACAGCTAACTAGTTCTATGAATCATGCACCATGGTTCTATAGTTAATACTTGTGTAAAGTTAAGAAGTATAGGTAGGTACACGAAGCAATATTTTCTACAAAGGATAAGTTTATTAAAAGTAAGTAATTAAATATATATAATGTAACGAGTGATTGAAAATAGAGAATTTATGGAGTTAGAAAAAGTTATGTACCTATGGTAGGTAGGTTTAGTTAATGTTATGTGTATTATTATACAGGCATAACATTACTAAAGAAGTTTAGATTAGTTAGGTCTTGTTACAATAAAATCATGGCGACAATTTTTTATCTATACCTATGGTGGTTCTATATGGTGGAAACAAGTGTTCAACGCTTTTGCATACATTACCGGCAAAACAAAAGCAAAAGGTATGCAAAAGCGTTGAACGAATGCCTAGGAAAAGTATGTAATAAATAATATTTCATACATTGCCTAGACGTTTTAGGCATTCTATACATCTCTAGGTATTATTATTTGAGTATACAAACATACGGTAACTAAGCATATAAAATAAGTTTCAAATGTAACGAAAATAATTGAAAGGAATGCGCCAAAACAAATATAAAATGTTCTTAGTTACATGCCAATGCATGTGTTTTTTTATTAAAGTTTGTAAGCCGATTTACGCTTATTAATTATATAAACTAACTACTTTATCTATTAAGTAATTCTACTCGATGTTGAACACAGACATTTCATGTTTGAATTTAGCTTTTAATACTTTACTCTCACCTTCTAAGGAGGTTACGAACTTACGAGTAATGGATGTTCTGGTCAGTGCACACGATTCTTTGTTTGTCAGATCAAACATTGAGATAAATGGCCGACAGTCGATGCATGCAAATTATTAATTGGAGTGTTCAGAAATGCTGATTTATTATTGTAAATTTAGATGTTAAATAAAGCTGAATCATTCATTCAAAAATTTTGCAACGGTTAGGTACCTACTCACATAGTTACGTTAAGATGTGCAATAAATATTGCTTCTGATAAAAAGATTGTGCAGGCTAAATCAATTAAGCATAGAGTAGTTATTGTATATACTTAAGTTGTTTAATTTTAAATTGAAGCAATATTACACAACTACAAACATACTGACTTCATCGTTTCACAAACTTAAGTCAAAATTTCATTGTTATATAGTTTTTATTTAAGAATGAAAAATGGTACCTAGTAGGCGGAAGTTACTCTATGGTGGGCGGTTATATATGTGCCAGTGAGGGCAATATTCGCTGGAAACCAATAATGAAGAAAACAAAAGATTTTGCTTAAATTTTTGCATTATTTTATAACATGTAAATGTAACATTATTATATGTATAGAGAATGTTGTTGTAAGTTGTATTAAATCGCAACAAGGAAGCGAACACGTTAAATTACGTCCAAAACGGGCAGACGGCTGAATCATGCGCAGGAGTGGCGAGCAAAGCTCAGTTTAGGGCTGACAGTTATATTTTAACGATACTGTTATAATTTTGTTAGCTTGAATATGCTCATGCAAACTTAGAGACCACAAGGAGAAATCTCCGTATTTTCCATATTTAGGGTTCTGAGCTTCAAAAGGGCTTAGAGTCGTTATAAAATCACTTGTTGTCCGTCTGTGTGTCAAGTCCCCTTATTTCTGAAACGCGTGAAAATTAAATGATAAAAGTTGAGATCTATTTAGAGGTTCGAAATTTCAAATTGAAGCTACAGATTCAAATAAGGCTTGATGTGCATTTTGACAGCACAAACGTCAGAAAGAACAGCATCGGAACGTGAATGTGAGCCAGAGCCCGTCCACAGATTAAACAACTACCTAACGTATCCTCAAATCGACGAAGGTACTCCGTACTGAGTAGGTATAGTCCGAGGCAAGAAAGTGTAGTTATGACCTTGAGTGCGCAGAAACCAATTTTGATAGAAAGTCTTCTTTTTTACAAGTGCGCAAAATAACGGTCATCGCTATACTTTCGTGCCTCCAGCTATACTAGCGTGATTGTGACGTGGGCACGACACGTTTACGTTACGAATTCTTCGTAAATGTTCGTGCTAGCCCCTCAGCACACCGGGTTCAGTCGTGGGCACTATCGCGCGCGGAGAATCGCGGTGAAAGTGCAGGGATCAGCGCCATCTAGCGAGGGGCGCGTGCGCAAGTACAGCTGCACGACTCGCTACTGATATTCAGTCACGGGTTTACTGCGGGAAATGAAACTAACTTATCTTCATACCTACTGTGATAAGCTGATTCTAGGATACCTACGTATAGAGGTAGTTCCTTTGGTATAATATTCACTGAGTAGTTATAAACTGAGAGTGTGCTAAAGTTTGTCCTCCTGGTAAGATGATATAATTGGTAGTTCATTTGAGTTTTAAATGTTCTGTACCTGAAGGCTGCCTGGTAGATCCCGCTCTTATCGCTTAAATTGCACAATGTATATTTAGTTTTTAAGGTTTGTATGTTGTGCAATAAAGAGTATCTCGATCGAACTAGCTGAAAATCTGAGAAAACATCTGAGAGTAACGCAGGCAACAGGTGTTCCCTGCAACATGTTACATTTTCAAATAAAGTCTAAAAACTTTAAAGCCGTTTTATGCCACAACTTTGACCTTTGAGGCTAGGTATTTATTACGTCATAGTACTGCACAGTTTGTAGTAGTTTGTACTGTAATCATAGCTTGCCTAAGCAGAGGTTCATCTGCATAGCTTGATGATAGCTTAGCCGCCTATCATCAAGTGACATCGTCCAGCTCCCCCCAAGTACTGATTAGGCTGCAGTCGTCGTAGCGTGTCTCCCGCATCCTGAGGCCGTGGCATGCGCCCGCGCCGCCGCCTGTCGTGATGACATGCCTCGTGACTTCCGCCCGTGCATGAAGTTTTATGATTTCGGGAATTATATGCAATAATTCATTGGATTTACAGACAACTATATAATATTGATTGTATTCAGAGTGAAATTACAATGCTATTTCCTAGTTTATTTGTGATCTTTTGAGACAAATTATTTGGTAACTACCACCCGACAACAGTAAGCTGTGATAGTAATTAAGCGATGCAAAGGAGTTCTCAAGCTTAAGAGGCTCATTGAGACTTACCTACACTTTCCTCTTGACTGCCAATTTACGCAGAACCGAGTTACACGTTTCAGAAACTGTCTGAAACTTGCGGCTTTTCCTCATGATTCTTTCCCTCACCGCTGAGATAATGACGAAAAATGTTCACATACTTACATGTAGATTAGAAAAAAAATATAGGTGTACGCTCGGATTCTAAAAACTAATAGCGTAGCATAATGAGTGCGTAGGGGGCACTGAGAGATTCCAAAGTAGCCATTTACTACTTAGTATTTTTTTACAACACATACTATCTATATATTGTCGCACAACAACCGCAACGCTAGAGATATTTTATATAGTTTAAGATACAGTAATTTTGATCTTTATTTAAACGCCGAAGGTAAGTAGACCTTTTGCAGCTGCGCACGATTGCTTTTCACATGACGCTGACGTGTCAATGTCGCGTTTGATTCTTATGACTTTTAGTGTGAAATTGACATTTCGGCAAAGTATATTTATTTATTATTATAGCAGCGGAATAAAAGGTTCATTTCTACAAATGCCAATGCCAAATGGACTTATTCTTTGCTCACCGATCGTACAAAGGGAAATCCCTAAAAGTTTTGATTCAGATTATTTGAAATAAAATGGCTTAAACAAAATATCTAATGTACTTTATAATACCTTAATAAAAAACAAATGAAACTATTCGCAACATAAATAAGATATTAAAATGAAATGAATCTTATTTTTTGTGAGACTGCCCACGACGAAATCAGGTCACAGTTTGATTGATGTCTTTTGACATTGACATTTGACTGCACACGTCAAAAATAGTTAGCTGCCTAGGTTACGCCATCTAGCAGGCTTATCGCAACGTCATATTGCTAACGAGCAAAGATATTAGAGATACCGAATTTCGTTTCATCATTTAGTCTTCTCTAGAGAAAGACTTTCCCTATTTTTTAAGCTTTTTTATACAATGTCGGCGGCAAACAAGTGTGTGGCTTGCCTGATGGTTAGCTTAAACCTTTGGCTCCCTTGACGATAATTAGTAGATCATATTTATAAAAATATTAATTCGTAAGACTATAAGTATTAGTCCGTAAGCCACCGTGATTATAAGGGGGAATCTTTTGAGAGGGAAGGTACTTAAATCTTTCATCGCGGTCGTCAACCCTACCTTAAGATATAATCAATTGTTTTAATTAGTTTAACATATGAACAAAAGCAAGTGACTGATTGGCATTACATGATTTCTTGCACTTAACCAGTTTTAAACGATCTACTTACTTCCACCGCGTGATGTTAATTAATATATTACTATCACATCATAAATACCAATCCCACAATAAGAAAGGAAAGAGCCTATTGCCACAGTATAAACATTGCCAGTAGCAAGACGATCGGTCGAACGCCACTCGAGTGACCTTATAAACGAAATCAGTGACAGTAAAGTAAGTTTAAACTGGTGTATTCTCAGTAGGAGTAAGCAGTCCGAATGAGCAAAAAATTAAATTATGAGAGACTACTCTTTTTGACATAACAAATATAATAAGAGGGTGTCTTCCTTTCCACGCTGTGTTCGTCTTTTCGCATGAAATGAAATGTAATGAAAATAGTTTATTCAATTTACGCCGATAATCCCCGAGAACCCTTATGAATGTCAATGTTTATGCAGCAGGGCTGCATCATAAGTTTATGGAACGTACGGGTACCCGCCCCGGTCTAAGTTGGCGTTGATCGTGTGAGTAAGTGCATGATATAGAGCTGCTGGCTATCAACATTGCCATCTCAGTCAAGCCATTAAACATCAGATAACAAATCACAGCGACAGTTCGGCAAATTTGTCATCAACACGGCGTTGGGCAACATCCGTCGTGGAGCAACTAGCACTCCATTAATTACCGCTGTACAATTACACACATCCACAGCTAATCACCCGCCCACCGTTGACGAGACGTCTCAATAGATGATAATGCTGATTGTGAAATTTGTATGCTCTTGGAGACTTTGGTTCCTGTGTTTTTAGTTTTTGGTTTTGATCTTTCTAACCGATTTTCGGCAATATCGGTCAATACCTTCAATAAAAGTAGGTACAGTCAGAAAATAAAAAGGTTCGTCACCCAAAGGTAAATTTTCGCTTGCTGACGAACCTTTTCGTTCTTTGACTGTACATACCTAATCACAAGTGTATGGGCAGCCACAGGTTCATTCGATGGGACACTAAAATGACATCACCGAAGAGGATCCTGATCTCTCTTCGGTCGTGTCATTTTAGCGTCTGCGCCTGCGCAGAAGGCACGGAGCATCAGACAAGACCGCCAAACTTTGGGCTGACTCTGAATTCGGGAAATTTGTATCTATGTATGTTTTTCTGTTAAGAAATTATTGGGTCTCGTTCTGGTACCAGTTCCTAAAAGTATACCTATATGGATATCTCATTAATTGGCAGAAGTATTGAAACATTTTTGAACGTTACGACCTTCATATCCAAGATAGATAATGTACTGAACAGGTTTTCAACTTGGTTTTAACATTCCTGAACAAGCTCCACTTCAAAGCGTTTATAGCTGTAATTTTATTTAATTGAACTAATTTTAATTATTTATTTCTCTTTCACAACATAGTTTACAGGATTAATCAATAATATAATTATTATTTTATAATCGTTACTAACATAACATGTTTTAACTACATTGAGACTTTGAGAGAGACTGGCGTCCGTAGTAAGAAATCCTGTAACGTACTAAAATACCCATCCGCCTGCTCGTCTGCCACCTATCACGTAAAAACTAATAACGTAATGTAAATAACGTCATTCAGTCATCCCTCATCAGCTCAGCGTTTTAACCCGGTGGCTATAAATTGGTTGCAATGATTCGTGTTATTTTGTCATGTAAGAGTAAAAACCATACTGGCGACCAGAAACCTCTAAATAGTTCATGGTTTTAATATGTCATAAAAAAATTAAAACATTATAAAACTATAAACTAATACGTTAGTTGTTGGTTACCTTTAAGAACCATAACTTAAGCTAATAGTGTTGGTCGGAGAAATTGATCGCGCTCATGAGCAGTGCACATTAAGATCAGAGGCACGTACGTCTCTCACCGCGGATCCGCCGGCGCGCGCGCAGCTCTGGATCTAGAATTCTAGATCGCATCTAGCTCGTCTCTTGCGCAACTCGTGATCTGATTGAGATCAAAAAGCTTTCGCTGGTAAATTTACTGCTTGTTTGGTTTTTTAATCAAATTGGCGCAATGAAGATTCAAAGGTAGGTAATTGATTGACAAAACAAAATAAAGTTATTCAGAAAATAAAAAGTCAAAGTATGATTTTTGATTCGTAATATTACTCACTTAAGAGGGAATTGAATCAAAGAAGCTTTGAATAGAAGAAATAAAAGTAAACTCGGCCCGATCAACGAACATAAACCGACGAGCATGTATGAAACGATCAGTAAGATTTGAACCGAACACAAAATAATTACTAGACGACGACTAAATACAGGGAAAAAATAACAAAAAATAAAATATTGAAATTCAGGGAAACACGGCCCGTTACATTTTTTAATGCATAAAGATACAAATATTCATATCTCCTTGAAATAACTCTGTGAAACATAAATCTACCTAAATATGTAAAGTTGGTAGAGATAGAAGCATAATAAGTTGTAATGTTTTTCTACAATATCCAAATCCGCTGCGCAACTGCAGCGCGCATTATAATGCAATTTGAGGCACCTTGAACAACGCTATTGTACAACGCGCGGTTATCTCACCGCGTGGGAACCGGGCCGCGGGAATCGAATTCAGGACCGCGCGGCCCGCACCGCGGTGCCACTCGACATGGGGTTGCATCTTCAAGAATATGTGCTAATTGCTTTTTTAAATTTAATTGTAATGATAAATAAATTGATTGAAATTATCCTAACCTATATGGAAAGTCACTCCGTTCGGCCTCCGCACGCCAAGAAGAACAGAGAACAGCTTCAAGAAAGCGCTTTCCTGCCGCAGTGTCCACTGAAGAAGAACTCCAAGAGGTTGTCTACCCCAATAGAGATTGGTTGCTTCAATGCAAGGCAAAACAGCGAGTATTTCTGGGAGCCTTTATCCAGCAGTTTATTTATTAAAGACGTGTTGGTTGATGTTGATATTTAGCTACGTTTTGTATTAGGAATGAAGGTGTACCTACCTATAAGTATGTAAGTATTCTGACCTCAATTACACGTGATGTTTCTCTGTGACTGATATAATTTCATGCAAGCATACCAAGTTTGGCAATAGGTGAGCACAGTATCAGCCTATATAGGTACTGTCTCACTGCAGGGCAAAGGCTTTCATCATAGAAATCAAGTCATCGCTACTATGATGGGATTAGGCTTCAACACCACGCTTGCCTAATGCGGATTGGTGATCACAAACCCGAGCTATGTTCGAAATATTCGGGACTAGGAGCCCACCAAGTAGGTAATTAATCATCCTACCTAAGATATGGTAATTAATCGTTTTTCAATGCTAGGGAACAAGAGTACCTCAGTATATTAATTTTAAGAATTATTAATATTTTGTAACAGAATTAAGTCACACTTCTTAATCATAAAAATAATTGGACGTATTTATCTTTGACGCTAATTCTATAAGGCTGTAATTAACATTTGTTTAGGTGCACCAAGACTGTGTCACAACGATGGTGTTAGAATTCTCAGGTGCATACAAAGTTTACAAAGACTTCCAATTTGGAGTAATTATGACCCGTAATTACGTTGGTACAATGTGTTCTGAACAATAATTCGCTTGTGGCCGAGTTTTGCTGCGAGTATTTTTAGATGTAATGACCTGGGGTTATGTAAGGTCAGATACTCAGGTCTAGGGTTGCCTGGGCTTGGCTACTCGCCCTACAGAGCGATACATCACGTAGCGATCTCAAGTAAAATGTTAAAACTAAAATTATTTATCGTAACAGGAGCACCTGAAAAGATTTTTTAAAATTGCAAAAATATACGACCTTATTTTGACAGTTCAGAACAAAGTACATTTATGAAATGACGCAAATCACCAAACTTCTTCATACTAAAGTAAACACCTCACAGAAGTTAAAAAAAATACTTTAGCCAAACATTCGGATAAACAAACACACATCACGCACGCACGACTGCATCCTTTCAAAAAGTGAAACTTTATCATTTTCAATAACAACTTAATGAACAGAAATATCGTAATGAATCAGTGTTCATCCAGTTTATGCTGCATTGGTAAGACACGACCGTTGATAAATATATTTTTAACATTGTTTAAAAAATTAATAATGAAAATATAGGCATAAAGATCCAAAAGTAAAAGCCATATATTTTTTTTCCGGAAATGTATTACGAAACCAACAAGCTGCATGTACCTTTCCGGATTCTGACGTGTGGCAGCCCTAACTGAGATCTGCGATGGCTTCGGCGGAATCCGAGATATTCTGGTCTAATGATTCAGGATTGTTCTTGAGCCTGTAAGTGCAGTCGAAGCGGTAAAATGGCATTTATTGAAGCAAGTCGTGCGTGTACCCATAGCTAGTCCATAACGTAATTGTTATGTAAATTGTTCAATTATTGCGAACTATTTGTGCAACTTCATTAGATACTCTCCCAGAGTTCATCGTAATGGTTGCAGATATTTTTATAGAGTGGTGACATTCTCACATTCATATACATATACCTAGGTAATTATTATATACGTGGCCTGTCCCTAATTTATTTCGGGACATTAGTTCCACTTTGTACCACACGCAGTGAAATTGGAGACAACCAGAACTACAAAGCCATCTTGTTATAAGTAAGAACATGTTTACAGAATTGTTAGTCAAAAATACATTATTGTTGTTATAGGTACTGTAAGATATTTTAATCGAAACTAGTTCATTGTAACGATATAAAGTGGTCAAAGTAGCATTGTAACTTTTACAATCAGAAGATTTTTTTGTACTTGTTTAACAAAAAAAAAATAGGGGAAAAATGTGAGTATTCACAGAGAGTTGATAAATGATAACTCAATTACATTACTGAACAGTCCTAACAATTACGAAATACACTTAAAATTCTCACTAAGTTGCCCCTCAAGGCTCCTCAATTTGGCTCCTCTCTTAAGGCCTGCAACGATGAACAGTCTATCGTAAAGATAGATTAATCGTAAAGTTTGTTATCAGCGCTATCACAACATACTGCTCTCGCGCACAACATTACGTGCAATTAGCGATGAACATCGGACACGAAGCGATTCGGCCGGCTTCGGCCCCTTCTCCAGCAGTAGTGCGTCCACGTTCAGGGTTGATGGGACAGATATATCTAGTAGCTAATAATCAATTTACGGCAAAATATTTGGTTAGTAACATAAAAAAATTAAATGTAAAATTAAAATAAAAATCGAAATACTAAGATAACCATTTTTTCACACGCGCTGTCTTTTGTTTGGATGGGATTTGCATTCTGGTTCATTTTTGGAACGGTTTCGCTGTAAGTCCTCAAGACAACAAACCCTTGTACCAAATGTGCTACTGGGCCAGCCTTAAAACATCGTAATAATAAATAATCTTCATTCTTCATAATGTTTTTATGATTTCGAAACGATTTGTTGACACTAAAATAAAATTAAAATAAATGGAAAATGTAAAACTACCTAGGGAATTGGGACGTCTCACAAAAAATGGGACAACTAGCCGCACTAGCAGCGAGTGAGCGGCGCGCGTGCGTCTTCGCGTAATGTCAAGGCGGCGCGCGCGCAGCTAGTTCCCGATTCGGCTCACTCCGTATTGTTTACAACCGCTTTTGGCTGAAAATAGAACGATTTTGTCTCGATTTAAATGAATAAAAGATCATGTTTTGTTTATGGGTACTTGAATTTATTTCACGGTGAAACGGGTTTATAACTTTTACTACCTACGTAGGTATAGGTACGTACTTATGTCCCCATCTAGAAAAAACATGCTTGTCACTAATTAGCTGCTAACGTTCTCTAAACTTTAAATCTTTATGCTAGTGGAGACAAAGTAACTTAGAGCAAAGTAAACGAGCAAGCGGGTCACCTGATGTGAATGTTTATTGATGCATTCGCTGTGGCCGTGTCACATCATTATCATCACTAGGTACTGCAGCACAACCGTTCCACAAAACTGAGGTAAATGATAAAAAGGTGGTAGAAATTCCGTGAGGATTTCTGTATATATCTGTCAAGATGATGACGATGGATTGACAACCGCTTGCGTGGTTGATTTAAGAATTGAGCTAGTAGGAAGTACGTAGATCGAACAGTTCCTCAGAGTACGCCCCGTCATAAAAGCATACTTATTTCTTTAACCCATCGCTTGTGCCACTCAAATCATGACACGTTCGTGATATCGTGTTTGAAGATTGGTCCAAAAGTGTACAAAAGTCGGAAGTAACAAAAACATGAAAAACATATAAATTACTAGGAAAACACACAAATAAGTAGTAATTTATCATTGAATGTAATAAAGTTAATTTTGTATATCCCCAGGAGCGGATCACGTCGATAAATCGTCATGTAATCACCATAGAATTACTGTATCGTGGGTTAGTCTCCACGACAGAAATGGCTAGATTGATGCCTTCGGGGCGCGAATTCATTCTTGATTGGAATTGAGTTGGGCAGAACTAACAATAATTTTATGTTTTTAATTTTGTTTAGTTAAGTTGGTACTTGATATTTGCATTGAAACAATACCTATTTATTAAGAGCCTATTATACAGTTTATTTTGTTGACCCAGGAGAAACGCGTTTCGAATACCCGGGGGTGATCGGGCTATGTCGTATGTCGGACACCTCCTGCATTGAGGGTTTACCGACTAAAACTCCTGGGCACTCTCTTATCGTCCTCAAGTGGAGAGAGATCTGGATAACGAGCACGAAGCCTCCACAATCGATGGAGGCGCTAAGCTCTCCTGAAATTTCAGAATCTTCTTTAGCCTAGCACTGTCTTTTATTTCAACACGGGGTACGCTTTGACCATGATCCAGGCTAGCAAGGCTGGTAATTTTACTGAAGGATTTGCCGTCTGAGCTTCGCAACCATTAGACATATAAATTAATCATCAGGCAGATGATTTGAGAAACTAACCGAAACGAAAAAGCATGGAGAATAGTAGGTAGATATTCTGTTTCAGTCACCGCCATCATAACTAGGTGATCGCGCAATTTTAATAAAAATATGCTGCCTTACAAATCAACTTGTTTCATAACTGTACCGGTAAACCATTTAATAGAAAGACGTTTAGCGAATTCACAGTCGATTAACATTCGCGGTGCAGCGACGGTGCACCACGAGGCAAGGTCACCCACTCCCCCCCCTCGGTGTGACCTCATCCGCATCACCATCGTTTGCCATTGTGTTTTTGCCACTTCCGAAGAGATTGGAGTTTTTATTGCAGAGAAAAAAGCGGATAGAGCGCTGTGCGTGCGGTGAAGAGGTAAGAACAAAAAGCGTTAAATTTTTTATTGCCATTGACGTTTGCATAGTTTGACTACACGAACTCGACGAAACTATATTACTTACATAATTTATCTATATCGATGACTAGATATCGAAGTGGTGGGTGGTTTCAGTCGATAAATGAATTGACACGAGGACATTTCACTGCAAATGTTCTATAGAAAAATGTTAAATAAACACGTCAAAAGAACTAATTTACCTGTTATTGTTTAATCAGTAGAAACGATGAGACGAAAAACGAAACGACGAGATTAGCTATAATAACATGAATAATAGTTCAGTATTTTATATCTACTTAGTGGTCTTTTAAAACTATGATGTTCAGATTCCTAAAGATATTAAATGCTTTAAATGGCATACGTTGCATATGTATGTTTTATGTTGAGAAGTATTACTTAAATCCGCTAGCCAATTTGTTTGTTGTCAAATTGTCCATCAAAGATAAATTTTTGGCATTTTTGGCATGCAACGCTCATTAAGCGTGTTTCTCAGTTCACGACGTGTGACAGCCCCGAAGGCCAAACAAGCGTCTTTGACTCGAAGCAGACCAGCGATGTTATCCGCGGAGCACGATAGATCACGGCACAAGAATGGGATCAGTGTTCATCCGTCAGACGCTTTCGCAATGGGTCGCGTGTTCGATGCCATGCAGGGCTGGCGGACGCCTTTTCGTTAGACATTTTTTTAGTAACTTGAGTTAAAGCTGACATGATGTCTCACTATATTGCAACCACTGTATCGCTGTTAAATATGTGACTAAAATCTTACCAAACCAAAATATACCTATCAAAGTAGATATTATGATTGTCTATTTTTTTTTCATTCTACTTCCGCGGCCGTAATCGACAATTATAGCGTTAGTTTAGTTTAGTAACATTTTGTGACCAACACTAAGTACAGTCCTAGTTTCCTTGGGTCTAGATTTGGTTAAAAACTAAGGTTTCGTTTGAAACGGAACCCAGAAAAAATTACAAAGAACCACAAAATTAAATATAAAAAAGGAACAATTATTTTATCTGTTTCTTCAAAAAAAAATTGTTGGCCTGCTTTGCTTCTAAAGCGGTGCTCAAAACATTGCAACGAAAATGTATGGATTAGTACTTTTTAACATGGACAACCCTAATGAAAAAACCGATAAACGTCTTTGTCGATATCGATATAATCGGTCTATTGTCCGCACAGGCTTTCTAGTGATGTAACGCCCGATGATTAACAACTGTCGAGTCTAAATAGTGGCAATTAGTTTTCGGGGAGTTTGATGTTGCATCTTACGTGACAGGAGATGTCAATGCGGTGTGATAATATGAAATAATGAACTTATTAGTTGGTGACATTAGTAAGCTGGTTCTTTTGTAACTTACAAAAGATGACCTACTTTTGGTAAGAGATCAGATTACATAGTTGTTCATAGGACAACTCTGCCGCACTCAGAGACGCCATTTAACCATTGTTGGATAGTTTATTATGCGTTTTTAAATAGGTGTCAATATTTTGACAATTATGGTCAAGTGAACGACTGAGTGCGGCGGATAGTGATACTATGATTTAAGCACAAATGCAACAGATGCTGCAAGTACATACGAGTACATAATGTCCGGTAAAATCTGGTGATAGAAAAAAGAACTAAGTACGAAATATATAAGATATCACATTTATATTGACTTTAGGAAATATATGTCAGTGTGGATGGTTTGTTCCTCCACGCAGAAAATAAATATTCTCGATCTTCTGAACATTTTCAGGAGTACATATGACCTAAGTTTTGCCTATATTTTTGACAGTATCACTTGTGCTAATACTGAGACGAATATTCTTTGTTTCTTATCTACACAGAAAAAACGGTTTTCTCCGTATAAATAATATAATCTTCTATCAAAACAAATTGCATTAAAACAAGATAAAAAAAGGAAAAAAAATGGTTGCCTCATATAATATAAGACTGAAACTAATATATTCTTACTTAAAGAAAAGCAGCTTTGAAAAATCCTCTTTATTTGTGTAGTCTCTATACCGTACACCTCGTCACAATAGAATAAATGGCAGTAATATTCTCTGCTCTATGAAACAAATCGCGTGACTCAAACCTTGTACGTTTACGCTGCAACATTGGACGTTTATTACAAGATATAAGCTATTGTTGAGGCTAAAAGTCAAAGTCGAAAAGTTTGTTGTGCAAAATTTTTAGAGCGTATTTATTATGCACTAAAATGATTTTAATTTTCTCGGTTTTTTTCTAGCAAACAAGAGTGCAACGGTGTGATTGGAGGCATAATAGGTAAACTGGGTGATTTATTCAAATAATAAGTTTTAGGGTGCTAAACCGGTTTTTAATTGACATCATTTTTCTTTCAGAAACTACATTGACCTCTCCATTGTTATGCCAGTACCAACGGCATCTGCATGGCACATTGGTTTGCCAAAAAAAAAACAATCTGCGACTAATTTCATCTTGTTATAGGCTGCTTTTTTTAAATTATTCCATCAAATAACTTGAATGACAATGTTTGAAAATGTAACAAGTATTTTAAATTCTTTCAAATCGCATTGTGGCACCTCTGTAACTCACCAAGGTATGAGACAAGTTTTTACTCTTCTCCCCCCTATACTGTGGCCCTGACGCAATAAATCAAAACTCGATTACTACCTATTCGCTTACAAGAGCGGCTCATTGAGGATCTATTAAAGAATAGCATACTTAATAACTAATATTATAACTTAACCTTTTAACGGTTGCGATCTTTTCAGATGAAGTTAAGAGTATACTTAGTACTTATTGTTCCAGTTAAGATTATATATGTATGTAGCTTTGCACTGATTTCATATTTATTATCTTGTATTTAGATGCCCACGCTGACACATGAGACGAATTATTTTTTAATTTATTAATTTCAATACAAGTCTCTTTGGGACCACCAATAGCAAGAGGGATAAGGCGCTTAAGATTTAAATCATAAATATGAGAAGCAATTTTTAGCGTCAGTAGTTTATTTTTCTGCTTAAAAACTTCCAAACACCACAGTACCTCTATACTAGTCGGCATTTCGACGAAAATCCGCTTGGTCTTGTTGTGAATTGAGCGGTTTATGCCAGATGCGTTCTCCCGCAAGCCGTCTTAGCTCATCGCCCTTATTTATTTGATCTGTGGGTCTACCCCGTTTAAAGCAGGACCCCGCGGTGGTGGCAAGGTCATACATTAGATACCCAAGTCTATTCGGTGTCGCACATGGTAATATCCTGAGTTGGCAGTCTCTAGCGGAAATAGTTACTTCGAATATAAAATACTTCTACCTAGCTATATATATACTGCATCGATTTCCGGGTCGAGCCAATAAAAATAGTACCTGACTTATTCTTAGTGTCAGCCCGAAGTCTAGAAGCTTGCGCTCTTGTACTCCCGTGCTGTGAAAGCACGTTAAGTCGTTCGTCCTGCGCTTGCTCCGTTGGGTCATACTGGTAGCCCATCGAAATATGAGGGTAAGGGTACAGTGCTGCTGATTTTGCGTACTATAATACAACTTGAGTACTATAATATATTCTGCGTACGTGGTGGCCGCCGTAGCCGAATCGGTTAGAGGATATTTTTATTAACATTAGTAGTTTCTAGACATAGAGTAGACAGCCGGCAATATACGTATTTGAAATAAATAGCAATGAACAAACGACCTTGTTTTTTACAATGGCTCGCACGTGAGAATTGGTTCTCTCAGAACTAACTCACTGCCAAGACGCTCATAAACACTGTAGTACTAACTTTAATAGCATTAACTAGGTTGTTTGTCTACAAAACAGGAAGGCCAAGAGCATAGAAATTTGTCAGTTGAAATTAATTTTACCGACTAAACAACACAATTTCACCGACTTAAAAAAGCTGTATAACATTTTAATTACTAATTTATCAATATTACATATTATAATAAAGTCAAAAAAGGTGTCAAGTTTTACACATAAGATAAAATAAATTTGCATTTTTTTAAATCGGTCTGCAAAATTCATGGGAAATTAAAAGGAAAAGTTCCATAGCCGTAATCTTTATAGCAATTTTCCTGGAATTAAATACATGCTTTCGCAGTATGTAGAGCGAACGCGACTACGGTCTGTGACAAGAATTCCATCAAAACTGGGCCAGCCGAGTGACACGAGCATTGTAATTAGTGCAATTATTTTGTAATTGTGACATGTAGATAGTATACTCGTACGCAGTATGCTAGGTGCCTGGTTTAGGCCTGTGTATCCACTAAGTAGGCAGTAATACCGCTATGGACCGGCCACTTCTGCAATGGTTCACGTCGCGACAGATTGATTGATTAAATTCGCAATTACGTAAATAGCCTGGGGGCAGACTTAGTTTCAAATTGGTCACCAATACGATAGGTAAACTTTTAAATTACGTATTTAGTTATCTGTGCTCTATATAGTAACGTTGATTAAACTTTAGTTGGGGCCATGATATTGGTATAGAGCGGACAACGTATTCAATGTCGCAACTAGTAAAGATATTGAAACGTTTAAATTAGACGAAAATAACATTTTTGGGCTGTTTTATTTTTCGAATGACTAAAACATAGACACAACGTCAGCGAAACCATCTTCGTAGCAGAAGATCAAGGAAGATGACGTCATTTGCTCCGTGACAAAACCTTCTAGCATTATAGATTCTTAAATGTCTTTAATACCAACCAAGAGTTATATTACCCGTACCAATATTATTTAATTTCTTTTGAATAAAAAAATAAAAAAAAATTAACTGAAATTAAATAGTTTCGCAATGAATCACAGAGAAGCACACCGGTTCGCGATTTCATGCCTGTTATGTAGGCTTTGTTACAAAGTTGATTTCACGTGTTTTCGTAATTTTTGTTGAGATTTAGATTAGTTGTTATAAAAAGAAATTGGGTACATAGGTATTTTACTCGACGCCTGCTTAAGACTGGCCCAGACTGGCTCTATTGTTTTTTGTCAATAGTTTAATGATTTGTTTGTTACCTATTTAACTTTCGTTGCATCAACTCCCAAGTATTGTATGCCAATAAGGCAGAATACAGTGCGACTAAGATTAGTTACTAGCATTTTTCTTAACCATCTGCATTTTACATATATCTGTGATTCACAATACAAGAACATGATTTTGATTCTATGAATTTTGCATAAAAAACTACAACTTTTCATGCAAAGTCGGTCACGTGACTTGGGGAGACGAAAAAAATTGGACGAATTTCCAACAGTCATAGAACAAAATGTTTAAGAGAAGACGTGGATCCGGTGATGTAAATGTTTACAATACAACCTGTATAAAGCTAAGGACCGTACAAAACATACCTAAGTGTACTTTCCTAGTGTTTCAACTCCAACTGATTAACCTCAGCGATGGTATAAGCCCATGCGTCACTGGATCAGCCGCGTGCGCAGTTTTTGTCGCGCGTGTGAACGTGCCCTTTCGCAACGCAAGTGTGAACTGGGCTGAATGTCGCGATGGGAGATTACATTAACTAACGGTACTTGTTAGTAAGTGTGCAGACACTTCATTATACCTTAGGATAACTAAAAATATGGCGGCCAAAGATGTTTATACTGTGTTGCATGAATTCTCAGGGTTTGCTCTGATTTTTAATTATGTGAACTGAACTAACATATGTGAATGCGTCATACTCATACATTTTTACTCTTTTTTAAGCAATATGTCAAATGTATTGGAAATTGACATTTGCATTTGTAAGTTTAGATCAGGCTATTAAATTAGAGACCAGATATCACCATGAAGACATTATTTCATGACAGTGACATTCCCTTTGGTCGAAAATGAGTGTGGATTCTCATTGTGAATGGTTCCACAATCCATATACTGTATTTATTAATACTACGTGTATTTTTTAAATAGACGATAAAACCGCCTTGTTGTGGCTGTAATTTGATATTTTACTTTGATTTCTACTACTTATAAAGAATATCTATCTAAGATGAAATATCGGAGAAAGGCAATCTTTCATATTGTTTGTTATAGATGGTTTACAAGAGATATTGACCATAAAGTTTTACGACTGGTAGTCACCAGAGAACTAGCATTAATACAGTATCAACCTTTCCCAAAGGTCTTTGCCGTTGACCTTTTCGGAGCATCATTGCAGAATCATGAACGAAATGCTGATGACGGGCTTACGCCATCAATTTTATAATATCACCTAGAGTGACTGTGGAAGCTCACGCCAAAACAGACAAAAGGGATTTGAATGGGATGTTTTATCGGCAAACAAACAAACGAGTTATTGTCATTTTCATGGTCAATATTTTAGGCTACGCGATTCCTATGATTTCTAAGCAGGAAGTCCAAAATGAGAGTTTAAGCCCCTGGTTCGAGCCCGGGATCCCAAGTGACTCTACGAGAAGACGTGAACCACGGGCTGCATGCACCAATAGTACTTAGTGACTAGAGGTATGAATCCTGCAATCTACGAATGCTGACGTTACCACGAACAAGCTGGTGAGCATTTAAAGGCAGTGATTTTGTATACAAAAATATCATCATCAATAGGTATAGCAGTTTTAACATACATGCTACAAAGTCACCGGTGGGTAATTCTTGATCTTAGACGTACTATTGACACAAAAACTAAAGGCGGGTATTTAGAGCGGCGTAACGTGATACAATATAATGTAACAATAGACCATAGCGGGTGTCGCCCGCGGTGGGAACTCGATCTTGCTAGATTTTGGACCAGAATGCACCACATTTTTGTGGTGCTAAGTATCAGTTTTTTTCTAGATCATGTCGCTTTAGCAGGTAAATAATGTGGGAAAATATTTGATCAGTTTGGGCTGTAAATATGAGATAATTTGAACTAGGTCAACTTGACTTTTCTGCCAGTTATTAATTTTACGATTTTTCTTATCTATTTCATTGATGTGGAAATGAAAGATGCCAACCTAAATAAAACTGTTAGGTACATGACTGGCACAAGACAGGACTTGTTTAATGAATTTACATTGATGATGGGGGCCGAGGTCCACTCTGGACCACAGAACTATGGAATAAAGTATAAAACCGTTACCAAAATCATTGTGAATGGCAGGCCCAGTAGCGAATTTATACATTTGCCGCCCCTAAACTATAGAAATATTCCCGCCCATGTACATACGTTACTAAAATAGTAATTTAGATATAAAGACGACGACGTTGCATATATAAAGACGAAGACAAAGACGTTGCCGCCCCTAGGCCGTGGTAGTATATGACGCACATCACCCGTAGGTCAGGTATAAATATAAGGTTTAGTGGTAATTATAGACAGTTACAACGCATAACATCTTTCATTTTCGTTTAGACGTCCCGTAAACCCCATCATTACACCGTGGCCTATACGGCCTATTGCCAACTCCGGGTCTGGACTGGCCTCTCCAGGTGGCCTGCAAAGGTCGGCGATGCGTTGCTCGCGCGCGGCGGCGCACGCGCTTCGTCGCGCTTGCGCAGAGATGCTGTAACGCAATGGAGTTTATTTTCCTAATCTTTAGGGTTCTCTTATCTTGCAACTACTGACGAAAACTAACTTTGCAGTTTCTTATTACTTTCAAATTACTTGAAAACGAAATATTTTTGCGTATCATACTTTTATAAAATCTGCTAGAGCATACATGACCCAAAATAGTAAACTCACGCCAAAGGCTGCTACTTATGGGACATAGTACATTCTTTCAGAATAACTTGCTGTAAGTAAGCTCTGCACATTTCCAATTAATATTCATACATAAATACAAATTTTATCTAACATGCGGAACCTTATAGCAGATTAAACCGATCAGCTAACCGGCTGTTTATTAATTCCAGTCAGTGAGCTGTGACGGCGGAAATTACGATGATTTGACTGAGATAATACCAACTGCTCTGTTTTCTCATTGGTAACATTTAGGTAAATGTTTGGTAATAGTATTGCAGGTAGAAATAATAACTCAAATGCTTATACTATACCGAAAATGAGAAACGCTTGCGCGATGTAATCGAAACTCAGCGCCATCTATTGGTACAACTACTGTCCCGAAACAGCGTGAGGGCAGGTCATTAGCTGTTTATATACCTACTCGATCTTGGTAGAAATTGGATTAGAATTCATTATTGTGGTGATTTTGCTTTGTGCATCCCCAGGCCACACGCAGACTGTAAGAATTGTATCGTATTATATAGTTATACCTTTATTAATTACCTATATACCTATTTAACCTGTCTCAAATTTTCCGAAGAGTAGTCACTATGCGTAAGTACTATTGCCCTTGGCCCCACTTTTAAATCAAATTGGCTCTCACAAAACGACGTGAGAGAGAGGCGGGCCTAACACCCAGACCCCATAATTAACTAAAACAATAACAGTGTTCTAACTAAATATGATAAGATAATGATTAACGTGTAACCATGATCCAATTTGTGAGGTTCAGCAGAGGGCAGTCTGAGGTCAGAAGATTAAAACATATCCTAGACTTGCCAAAATCTGGGTTGTGGTCAAAGCGGAAATGGCAATGTAGAAACAGGATTCAGCGCAAGCCGGAAGAAAAATATTTATATAAATAAGTCGATATACAGGGTAACTATTTTATCATTAATCAAATTTCAACAAGTTGCTTCTACTTACTCAAAATAATGAACTTTTGGTTGGAAAAGAGATGTGGTGTTCCATATGAGTAACTTTTAATGATTTCACTTTTGGACTTAAACAAATATGAAGAAAAAGTTACAAAGAATACAGAGAAAAAGTTGTTCAGAATTATTTATGTGTAAGAATTAAAACATTAGATTCCGAACCAGTGGTAATCTTATTTACATTCACAAGTGTTCTGATGCACCTAAATTGAATAAACTATTATGTAAGTATCATGAATTAAATTTTATTTCTCTGTGAATATGTTGTATGTCTAATACATACTGAGATAAAAGTCACCCTGTATAATTAGCTAATTACCGCTGCTTGACCTCGAGTCTGGGTGATAAATGACTCATGCGCCTGTAGTTCAAGGTTGCACTCACACAGTTCGATACGATCAATCATGTTAATATAGATTTTAGACAGAGATATGACTTTTTTACCGTCGTATGAGTTAGTATCTAATTGAAATGAAGTAGAGATATCGGTCAACTAGATTGAGGCGTATGTGACAGATTTTTTTCGCTCATTAGGTAGTTGTTGACTATTGTAATCTGTCTTATTGATTGCCCAAATTGCGCAATTTGGTTGTGACACTGTCTCGGACACCAAAGGATTCGATTTCTCGATATTTTATCGGGATTTCCAGGTTTTTTGGTTGAGGACTTGAGAATATTCCCGGTCCCCCTAACCAAGACGATTCCGATCCTGGTTAAACATTCTTGAACATTAATGGTTTAATAACTCTTTGCAGCTTTTCGTTGATTCTGATTCCAAAAACACAAGTGCTTATGGCTACTTTGCTTACTTTGGGCTCATGCTGATGTTGTGTGCTGTTAGGTCATAATATTATAAGAAAGTTGTGATAGCGGTGTATAAACTTATTGCAATAGCGAATGCTATCATAATATTTTTAGCTCGAGTATAAACAGGACGCTGTTGAATTTTCTAGTAATTTCCTGTCGCTAAGAAAAACTGGACTGACCCAATGGCATTTACTGCGCAGACGCAGCTAGGATCACTCGCTCTGAAACCACTTGATGTTATCCGCTAACTACATATAAGTTAATATACCACGATTCAACAAGGTTTTTTTCTAGTTCGTATTGAATCCAAACCTTCCAAATGGTTTCGATAAATGAAAAAGAATGGTTATTTTGCATGAAATGACTTGTAGACTAGTTACCCGACGACTAAGTTGTTTATTGTGTACTTATATCCGTATTGCGCATTTGTGTAACAATTTGTAATATTCATAGATAAAGGCTTTTAACTTAATATAAATGGCCGTAAAAATGACTTTATGTCTCCGTTAAAAAGTTAATGATAGTGTTGATTGCAAAGGTTTATGGCGCGTTAGAATGATCGCAAGTGCAGTATGGTTGCCGATTGAACTTTTATCGGAATTGAGCATAAAATCGGCCCTCGAATCACAACTCGCACCGTGAGAGCGACACGCGCCTCATTGTTGCCGTTGCTCAATCGTATCGCGCTATATCGATGCGTTAGGGGTGCCATGCAAAGGCAATGTTACTTTTTTAAAAGTAAGTTAGTATTTTAACTTAAGGGTTTAAGGTACTTTCCCTCCGGGGCTCAAAGTTTTACTTCCCTGTGTAAACGTCACCCTTACGTCGAATTAAAATAATTTATGACCCCTAAATAGGTACTTTAACTTCTCTAGCTCGTCGAAAGCAGATCAGATATATTATATAAATTATTAGTTTATGCCTATAAGGGACCTTACCTATAAGGGATTTAATAATATGCCTATAAGCGACTTATAAAAAAATTACCGGCGTCACTACCATTATTAAATGGTTGTCAGTGGCCGAAGCCGCTGCCTGTGACTGGTTGATAAATATCCATAGGAATCAAGTGCTCGGCGACATAATAGTTCTCAGGAACTTTATTCAGAGAATATTTACCATTTATTTTCCACGTATTTCCAAGCGACTCAAAGTTTAATGCGTCAGATATGAAATAGCAGCTAAATTAAGCTAATTCACGAGTCGCGAGTAGCCGCCTCTCCCTACACGTGGTTCACCGGAGTCTATTTTCAGAGGCTTGACAACCCTGTCTCGATACTGTCGCGCACAATAGGCCCAAAACGATGCGGTCGTCCGCAAGTGTACCTCGTAAAGCTAGTAGCACATTGTGTTATAATAGCGCGGGCTGCGCGTACGCACGCCATGCGCAGACATGTGCTAGTGGCGAAATGTAGACTAAGCTTTTTTCGTAACATGATATGCGGCCTTTTAGGAAAATTGTTATTGCTTTATCTTAATGGGAGTCAATGTGAGGAAAATTTTATTAATACACAAAGACATTTGTTATGGAAGAAAATTAAATCGACGGTATTCCTTGATTGTGTCATCGCTTTTGCAACCGAACTGTTCTAAACACTGGCAAAGGAAATCTAATTGAGCATGATAGCTAATATAATAAAAATAGAGAGATTGGGTGAAAAGAGATGGTTAAATGTAAATACTAACAGCTGCACTACATATAACTTTAACAATATTTTCTTGTGTGAATTACCCGCCATTCACTATACCCTTTTATGGTGCGAGATAAGTATAACAGTAACGAAAATAACTCCAATAAATACTCAACCTGACCAACAAATATCAAGTACTTAATTAGTGCCAGTAACAATAAATAACTATGAAACGACTGGGCTTCCGACCGGTGTGTGTAATGATAGTGTGTAAAAAAATATGGAAGAATATGTACTTACGTAAAAGAAGCTTATTTTATGTTATATTATAGATGGCAGACGAGCAGACGTATCACCCGATGGCAAGCAACTACCTATAGACCGCCGCCCAAAGCTACCTAATATAATAAACATTACCTTACTAATAATAACATTCTTAAAAAATACAAAACAGAGTTTCGTAATGTTTAAAGTACCTATGTAATATCTAAATTGACTTCGCAACTACGCGTAGAGAATCTTATAATGAATCCTTTACGAAAGTTTTTTAATTCATCGATACTATTTAAGTTAACTAGTCAGTTAATTAAGCGCTAGTATACGAGAGGATGTGTTATTTAACATATTTTCCAGAGCAATTATGTCCCTAGTGCTTAACTTACGTCATACACTAATTTATATAGGTACTTATAAGTAAATAAATAATTCAGTGCCTTATTAATAAAAAGGTGGTTATATTAATGGGTATTTCTTATTCAAAAATAGGTAGAAACTTGTAATACAGTATTCAGTACCCTCCGATAAAGTTTGTAAGCAAGACTTGTCCTTGCACAAGTTTGTTTCTATCTGTACAATAATAGTTACACGCAGTCATTCAGTCAGGCAGTCCCAGGACAATCTTGTCCTAGGACTGCAGATATCTACCGTCATACTTGTCCTAACTTCAAGTTATAATAATCTTTGCTAGCTCTAGTAACCGTGCACTAAACAATTACAGATATATCATTTAGATTGCTGGAATCAGGAGATCTTTGCTCATTACGTATTCGACTTGGCAGCATCATTAATTAATTTATCGTCCAAGTCCATATTGTATTTTAGGTATTTTTCAGACAGCAATAAAGGTTACTAGGCTAGGGCAGCGACCCAAAGTGTGCCTTGGCCTCCAATAATAACATCCTCCAACCCTGCCTGCCATCAGCCTCAAAATCTTTCTCAATTTCATTTCTCCAGAGCGGTACCTTCAAAGGTACAATTAGATTATTTTATTAAGAGAAATTAGTACTCGAAGGCTACATCATCTCATGAAAAGAAAATAAATATAACTGAGTATAGATATCGTAAAATGGAATATTCAGGGCTCAACAGAGTGCCTCTCTCTGTCTCTCAGATGTTTGAAAATTTTAATTTTGCTTCTGTTTCTGTACACAGATTGAGCAATAAACAGATGGTTGACTGGCGTGCGGCGGCGCACTCCGGCGCAGCGCCGCCATTGTTCCCCGCCATAAACACGTATCGCGCATCTCCGCAGAGAATTATGTTTTCATTAAGATGCTTAATTGTTGTGTTTCCCACTTTCAGTTCCTAGCGGAGGAATAATTTGTGTGGCGAGAATTTTTCATTGCATGACGTAACTAAACAATAAGATAGAGTAGTCTAACAGAACTGATAATGTTGAATAGATAGATCTGTGCCAGATTTGGGACGTTAAGTCACAAAGTTAACAATACATTTTCGATGCATAACCCTGGTTGAGAACCATTGGTAACATTTTATTAAAGTTGTAGGTAAGACCTAAGGTCCTTTTCTTTTCTATTATGTCTACTGTCTGGGTCTTGATTACATGATAAATGGTAAGGACTAGCTACATGCGTAACATAAGATTTTTTTGGTTTGTAATATATTTTACCAAACACTTAAGTCCATTTCAGAAAACCACTGAATAAAATTGTGCAATGTTACTAGAGCGAATAATTGGAATAGCTAAGATATCGCTGTTGATCTAGAAGCGTCGGGTTGAGGCCGTATTCTGGTTCCGATTCAATTTTACTAAGGTATAATTTGCATTAGCATTGGGGATCTAAATGACTGGTTTCATTTGGCAATAAGTACAGTCTTCGACAAATTGAATTAACACTAAATGTTATGTGAACGAGAGCAACGACATACTAATATTCAATCACATGGTAAAATAATTATGTATGATAGGAAATGTACTAACTTCTTTGAGTTAGGTACGAATAGTTAAGATACGAAAAAAATATGTGAATTTGTCTCATTTACACAAGAAGTAGAATCGTACCTTGACAAACGGATCCATGGATAATAACAACTAGTCCCATCATAACATCAACTAATATCACATGCAGATAAAAATTAAGAGAAACGTCACATCTAGACACGTAGCAGCGTGTCAAGCCAAGTTCAAGCAAAGGATCTGGGTAGCCAGCGCCGAGTGTAATTTTAAATTTAACTCCCTGCCAGGATATTGACAGGTGACGATCACTCCTAGTGATAAGACCGCTGAAATTAAAGACTACTACCGCTAAATATACATCTACCCCTGTCCAGTCTTGTTACCTGCTATCAAATCGCACACACTTGTATACTAAAAAACGTATATTTAACTAGAATTGTTCGATCATTGATATTGGCTGAAATCTAGGCTCCACGACATAAAATTTTTCGTCATTTACTATTTGAAAGCTTTAATTAAGATTTTGCTATGATCACCGTTCGAATACCCGGTCTTTGAGCAAATGCCCCAATTCATTTAGCTGTTGGCACATAAGTGCATTTGGAATAAATTACTGGCTGCAGCCACCGCGGCGGCGCAAGCGCAGGCGCGAGCCGGAACTATGATCACAGCTACAGTTTAACTAATATCGTCGACAACAATAACGTAAAAAACTGGCTAAGTGCGAGTTGTACACGCGCAGCGAGGGGTTTGTACGGAGGGGTTACCACAATCTGTCGAAATTCCTCAATTGATATTCAATCTAATGAATTTGACAGTAAGATGAGATTCGATTGAAGAAATTTCACAGTAGGTACACTTTGATGTGTGGCTGTATGTACATATAAATAACATCACAAACCTACATGTACCTTAGAAGTAGTTTCTCTAAGCTATTATTTAACTAAATATTTAGTGGTATGGGTATAAAAAGAGAACACAAATAGGTATAATATGACTTTAGGGTAAAAAAAATTGCCTTAAAGGTATAGATTCGTTGGCAACGTATACGGTCTTATACTTAACTATGTTTTTCACAGTTGAACTTGAAAGAGCTCTTATGATATCTCGATACTGAGATGAAGGTGACACAATAAACAATGAAATGTCCTGTGAGGACTCCATTTAAAGGTGCGCAAGGAACCCTAAAAAATATGAAAGGTCCAAACACGTAATGGACCGGCAAGGTTACCACGATCTTCAAAAATATATGAATCAAAATGTACATTTATGCTATCTCATGGTCATTTACATTTTTTCATTTTGAAGCAATTTTAAGCTTGAAAGTTATCACACTAATATTATTAAAATAATAATATGTTGCGCTTGCAGGGTTTAATTATGTAATTAAGTCTATTTCCGTGTATTTTATTTGTTCAACAACATTGATGGTATTGTTAAGAATAATAATCGATACCTAAATACTCTTAAAGTTATAAAATGGTTTAAAAATAAACAAAACAGAAAAATTACAAAAATGTTTGATCTTTTATAATTTGCAAATAATGCATCCATTTCTTCAGTTTCAACTATGTTAATAACTCTAAATTATAAAAAAATAAACAAAATGAAACTTACTTTCCCGCCAAATCACACGCACAAATCAAGAACTGTCAAATTGAAATAAAGAACGTCACGCGGCGCGTTCGACTCTCGCGCGGCACACTCGCGGACTGCGCGCGCGCCGGGTCAGCCGCGAGGTGACTGTACTTTTATCTCGGGATGCATTCGTAATTAATACTTTTTTTGAATCTCTGCGAAGGTTGAACCGCCGATCGGAACTGAGGTAGCGATATATTTTCACAGTTAGGTGATTCCGAAGGAAAAATAATACTTTTTTAGGGATTTTTAATATGCATGTTGATTAGTAATAAATAAGTAAGTAGTTTAAAAGAATCCAATGACAAAGCTTCTTTGACCAATTTGTACCTTCGAACACTTTTTTATCAAATAGTGAGGCAAATAACCAAACAGCAGAGATCATTGCAATTGACAGGTGAAAAATGTCACGTTACTAGAAAATGAACAACAATTTATCAAAATCTAAAGCGACTGAAAGTCAATAACAAACAGTAAGTAAGCGCCGTGGGACGTTCAGGCTGCCGCGGATAGCACGGGATCTCTCTCACTGGGTGCAGGCTGCCGAACCACTCTTAAAGTCAATCCAGCAGACTCAGCAGTTGACTCCACTGATGGTAAAGATGATAAAAGGTCATTTCCGTCAATGTTACACGCATGTTTCACAAATATGTCAGTTCAAAGTGAAGAAAGTCACAACGCCCCGAGCCTCGCGCGGCCCTCGCTGAGGACGGAGGCTGCTGCTCAAGGCGAAGGTTCCGCAGAAAAACTCTTTGTTGACGTTATGTCACTGGTTTTTCGTGAAGCAGTTGCGTAAAAAATGATTTGGAGAAAAAATATGCGCCTGCCTGTACAGGTATACAGAAAACTACTATTAATTTTGTGTACTTATTGTTCTTTTAGGTAAAACATCGTGATGTTATGTGACTTTCAATAAATGTTTAACGTTTAAATAGGTTTTTTACCACCTTTTTCTTATACGGATTACGCTTAATAAATAGCAGTATTTTATACATATCTTCTATGTTAAAAGTAAAGTACCTACCCCACTTTTAGCCACAAGATAAGGAAAGACCACAAATAGGTAATAGGTAAATCTATTCAGTAGGTAGGACCAAGGCTTACCTAACCTGTCCATATAAAAACTTCACCTTTCATCTTAGAGCTAAACAGCCAACGCTTAACATAAAACGAAGCTTACCCACAAGGAAACATCAGGCCGACAAACTCTTGTAACATAGGAAACCTCGCTTCCTTGGCTGTGTGCCCTTTCCTAGAACCCGACCGGTCGGCTGACCAGCGCCGCTGCTAGCCACGCAGTATCCACTAATTATAGACAATTTGAACCTTATTTAGTAAAGGTTAAAAGCTACTGGTTGGTAGAAGGGAAGGGTCTAATAAGTGCTGGAGAATTAATCACCAACACATACTGTCCTGCCGAACTGAATTAGTTTTGGTACCGATAGCATATTCATAATTTAGAAATAAGGACATTAAATATTGAGATTTATATCTTCCAGATGGATGAAAATCTTTGATTCAACTCGAGAAATCAGCACGCTGAAGTGGGAGGACCACCAGGTATGTAGAGCCTAATTTTGTAGCAAAGGTGTTTTGATTGCCGACCCTGCTCGAGCGATAGCAGTGTAGGACGTCCTGCCACTCGTTGGACTGTTGAAATTTGTGGAGTGCAGGTCATGACTGAACAAGAAAAACCTTTCAACCCAAAACACAAAAAATCCAAGGTAGAGAACTATGGGGAAGGAAACCTACGTCCAATAAAATTTCGTCAATAGATTGTCACTTTAAAAGGATTGGTTCAATAGCAATTAAAGTATGACATATTGAAGTAACCTGGTTGTTTAGCTATCTGCCTGCATAACTTCAAATGAACTTTATTTAAATATTAGAATGCATCTTTTATTATTGTTTCTAGGTTTTAAGGTCGCTGGTGCTCGTCGCATCGTTCTAAAATATCAGCGTTCTAATATGATTACATTTCTTGCATAATGCATTGTTAGTTGTATTCCACTGCGAAGTGCTACAAATTCGGCATGTGAGATAACTTCAACGGTTTCCAGCTTTGTCGTCACATCGTCTTATTATCTAACTCTAGATAGCTACTTAAATGTACAACACTATGCAATATAGAGATATTACTTAAAATTAGCACCCAAATTCAACAAAATGATTTGTTTCATCAACAAAAGTGTGTCTGCAATAGGTACGACGCGTTCTCTTTTAAACGTACTTAATGACGGCATTAAGAATACTGATGAAAACAAAAAAATTCCCTATAAAACTTATGGGATAAAATGTTATCTTTTTCAATAAAAATCGAAGGTATTGTCATCGCTGTATTGTATTCGGCGTGAAAATAGGTATGCTATTGATTTTTTTAAACATATTTCGCCGCATTTCCCTGAGAATAATGCTTGTTTACGAGGGTTAAGTGACTTGGAAAATATAGAAGAACTCCACGTAAAAATTTTAGCAAATTTATTCTTGTCTCATTTGCTGATCCTACCCCAGGCGCACGTGTGTGACGCAAGAGTGGAAAGCGGCCGCGCCCTCGTGGGACATCGCCTTATCGCGCCGGCCACCACGTGGAGGCTGTGCCTTATACCTTTCATAGGTAACTGTCCATAGAACTTACCTCTTTATTAAAAGTATAAATATTTAACCAAAGGAAATCATTAAGCACGGTAAAGATACTTGGCGAGCTTTTTTACTGTCTCTAATATATTCGCCACCGCATTTAGGGTTAATGATGCAGTCGTGCGAGAGAGACAGTCTCAAGGAGGCTCCAGCGCAGTTGCCCAATGCCTCAATGCAATCGTGTTTTTGCTTATTTATTTATCAATACAACTGTGTAATGTACATAACACTAGTCTCCTAGATATGTACAGACGGCGTCGAGTTACATAAATAGTACTCTACATGTCTCTTATACATAAGGATGCTCTTAAGTCCAATAAAGAGTACCTAAGTAGGTAACACGACGTGACGCCACACAGAGGAAAACGGTTTCCGAATAAGTGAAATAATTATGCATGAAATGACCTACTAGATGAATGCAAAAAACTTTTGACCTAAGTATTTGTGGAAAGCACTCCAACTTACTCATCGTAACATCCTTTTTATAGTGGTACTATACTCGTACTTTAGTGTCACGCTAAGAAATGAGAGAACCAACTTGCTATCACAAGAAACGCGATGGCATGGCCGTTGGCTAAGTTGGCTCTGCCATATGGGCTGTAAGTTTCCTCGGCAAGGACTTCGTATGATAGGACGGAGGTTGTCGTCTTTTGCTATAGATGTTCCTGCTTCAAAATTTTCCTTGTCCCTTGTTTTTGGAAACATATTTTTGCTCGACAAAAGCATGTCCCGAATTTTTCAACCATAGCTCGGGTTAGTGATCATCTCTCCGCATTAGGCAAGCGTGGTGATTAAGCCTAATACCATCATAGTACTATTAGCGATTATTTGTTTCTTGAACTAGACTGTCAACTTGATAGTTAGGGCTGACTTGACACTGAGAACAGACCTAGCGACCCAACCACTGCACCATCGACACAGGCTGGTTGTGACATGCTTTTAAACAAATTCATTGCTCTAACAACACTCGCTCTCGGTAATAGCTCTCGTTGTCTAGAATATCGTAAATCAATGATATCAAAACCGGCTAAGTTGACGGCGATAGCCGATGATAATGTTTCTATTCGTTCGGGACGAGAATGTCGGACTGCGAAATGTCAGGGCGATCCTGAGACATTTCGGAATCAATCTCCACGGAGTGCTTTTAATGTCATGATTATTCTAAGTGGAAAAGTATATTGCTACAGTTTATTATTTATTACAATTACAGGAATTTGAAAACAAACCAACATGTCTACAGAAGGCTTATTTAGTGAGGTACCTACATGCTTCAAGCCTTCAAGAAAAGAGCTTAGTTAGGTAGGTATTTCCTTTTTAAAAGGCTGGCAGAGCACTTATAAGAATGAATTTAAGTAAACCAATCCGTTTTCTGCTCTTCTTTGGGCCATTATAATAATAAACAAAATAGACCGTAGCCCACTCGCAATGGGCAACATTTCGTGAATCGGTCGTTCATTGTGACTGTGGTTGCACCGAGCACGCGCGTGCAGCAACCTCGGCGCCGGCGCAGAGTGACGCGCAGTGTTGCCAACTTAACACTTTTTGATCTAGGTGTACGATATCTACTAGCACTACATTTAGCACCTAGCGCCTGATTAGCATTATTTTATGTGCATGTAGATACCATCGGTACCTACTCGAGTAACCTGCGTTCAAAGTGGGAAATTAAACTGCGTAAGACATCAAGTTGTAAATTTTTAGTCTGGTCTTTTCAGCATAGACCGTCTTTATCCGGCTACTGTGTAGCTAAAAAGGAAGGATTATGATTCTAGCAGTGTTCGCTTAAAACTCTTTTTTTAGTTCAAAGGCATAAAAAAATGTAAAACTAATGTTAAACATTGATTGAATGTTGGTAAAAGTTAGTCTCAACTAAGTTTTAACAATCACTTTTTCATATGGCACCCAATACCAAATTCGTGATATCGAGTGCACATCACTAGTGGCGCGGGCGCAGCGCGGCCTGGTTCTCATGCGCATCACTTTCGGTTTCGCGACTCACGACGCGAGGGATGTCGCGGTTATCGATGAATGATTAATCGCAATATCGATAGTTACCATTATACAGCTAAACCGACGTCTGAGTAGAAATTAAAAACACGTGCATTAGTTAAGTCTTCCGAATCATTGGTCAACCTAGGCATTTCGTTCCCAACGTTTGACCTAAGTAAGTATATAACGAAGAAATACCTAAGCATTGATTTCATTTATTTGATAGGATGAGATAAAGAGAAAGGCTGTGTTGCTAACTAGACGTTTACTCGAACTCGACTCGAACCCAAATTAGGTTACATATTATAAGTATGTCAACTTAGGAAGTGTCTCGCATTTAGGTTTTTTCTTTAGAAAAGAGAGGTACAGCGCCTAATTAGATAAAATTAGCGATGAACTTGTAAAGGCGTTGTCCCATAAATAAGAATGTATCATGGAGTCTCGGCGTGGTTTTTGTACCCTATACTAAAATATAGAGAATTATATGTACTATCGGCCGCCCGCGACTTCGTCCGCGGGAAAAGTAACTTTTTACCCCCCTTTTTTAACCCTTACAACCCCTTATATTATTATGTTGATACAACTTAAACAAATATTTCGACCAAATTTGGTACAAATAAAAACGGGTCATTGTGACTAAACCTTAAGATAGACTTGCCGTGCGGACTTTTTTTTAATCATGTATAGAGGAATAAATTCTTCTACATATTTTTTGTGTATCTTGAACCGTTTTTTCGCAGCGCACGCAAAGAAGCCTTCAAATGATAATTTTCCCCGTTTTTACAACATTTACCGCTCTGTCCTTTGCTCCTATTGGTCATAGCGTAATATATTTAGCCTATGCCTTCCTTCGATAAATGGACTAGCCACAAAAAGAATTATTCAAATCGCACTAGTAGTTTCGGAGATTAGCGCGTTCAAACAAACAAACAAACTCTTCAGCTTTATTATATTAGTATAGATTGTGCTAAAGTATTCTAAGCCCCTATTTGTAAAGTTGTTCAATAAACTACCTATGTTACTTATTTATTTTATTTATTTATATGAGGAATAGTTGTTTGACTATCCAATTTCTCTAATGTAGCGTTGTTTTTTGGAAGGAACATTTTATTTGAACACAAAGGATTGCAACACAATAAAATGGTTGTCAATGATGGTTACCTATTGATTGACCTTACGAATTCGAAAACGTTTGACGTTTGTCTGTCTGTCTGACGTTCGATGGAACAAACCAAAACTAAGAAATAAAAACTATCCAAAATACCAACTCTCTAACGTCACATTGACAGACATTGACAGTTTTTTTTGTCTTTGGTCACCGTCTTCTCGCGCGTCTTGTCTTTGATGAAGGTTGAAAAATGGTCATCTTTTTTATTTTATAACCAGAAAACTGTGCATTATATGGAATTCATTGTATTTTTCTCGTAATAAGCAATTTTTTTCCGTTTTTTCATGTAGCGTACATAGACCCAACCTATAATGGGACAACTCCTTTATCGCACTGTGTTTGATATTTCCAATATTAACCTTGTTATAATGAAATGTGTTAATTTGCCAGACAATCAATAAAATTACTTCTTTATTTATTTTTATATGTGATAAGGTTCTTACTTAACCTATTCAGGAAAACTCATTTATCTGTGTCTATTTTTAAACAAAAAAAACTCATCGATATGATGAGCACCACTTGCGATTTCATTACGAGAAACGAACGTCACAGAGCCAGCACTGTGTTACTGTACTTAGTTGCAGCTCTTATCATTTGGGTTTCATTCAATACCTAATACATAGCAAAATTTTTTTTTAAATCATATTTTGTTCAGATGACCCGTTTATTACATTGGTTTAAGAGAACATCTTTTTTTTTCGATGGAAGATATTAATGTGGCGGGTCTGGGTGTTTTTGGTACCTTTGTTCTTTCTGGTTTATAATACCTAATAAATTTTCATCTCTAGGTACAGAACTTTACTTACACCACTTCAATTTAAAACGTAACGGTATCTTAAAGATACCGATGCATAGGATATATCGGAAAAATATGCATTTAGAGCCACAGTAATGACATCTCGTCACAGAATACGTAGGTAATAATTGATCTCGTTAAGAATGACCCGGTACTTTTGTGCACTTTCATTCATAAATGTTGTATTTACAAAGGTTTACCTTTGGCTTACATTGAAGCCGTCTCGTAACGAATGAGAATTTACCTGTCGCATTCGAACAAAAGCGCGCACAGGGCGTGCGAGAGGGAGGGAAACTCCGCTTCGGTCGTAACGACGGCTTCAAATTCGGTCCTCTGATGTTGCGTTATTTCCTAAGTTACCAGTCATGCGCTGTAGATTATGCAACTAAGCTTTTGAGCTATTTATACAGAAAAAAATATAACTCAATACTGAATACTTTAGTGATGTCTTTGTTAATGATGCTTTAGCTTTAGATGCTTTATTTTCAGATGATCATTTCGACAAACTTGTAAACTTGTAAATAATCGCTAGCAATACAGTCATAATAATGTCTAATCTATGGTATGGTATAAATAAATCACAAAGTAAATAAACACTTCATTATAAATAAGATCGTGATTACGTCATCATTGTGTCACGACTCCGGCAATTCAGAATACAATTGGTATTTTCGTTGCAGCTGAACAAGTTTCCGTAGTGTAGTGGTTATCACGTGTGCTTCACACGCACAAGGCCCCCGGTTCGATCCCGGGCGGAAACAGTAAGAAGGAAGCCGTGCTTTCATTTTTTGTTTGTAAGTAAAATAATCTATTTGCAAGAATATGGTTACATACAGAGGACTTAAATAAATTCCAACATATTCTATCGATGAGTCGATGCGCTTGTTATTTGGTTATGTCGGTTAGTTAAGGATCCCGATTTTTTTATTCAGATTAAAAGCAATTTATCTAGTAGCCTAGTTATTTTTTAAGAAGTCCAGATGGTTTTCAAAAAAAAAAAAATATTATTCTCAGTTACTAACATGATTTGTGATTAGTTAGGTACACAGCGTTGGTACAGTGGTAGTAGGTCTATAGGTACTACTACAGTACAGATAGTGTAGGCAAATTAAAATAGTTGCCTACCTAACTGCCGCACTTAATGTTCATTATCTTTAATACGCGTATTAAAATAAGGGTAAATATTTTTTTATTAGGAGATAATTAAAGTTAATTAACGTCTCTGAGTGCGACAGTGAGCCACATAACGTGACGTACTTAGGCTTTAGGTTAAAGACAAACAAATGAAATTATGCACAAAAATGTTAGCACAGTTATCATTATAAGTTATTTATTAGAGTAGTTATAAAAATGTCACAATACCAAACGAACATCAGATTTATATAATTTTGTAGGTATGTACCTACCGATGTAAGTGGGAACAGTAGGTATGTAGGTACTACCTGGTTACTTACGTCCCAATTTTTTTGGATTTGGTTTTGAGATTGCCTCGACACAAAAAGTTGTTAAGTACCTATTTTGTGAAAATTGTGAACTTGTAACAGTCCGGTGATGCTAGACAAATAAGTCTTAAGAAGGAAACGCCTGAAAGATTCATAACTCAAACTTATGACGGATATAGATTTAGCAAGTAGACGTAGGAAGGATTTTATATTTTTGTGCTGGCGTTTATAACCTAATAAGTATAATATTCGAATTCAATTACAGATAAATAGGTATATATCTGATTTCATCACTATGTTACAACGACTTTAATGATATTATACATATAAGTAAATATATTTTTTTAGTAACTACAAATTCATACAAGGAGTAGTTAACTACTAGGTAGTAATCTAACCTGTGTAGCCTGTAATTACGAGTACAAGATGTAGCTCCCATATCGGGACAAAATCTATTAATTTTTTCAATTAGGTATTTTAAATTTAGTTGAAATATCATAAACTTATCTGAATATGAAATCAGATTAGAAAACTACCTACAGTCATTTCTGACAGAACAATAGGCCTCGCTGTGGTCCAGCAAGCGTGTTGTCATCATACACGCAGTTTTACCTACCTATTTATTACTATTTAACGTAAGTAGGCCTACCTACTTGTACTTACCTATACAGTAGTCCTAGTAAAACCAGTTGGTATTAAATGACTTAGTTGAAACACAAGGTCTATGGCAATAATTAACTCAAGGTTATGAGAAATTATGTAAATTTTGTCGCACCTATCTACCTCAGTATTATATTGAAACTAATAGTTAAGATTTTTTATTGGTATTCATTAATTTTTTTTTATGTGATAGGTAGCAGACGAGCAGACGGATCACCTGATGCTAAGCAATTATGGACACTTGCAACACCAGTGGAGTTACAAGTGCGCTGCCAGCCTTTTATCCCCTTCCCCCCAGGGTGGGCGTCCGGTACCCTCACTCACTCTGCGAAACACAGCACAGGGGCTGCTTCACGCCGGTTTTTTGTGAGGCAGTGGTATCACTCCGGTCGAGCCGGCCATACATGCCGAAGCGTGGCTCTTTCACAATTACTTGCTGTAGAAGTGTAATCTTAAGCGATTTCCAGGTGGATTATAACGGAGCTGTCCTGATTAAAAAAAACAATCGAGTAGAGTGCATATGCATAGTATTTTTACTGCCTATTCCGGTTATTACATATTGTTACAAAGGCTGTGGTTTCAGATAACTAAATACAAACCTAAATATTAACTGAAAGAAATTTTAAGTTGTTAGTATTCATTGAAACAAGCAGATTTGTTTTTCAAAACTGTTTTGTTCAACATTAATACAATAGGAATTGAGATCTAACTTGGTATTACATAAGTAGGTACCTACTTTAATAGTATTATAGCACCCAGATTTACAAATAGGTAGGCTATGCAAATCTGGGTGGATGCTTACCTACGTAAAGCCAAATATTGAGTCGGAGTCGAAGCAAAAGTTCACGAAAGGTCAAAAAAGAATTTTAGACTAACTATCGCATTGTATTAGTATATTAACATACAGTTAAGATCTGCAAACTTTGTGCAATAAAAACTATCTCCATATTTCAATTTCTTATAGGTACCTACTCATATTATAAAATTTGATCACTCGAATGCCTAAATTTATTGTTGTACCGAAAATATTTTAAATTGTGTATTACTTATGTAAATGGTAAGATTAGGTATTAAAACGTTTTTAAGGCATATTATATAGTTTAGTATCGTTCTTGATTTGATAAAGTCTTACAGTTTGGGTTCGGCACTGAACTCTGTGTAAAATAGCACTAGCGGTGGACGGAGATAGGTTGATTCAAATCAATTCATTTTATTTGCATTAAAGATCCGTTTTAAAGTAATAATAAGAAAGTATCAATGCGGTTCCCACACTGGCACGTTGTATAGCAATTATTGGTTAAGTCTTATTTTAATTTTTCATAAGATAAGGGAAGCCGTATGCTTCTAACTATTATTGTTTGTGCTTCCCGTGGCAACCTGTACCTAAATAAGGCTGTACCAACGCTTGATATAACAAATGTAAGTAACTACTTAACTTTTTGCTTTTTATGGTTTATGATCTTGTTGTTTGTCCAAATAAATGAATAAATGTTAAACACTGATTAATTGTTAAGTATTAAGTATTTATATTCAACAAATCGCGACAGTGTTTCAGAAAAACGTGTTAGATAAGTATAAATCATTGAGCATCGCGGAATAATAAATCTAGTAATTTTCCACTTTGCGCTTAATTTGCTGCCCTAAGAGCCATCATAAATAACACAGCTTTGCTCTAGCCATTCATGATTTAAAATTTAGATTTCATTTTTCCTGATTGTTTAGATGACAATCATAATTTCATTAAAAAAAGACGCGGAAACATTATCTAACAATTACCTACATCAATTACATGGAAATACAATTGTAATGGTTATTTTAGCCGTCTATAAATATTATAGTTCCCATGAATAGTATAATAATGATGCTGCTGTATTTAATATATAACGTGCCGTATAATACTTTAAAGTACGTCTATTAATCCACCGAACATTAAAAAAATATTTAGATAAGTATTTATTTTATAAAAAAACGAACGTAACGAACGATAACGAAATCAAGTTAATTTTTTAGACCTATTTATTATTAGGTACCTACTTAATAGGTATGCTTAGACCTATCAGGGAGCTTACTTTGGTATAAAATTAGTACTTGGCTACGAAAAACGATAATTAGGTAGGTCCCAGGTCATAATATGAAAATGTAAATCCTCCAACCGATATTCAACTATGGCGGCCAATCTTAACAATCAACCACACGTTCGCAGGGTATACAGGGTGTATCTGTGAACATTTACATCCCTTTAACCACGTGTTCTACCAACCATTCTAAACAAATTTTGTTCTATGACTTTTGAAAATTCGCATCAAAAATTTTCACCTTTCCATACAAAGTCGGTCACGTGACTTGGTCATTTTGTATGGGGAGTCGAAAATTTTTTCGAATGAATTTAGAAAAGTTGTTGAACAAATGTTGTTCAGAATGGTTGATAGAACACGTGGTTAAGGGGATGTAAATGTTTACAGATACACCCTGTATTATAGTGCTCAAACGTGTGCGCAAACACAGGTGACACCAGAGTGACACGATAAGAAAAATTGGGCGCAGACTAACGGTTTAACATGCTTTCCGAGGCGTGAGGGTACAGGACCACCTACTACCAGACTTCGGGTTGACACTGAAAAGTCATTGCCTCCCTAATTATGTTTCTAAACGTTCACATTGCATGTAAACACTCGTAGTCTCGTTTATATTAAGTAGTTATTTGTAAAAAAAACGAGCAAGCGGATCACCTGATGGTAAGCAATTGCCGCCGCTCATGGACACTTGCAATACCAGTGGAGTTACAAGTGCGCTGCCAACCTTTTATCCCCTTCCCCCGGGTGGGCCTACGGGCCTCCGGTACCTTCACTCACTCGGCGAAACACAGCACAGGGGCTGCTTCACGCCGGTTTTCTGTAAGGCAGTGGTATCACTCCGGTCGAGCCGGCCCATTCATGCCGAAGCGTGGCTCTCCCACATTTTGTTTAAATATTTTTTTTGGATATAGGAAGTTAATGTTGGCCAAATATTTACTTTATTCCCTGTTTTATGAGATAAATCTCTAAAATACCAGGAAGTTTTCATACTAAGTTCACTCTCGATTATTAATCGTCTATCCCAGTACGATGATGGCATGAATATTAAGGTGGATCACTAGTAACAGTGAAGAATATAGTACTGTAGGCTCCTAGCTGGTTGTCCGTCACGAGCCGCCAGCGCAGGCGCAGTCGCCGCCGCGCCCCGCCCCGTGCGCCCGCGTCGCACGATCGTCGTTGGTCGTGCTCCACGCCAGACTCCCGATCGCGTGCTAACCACTCTATCATTGCTTATAAATATTAAGGACCATTTAACACTGGTAAGTTATTTTTTACTGCATCGAATACTAAACTTTTTCCTGAAACCCTGAAGGAATTTGCTCTTGGAAATAAAAACACCTGACTTCAGATGAAGAAATGTAAAGTACTGTAAAATAATGATTTACCTAATTAACAATATTTGTAGTAAGGTTTTTTATGTGATAGGTGGCAGACAAGTAGACGGATCACCTGATGGTAAGCGATTGCCATCCATAGACACCCGAAACACCAGTGGAGTAAAAAGTGTGCCGCCAACTTTTTAACCGCCTTTCCGGCCGGTCGAGCCGACCCATTTATGCTGAAGCGTGGCTCTACCACGGCCGAAAATGAGATAGTTAGTCTCTCAACGGATAAAAACATGTGCCTTCCGAACTGAAGAGTACCTACCTGACCGAACAAGAGCAAGCACTAGTGGATCTTTTAAATCTCTGTGCGCGAAACTACATCGTCAAGAATCCTTAATGTTTTAGATTGTTTAACAAACTGTGATACCCATACTAAAATGTCCTCATAACGGACGGATTTTTCGGCTGGTGGGCTTAACGATCAGCCATCTACGCATGACATTTGTAGTGCACAAGTGTGTGTCCAGACACAAGTGCACTCTCAATTCCCGTACCCTCAAATTTCGATGGGACACCAGTGTGACACGGCCGAAGATACGACCCATAGTTATGAGATAATGATTCGTGCAACCATGATCCAGTTGGTCTGGTTTCCCTATATAAGGGTTGTGAAGGTCGGGCGGCAGTTGTTTTATGTTTTATTGTAGGTAATTACTAAACAATCTAATCCTTTTTTTGTCGCTGGAAATGCCTCATTATATCCTCCTGTCTTGTTGAATGTTGAGATGGATGTGTGGCGTGACGAGAATGGACAAGATAAAGAATGAGTATATCAGAGGTAGTACGAAAGTAGCACCTATCACCAATAAACTGAAGGGGGATTGTCTCTCCTGCACGGCCATGTAACGAGAAGAGAGGAGGAACATTTTACCAAAAGAGTGATGGGTATGAATGTAAATGGGTGGAGGAACAGAGGACGGCCGAAAAAGAGATAGATGGATTATGTGAAGAATGACATGACTAAAAGGGGGTGGATCCGCACACGCAAGTAAATCTGGGAACAAGGCAGGGCGATGATGATGATCCCTGTTTTGTGTGGTTATGTCGAGCTCTCCTCCAGTAGCGGCCGAATGCATACCGACTAAGCCTCAAGGCTCCCTCATCGCCAGAGTAGGGAGGGGACATGAGGGGATTTATTTATTACTAGCGGCCGCCCGCGACTTCGTCCGCGTGGAAAAGTAACTTTTACACCCCCCTTTTAACCCCTTCCAACCACCCTTTTCGCAATAAAAAGTAGCCTAGTTCTTTCTCAGGGTCTAGATCGTCTGTATACCAATTTCATTTAAATCCGTTCAGTAAGTAGTTTTGGCGTGAAAGAGTAACAGACAGACAGACAGAGTTACTTTCGCATTTATAATATAAGTTAGGATAAGTATAGATTTAAAATAGGTATGCAGATATTATATTACAGTCATTTACTTTATAAATACAACAATATTACTTGACTAGATGGTAATCTTATAAAGTATACACAACATGGTAGAAAAAAATAGGTTCAGATTGGACTCACTTTGTATTCCACATAGTAAATTTTACTAAAAAAAATTGACTTAAAGTATTATGTACTTTTATTATAAGTTTCAATCAAGTTAAGCATCACAAAATGTATCGTTCAACTGGATAACTGGTTTAGTTTGAAACCAAAAAGGAATGATGAAAAAAGTTTTTACAAAAAATAAACAAGTTTGAGTTTATTGGTGTGATGGCGACGATGGCGTAGGCAAATGGAGAAACAACCAGTTTCCTATTAATCATGCTAAACTTGTAATTAGGTACATTTATTGAGAGAACTCGTTGAGCTACCTTCGCTTACTAGAGCCACTTGAACATATTTTGAAACTAGAGTTCAATAATAAGATTGGGTCACCTTGTTTCACATACGGTAAAAAAGGCTACCATATTAGGTAGTAAGTCATAAAAAACTACATTTTATTTTTCGGTTTCGTTTTGATACTCAATATCGTTATTGCATCTATAGTGTAGGTACAGTAGGTGGTAAATCTTAACATAATAGCAACCACTGCAGACCCTGTAATGGCACTACAATAAGAAAGAGAGCTCATAATTTAGAAATGTTATTACTTAGTGAATATTATTTGAGATGATTAGTAACAAAATAAAATTAATGCGTCAGACAATCAAACCAATCAACCTGGTCTCAAACTAGGGCAACCAAGAGTACCAGATGACTATAAATAACTGGGGGCGTCATCCCAGAATCAAGAAAACTTAGAACATTTCTAAATTGACTTGACCGAGAATCAAACCCAGGACCTTTCGCGCTTCGGGCACCTTAGCCACTGCGCCATCGAGGCCAACATAAAATAACTTAAAAATAATATAAGTTAACAGTATGTTATTTTTGTTACATAAGTTATATTATTTTTAAGTTATTTAATTTAATATCATATTGGTGGTATGATTGATAAAAGATTAACATGAACCTCAATCTCTGGGGCTAGTGGGTAAAGTCATCTAGTGCGAGCAGGGCTCGGTCTGCGCAAGCGCTCGCGTGGTGCGATGGCGGTTGACGTCAATGGTGGCGGAAAACGGTTGTTGCCATCACATGATACTTATGTAAGGAAGTTTGGCAAAGAGTATAATTTTTTATAGTTCGGGTAGTTATAGGCACGCGATACGCAGCGATTTATATCTGAGGTAAGGAAATACGAGTAGATATAGTCAACATCGTAAAATTTTAATATTAAGCAATGTTTATTAAGAAGTGAATATATAGTCAGCTACAAGGCTTATAGGTACCTAAACCGAAAAAGCAAAATACTTTGTTATCAACGCCCAGCGCCATCTATGGGAGTAACTTGGAGCTTAAGTCCCGAAAAGCAGTGCTCTCACTATGTAGAATAAATTTCTTAACCTTCGAAATTAGGGTGTGTGATGAACGATTGTCAACTTGTCTTGGGCTCCAAAGCCTTAGGTTCAAACGTATTCGCAGACCACTTGTACCCCGGGCTCCGAAGCAGCGGCTTTGGACGCTAATGGGAATGCAACGTTGAGAAATTAGAAAAAGAGATAGAGCTACCAACCATGAATGTACCGTTAAATTTTTTTCTGAAAACTAAACTTCAATAAATGTTTCTTCCAGAACCATGACGTCTACCAGCTTATTGAAGGAGTTCCCCGTGGAGAAGGAGTTCGAGAAGAACCCGGACATCAGCCCCGAGGACATCGCCAAGCTGCGCGAGTGGCTGACCACGCAGCCGCATCTGCCCGGGGCACACCTCACTGGTAGGTGCAGGGGTTTGAGAGGGCCGAGCAGACAAATCATCTATAGATGATTGCTGCCGCCCATGGAAATGATTCTTTTTTTATTAAACTATAGGCCAACGTTTGACGACAATCGCACCTGATGGAAAAGTGACAATGAGGTCTAGGATGACACGCGTTTGCCTAGAAGATGCCTGTTCACTCTTGCCTTAAAGATGTCCAGATTATAGTGGTGGTAGTGATTCGTAACCGTAATTCTTTGTGCTATATGTATGTCTACCACCTTAGATCTCCTGCGGATCTCACCTTTCCTGACACGATCACGCAGGGAGATGGAGCATAGTTCTCTCCATTGCTTTCTGAGTGACATTCCATCGTCACACATAAGTCAACAGACTAGCAAGCGTTACTAGACGATTTTTTTTATGGTTGCAGACGAACAGAAAACAATAAATATAGACCTCTTACCGACACTGTTGTAGTTAAATAGATATCGGTGATAAGGATCTATTAATTAATTCATAAATTTTATTACCTCCGCATTTAATTGATTCACGATTAGCATACTGTTGTATATGCAGTATGTTGACAGGTCATTAGCCATACACAAGGCCTTCAAGGGATCTTGCTCTATTGCCCTTTAGAGCCAGCCTTGCTCGGTCGTGGTACAAAATTAATAATTTGTGGTCATGGTGATAGCCTTACCTAGTAGGTATGTCGAAATCAGTAAGGTTCCGTTCTGAGTTGGGCTTGTTCTGTATCGTGTTGGCTGATGCAATTTAAAGTAGTAAATATTTTTAACACGTGACAAGTAACAATAATGTTAATTATTGCCAAAAGCGGCCACTTTTAGCAATAATTGATGTTATTGTTACTTGTCGCGTGTTTTAGATATTGTATTGCATCTTGAAAAATTCAATTTACTTTTATCTAAGTCTGTAATGTTTTGCATTCTTAAAAAATATCATATTTCGCCACAATCAGTGTACTTAAATAGGTTGGCGGCGCTAGTTTTTCGATATAGCCCCTTAAAAAGAATGATGTTCTTCAACGGTTACCTACTACATATTATACGTATAGACACTATGACAACATGGTATAGCTACATAGTTAGCGGGGTGGTGTGAAGTCTTATAGGTACAGTCAACAGGAAAAGTAGATGATCAAAATCAAAAACCTATACCTACTCACTGTATGGTGTCAAATTCTCAGCAAACTCCGTATAGCCTCAAAATGATTCATACAGTTCTGACACGAACTCCGCTCCATATTATTATAGGTTTCTGACTGTACGCATAGCCACACATCAAGGTATACAAAACTGTCAAATTTCTTCAATCGACTTTCAACTTACTGTCAATAGAGAAAAATTTACTGCATGTGGTAAGCTGATGTGTGGCTGACTGTACATTGACTGTACTGCCTATACTTACCTTGTTTGTTTGTTTTAAGCGGTCATTTGAGGTAGCTGTAGCATACAAGTGTACCTACACCTATTAAATAAAGGGTTAAAGGTTGGCAGTTTACTTGTGTGTGACTCTACTGAAGTTGCTGTCTATGGGCGGCGGCAATTGCTTCCTATCAGGTGCTCCGTCTACTCGTCTGCCACCTATCACAAAAAAAACAGGGCGTATCTATGAACACGGACATCCCTTTAGCAATGTACCTACTCTATCAACCAGGCCTACGTTCTGTGAGTTTCGTATATATCCATAAAAATAATCCAAATTTTCATACAAAGTCGGTCACGTGAGATGTTTATTTTGTAAGTATGGGGAGTCGACACAATTTTCGCCGAATTTCCAAAAGTCGTAGAACAAATGTTGTTCAGGATGGTTGGTAAGGGATACACCCTCTAAGTATATTTGTGACGATCCACATGTACACCATAGAACGAAGCTATTTTCACAGTGTTGAATTTGTTTTACTAAATAATGTTAAAAGCAACATGCAGTTAATTTTCGTAGGTCGGACTAAAGACGTTGAAGATTATATTATTATACCTCTACTCTTCGTGATAAAAAATAAAAAGAGGACGTTTATTCCGGACTAAGCCATAAACAGGTTTTGTGAACTTAGTATTCATATTTTTTTCTAGATGCTTGTAATATGAGAAGAAGTTAAAAGTTGCTAGCTTAGAAATACGTAGTGTTGAAACTATCGGTTAGAATAAATTAAAATACCAATCCACAAATAAAACATTTATTCTTAAAAGAAAAAAATAATTTAAATGACAAAAGAAATTTGTCAAAACTCATTTGAAAATTAACTTGTGAGTTATATTAGTAGGTATTATTTAAAGTAAACCAGTGATGGGTAATTCTTGAAAAGTACCATACAGTTGTTTTTGTTGTGAAACTCTATTTATCTGTGTCCAGAGTGTATTTATTATAATAATAATATATCAATAGTGAATAGGTAGATATTAAATAAATAAGCAAATTTAATGCTTGACATGACATTTATGATTTATAGTTGTTTAATGCTACCCATACTTAACTTTTAAATTAGGTATGACAAATGGTCTGAACACAGTATTATATATGTATTTGTATATGACCAGTGGTTCGAGCAACATAATATTATGTTGACCTCAAGGGTCGGCGCTATAAAGTTGTAGAGATGTAGATCGGTGCAGGGGCTCTACATTACCTACGCCTACCGTAGACTAGGCAGGAGAGCAGTTGAGAGCTTCCGGCGAGAAACATAACTAGGCTACCGAGAAAGGGTTCCATTCGTTACTCTACAGTGAAGTACTCGTAGTTATGATAAGGTTCGTGGTAAGATGAATTAGGGAACACAACACAAGGGTTATTAAGAGTATGTTAAAAGTTCATGCTCCTCCTTCCACTTACTTTAAAGCACAGATATTATAATACTAGATTAAAGTATTAATGTCACGTGTACGATGGAAGGAGAGAATTGTCTCCTGCGACCGTATGGTCGTATCATCGTATGGTGTGGGGGGTACCCCATCATCCACCTTCCTTTGCACCGCGCTTGTCTTAATTAACACAGAATACACTGCAACTAAGCCTTTTCGATCAGTTATCCTTACTTTAACGGCTGTTAAGTATAGTGCAATAGGAAAACCACAGTTTCCATTACTAAGTACTTAATAATCTTTGATGGGCAATCTTCTCATGCAATGATAAATGTCTCGTTCATTGTAGGGACTTATTTATAACAACAAAATGTATAAATTACATTAAATATTTACGTAACAATTCATATTCATCCATTACCTATTGTTTAGGTATATACGAGTACTTAAGTAGTTTTTTTGTCAAAAACGTTACAGTTAGTTATGTGTAGTTATTACAGTATGTACCCGTATTTCAAATTGACACTAATTTAAAGGCCGTTTCATACTAGTGGATGTCAACACTTCTAAACTTTCTGCAACAACTCTGCTTTCTGTGGTACATATCACTTGCAGTCTTACACTACACATTTTACACTTTCGGGTAAAGTTTTTGTGGGCAAGTATCTTTCAGTTGAAGGAAGTTTCTTGGTAGTACAATGAAGGCCGGCAGCTGGGTATTACAAATTATGATACGCAATGGGCGTAACATAATTTATACCACAGACAAAGATGTCGCATCCGGATATTCTGTACCATATGTCGTTACTTTGTGATGTTCTCTGATAATTACCTATCATTCAAATGGTAATCGTAGATAGATGCACTTTGCACAATCATGGAATGAGTACTCATTGATACAATGAACTCATCCATGATTTAATAACCAATTTGCATAAATAGCTGCGCTTACATGCTAATGGTAAGCTGAGACCACTTTTTTATGATAAAGGGGGGCACATGCATAGATCGAGTTTGTTATCACTAATCCGAATAAGGCAACCGTGGTGATTAAGTCTAGTCACATCATAGTAGCGATGACTTGTTTTCTGATGGAGGCCTTTGCCCTGCAGTGGAACAGTATATAGGCTGATACTTAGCTTAATAGGGAGCAGGACGAACAGACTGGATCACCTTATGATATGTGATGGCCTGCCATGCACACCCCAACACCAGAGAAGTCACAAGTGCGCCGCTGACCTTTTTTTTGCCGATACATCCAACCGGATACTCCCGCGACCTTCACTAGATCGTCGGTCCTACCTGGTGGAAGGCCTGCCACGGCTGCGGTCTCCTGCACGCGGCCTCCACTCAAGGACCTTTCCACCCCAACGGCCACTACTCAATTGACAATATGCTGTATCCCCAGACCTGGACCTGGTGATCACGTTCCACTGCTGCGAGCGCAGCCAGGAGGTGGCCAAGCAGGTGCTGGACCTGCACTACACGCTGCGCACGCTCTTCACCGCCTTCTTCAAGGACCGCGTCATCGACAGGAAGGTGGAGTTATGCTTAGACACTGTGTGAGTATCTTTATCATCATCATATCAGCTCACTTCCAACCACTCTGCTGACTATAGGCCTGGTCTTTATCACGCCAAATCCCTACGGACCCTCAAACATTGTTTCCCTGCTGCCATTACAATATCGTCGGGCCAACGAGAAGATGGTCTACCTGAAGGACAACGTCCCAATCTCAGCTGCAGAATTTCATTACCGACCTAACTGAAATCGTAAGGTGGAAGCGTTAAATAATGGCACATTTGTAAAAGCGTACATAACCTTCCAAAATTAAATGTGCATGGGCGGCGGTAATCGTTTACCATCAGGTGATCCGTTGGCTCGTCTACCACCTATATCTTGAACCAAAAGCCTATATATGGATTTGGTTATACCTAAAAAGATTACTTGTAAGGTATTTCTTTCTTTTGCAGACTTTTCGCCCCCCTCCCGACCCCCACTAAGGAAGGCTGGCGCTGCATCTACCTCCGACTGCTAGACAACGACCCTCGCAACTTCTTCTTCCCAGAAGTGATTAAAACCTTCATGATGGTCTTCGACCTCTGGCAGTACGAGGAGGGCACTTGGCCTGGGTATGTTGCATCTTCGAAATAGAAAAAATACCAATTAAGTGCTTGATTGCATTTTTCGGTATACATCCGCAGAGCCCGCAGTTGAAACTATGTGATACACGTTTCTTAAGTCAGGGTCAGCATAGCAAATTCTCGGATTCGCAATATACAGAGTCACACAAGATTGATCTTACAATAAATATAAAACGTCTCCTTCAGTCCTCACTACAATAACAGATAGCGTCAATGGCCTGTTGTTCTTGACGCATACGATGTGTGAATAATGTACAGTGGCGGACACATCAAACTTTACAAAACTGTTAAATTTCTTCATTCGATTATAAACCTTATTCTGTTACACATTGAGTTCGAAATCGATTGAGGAAATGTGACAGTTTTGTAAAGCTTGATGTGTCCGCCACTGTACATATTTAGTTATTTATGTTATTAGGCAAGCGTGGTTATTAGGTATGTCTAATTCCATCATTACATAGTAACGATGACTTAATTTCTTTAAAGAAGAACTTTGCCCGGCAGTGGGACAAACTATAGGCTGATACTTGACTTAACTGTTTATTTTTATGGAATTTTTTGGACATGTTTTATAAATTATTTTGATGTGAAGGCTTCACTGATTTATGTGCTAATTACACTTAATAATCTTCAGTATACATGTAATTTCCTTTGTAAATAACAGCGTTGAGGGCCTCAAGCAAGAGAACAAAGTTTAACTCTTTGGCAAGCATGAAATTATTAAGTAATTACAAATTTAACCAGCGAATCTTCATTAGTTTTGGGCACGGATGTTGGTCGTGCTGCGCATGCGCATGTTGCTCAAGGTTAGAATGAATCTGCCATATTAATCATAGAGGCGAATGTCACGGTGAGAACCAACAAGAACCTTTTATTGTAAGACTGACCTTCATTCTACTCAATAACTTTAAGTAAGTACTTTAACCAACATTAGATATATTATGTTGGTGCATCAGCATCAAAATCAGTGATATTAGTTGGTGTACTACTTAATAAACCTTGTAAGATCACCTTGCCCCGTCCATCGTCTGTCTCTGTGTGTGTGTGTAACCCTTAGTTTCATGAACGTGTAGGCACAGAATAATTACACACAGAAGTTAGACTTTGACCTGATTTTGAATTTAGAAGAGTTCGTTGACATATGCTAGGGTTGTTGCCCGGCATGAGTACATAAGCGCGCGGCCTCTACCATAGACCTCGACAGTTTGACAATCTTATGTCATAAGTTAGGATTAATGTGGTCGAAAAGGCGTTTTTGCCCGTTAGTGCGCATGCGTGAGTACATGACATATTTTTAGCTTTTAGTGGGCAGTCAGCCTTCTGTGTCAATATGTATTTTGTGAGATTAGCTATAAAATTTTACGATGGCCAGTTGTAATTACCAATGTGTTCTTATGGTTTGTTTGTTTGTTGCAGGCTGGTGATAATGATCGACATGGACACGTCGGTGCTGGGGCACATCACCAAGCTGGAGATCATGACCATCAGGCAGGTGCTCTACTTCCTGCAGGTGAGGAACTTGCACATTTTAGGGCTCCGTAGCCAAATGGCAAAAACGGAACCCTTATAGATTCGTCAAGTCTGTCTGTCCGTCTGCCCGTCCGTATGTCACAGACATTATTTTGTTGAAACTTGGTAGATAGATGTATTCTGTGAACCGCATTAAGATTTTTATGCAAAAAGGAAAAAACCATTTTTTTTGGGATTCCCCATACATGGATCTGAAATTGTTATTTTTTTTCATCCAACTCATACGTGGGGTAAGGAGTATATATGGATAGGTCTTTAAAAACAATATTGAGGTTTCTAACATAATTTTGTTCTTAACTGAATAGTTTGCGTGACAGACGATTCCAAAGTGGAAAAAGTTGATCCTATACCCCCCCCTCTAACTTCTAAAATAAAATAATGATAAATAAAAAAAATATGTATTGTACATTACTATTAAAACTACCAACGAAAATCGGTTTGAGCGAAATCTGGTAAGGAGTTTTTTTATACGTCATAAATCGCAGACAGCAAAATGGTACGGAACCCTTTGTGCGCGAGTCCGACGCGCACTTGGCCGGTTTTTTTATGTTGGAGGTGATAAACCAGCAAGCGGGCTACCTGATGGTATCACTGCCACTGTTCGTCTCTGACTAATGTGTGGTTGCGCAGGAGGTGATGCTGTGCCGGCTGCAGGGCGTGCACTTCCTGAACGCGCCGTACTTCATGGACAAGCTGATGATGCTGCTGAAGCCGTTCCTCAAGAAGCAGCTGCTGGACATGATCGTCATCCACACCGTCGGCTCCGACTCCGTGGACAAGTACCTGCCCAAGGCCGCCTTCCCCAAGGAGGAGGGGGGGCAGTACAAGGACCATAAGACTATCAGAGGTTTGGAGATAACATTAGCTCTATCTCGCTAGTTGTAGTGCACTCTTGAGGTTGTCCCAATTCAGAATTTCCTTCCCTCTAAACCAAAAATGCCTTGACTCAAGATCTATTATATAGTAAGGGATATCTTCCAGTAGGGAAAGTCCATTAGCGGTATACAAATAGCTGACTCCAACAAGGAATATTACTCGAAGTTGCTACGAAATTAATCTCTACCGTTCTACGATTACTATCGTTATTGCTACGACAGGGATAAATCCCTATTGTGCTACGAATAATATCATAGTTGCTACGACGTTTATCCCTACCGTGCTACGAATATTCTCGTAGTTGCTACGACAATGCTATCCCTACTGGACTACGAATATTCTCGGAGTTGCTACGATAATGTTATCCCTATATTGGACTACGAATATTCTCGTATTTGCTACAACAATTTTATCCCTACTGGACTACGATTATTGCCATAGTTTCTATGTCATTTGGTTGTTTTTCCTAAACAACAAGCGAATGGCAGAAATATACGTCATTTGAATTGAAAGATCTACAAGTCCATAGTAACCTACGATCAGTTCTAATCCAAAGATTTGAACCTGACTTCCCGTTCAGAAGGCACACGTTCTTATCCACTGAGTAATACATATAATAAATAGTCAATGTATAATTTTCCAGATGAGCTGATCCAAAGGCTGAAGACGAACATGCCGCTGATGCGGGAGGAGGCGAAGCGGCGCGTGAACGAGAACCTGCGGCCCGGCAAGAAGACCACCGTCGAGGACCTGTTCGGCATCCAGGGCAGCTTCAAGAAGCTCGACATCGACTGACGGGCCGCGGCCCGGCGGGCCCCGGGCTGACGGGCTGCGGCCCGGCGGGCCCCGGGCTAACAGGCCTGGCCACACGAGCAAACAATAGATAGAGACTATCGCAATATACAATTGATGGAATTAAAATTACTTTTTCTGACTGATTTTGTAGATAATTATATTGCGTACCGATGCCTAATACATGCATTTCCTATGGCTTAAGCAGAAACTACGAAAGTCAGGAAAAGATATTAGCTCCCTTCTATTTTATACGCCTGAAAAAGGACTACTGACTTAAAACTAGAATCTTGTGTGTTTCCTAAGTCCCTACTTAGAAAATCTTAGTTATTATGCGTTATTCTTGCCATACCCTAACAACAGAGTCCATGTATAGATATTAGTTATAAGTGTTTTAACTTTAACATTTTATGTATGGTCAAGAAAGAAGAATTTAGCAAGGGATCGATTACAGATAGGCTTTTTACCTCTAACTCTGTCCATTCTTTGCTCGTGTGCCTGGTCTGTCTTGGCCAACTGCACTTTTTGTGCAGTTGCTTAAGTTTTTTAAATAGAAAATGAAGGAATATTGTAAATAATAAAAAGCTGGGGAGTGGGGAGTCTGCGGACGTGTGCTTGGTGGTAAATAAGTTGTATGTGATAGAAGTACCAGTAAAGATAAGTGTTGTTATGTTTAACTAGGTATGTTTACGATTTGATGTAAAGTAAAAAGTTGAAAAACTTATATTGAATTTTATTTTTAGTAGATAAGACTCCGAACCCTGAATAATGTCATAAGCACAATACGCACTATTTCAATAACGGAATGAAAATTTTATTACGTGGCTGACAGAAATCCTACTGCGATCCTAAGAATCTAGTTAATCAAAGAGTTCCTTCTGTACTATTTAAATGAGATGACCCCTTTCTGCGTTTGCTAACATTACTAAGATATTTATATAAAGAAACGATTACAAACCTAAGTATTACAATTTTATTTTGTTGTGGGGACCAACAAAGCGCAAACGCGTCTTTAAGTTTTTTCTTTCCCACTCTAATCCATGTCTGTCAGCTGATTCTGAGTCTTTCTAACTACCTCGGTGGCAAGGCAACGTCTGCTTTTAGGGATCTGGGTTAGATTCCCAACCTGGAGACAAGTGTCTACCTCCCAGAGTTTTTCTGTTTAGATATACTCAGTGTTAGCCCAGAGTTGGTGGTTTTTATCTGCCTCGGACAGCATGCTGTCTTTCTGGTCGTGACACTGCACCATGATGCCTATCGAAAATGAGGGTAAGGAGTAGAGAGAGCCCTGAGTCTGCGCACACGCATGTGTACCTAAGTATTATAAATATTATTATATGTCCTCCGTTGAATGTCCAGTTTGACCAGTCGCTCAATACCAGTAATATAGAAATAAGTTCAAAACAAACAGGTAGGTATATGTCACACTTATAGTGCAACACGAATTATAATGAATGTTACACCTATATATATCCAGCCGACATTCTAATTTTACATAGGTATTCATAGGTCCTATAGCAATAGATTTTTTTCATTATTCAGTGCAAGTCTATACAGAACATTTATGAACGTCAAATATTATGTGAACTACCTACCGCCGATTTAGAAAGTTGCTACCGAGATAAACCTCAAATTACCAGGAGATATCTCTATATCTCTTCTAAACTATTTATAAAGAGGCTAATTCTATAGAAAACCGGCTTTTAGATAATCCGAAAAGGCGAAGCACTTGCGCGATGTAATCGACACCTACCTTATGCCATCTATTAACGCTGTGTGGAATTACTATCGAGTTGCTACATTCTGATAACTCGTTTCGTCGTTTTTGTTTGATTTATTATAGTGTTTGTATAACCTCCTGAATTATCCTGTGTGGGACACCAATAATTCATGTGTGTGCGCAAACACTGCTGTTGGGATAGCTCACCATTTGACAGGCGGGTGGAAAAACGGATCGGCTAGACTAGTGATGTAGTTAACTATTTATTTTCTGAAACCTTGTATTCAGAACCTTTTACATTGAACTTGAACGACAATTTGACAAGAGTTATTACGCTATTCCTCGTATATAAAAATGGTGCAAATTGTCCACATTACATTATTATAAAATAATTGTAAGTTTAGTGCCGGAAGAGCAATTGTGTGTTTCCTCCGCATGAGGTATAAAAGGTCTGCTGAAACCCGAGTGCTTCAGTTGCCTGATCAGCTAGGATGAAGCTGTTTGGATTCGTTTTGGCCATTTTGGCTCTGGTGTTTGCCGTTGTGGTAAGTTCATAGTTGAAATGACATGAAATATTTATATTGGTTTGCTAAGTGTTTCTTACAAATATGAGGTGTTTTAAGTTAATGCCTATGTGGTTATAAAATTGCTAATAACAAAATAACGATCCTTCTGAGTTTCTGACTATGGTGCATCATTCCGTTTCATATCCCAAAATGAAGGGTTTTAGATCATCACAGCTCAAAACTATTTATCGTGTACTACCTATAGATCGCATTTATATTTATACTTGTAAATACGGAGAAAAACACAAGGTAAGTAAACCGAGAAAGCGAAAGAAAAAGAGATTTTCGCAATTGAATCGACACCTAGCTCCATCTATTGGCACAGATTCGAAATTAAGTCCCGAAAAGAAGTGAGGTCGTGCCACTAGTTTTTTCCGTAATGGCCAATCACCAACCAATCTCATCTACTGCTTCCAGTCACGTCAGTATAATTTAGCCAACAACTTGTCTGTTATAGAGCGGCATGAGCGTGGGCGAGAAGCCGGCGGGCCTGCAGGACGGCAAGGAGAAGGCCGGCTGCTTCGGCGGCGGCGGCCCTCCCCCGCCCCCACCGGCCAGTGAGTATCACCCACATAGACAGTGTCCCTTAGATGGATAGATATTCTTTACTGCATAGAAATAGAACGCGACTGGTACTATTGGTTTTTCTATTGTGTTTAAAGCGCATATATTCGTATTTAATATACTTATCAGATATCAGGATGTATCTATACTATTTACAAAGAGATAACTTCTATAGACAACGACAAGGCTGTATTATTTTATAAATAGTTATTTAGGTCATTTATCCGTAAGTACATACATGTTTTACAAAGTTTCTGTAAGGAGGTAGTCCTCCTTATATAGAAGTCTAAACTAACTCAGAATATATATAAGTATAACTAGTAGCTTGCTTGATATATCACAGATTTAGTTCAGAAGTTTAAAAATGTTGTAAGTCAAAATGTATGTGTAAAAAACACATACATGTTGCTTGCAACATTACTTTACCTACTAAAACAAAGTTTATCAGCATTAGAGAGCACTCGTGCGCAACAATAAGTTAAACAATATAGTGAGACTTACCACAACGCGCAGCCTCCATGCTTGTGACAGGTCGTTAAGATCAGAATCACCCTCCCGGAGCCTGGCGCGGCGCGGGTGATGACATCATTCCGTTGAACAATCGTAATAGGCGCAGGTTGTCTATTCGCACACACCGTGACACTTAAAAAACGCAGTTAGTACACAAACACTTTGAAACTGACATCACATTACATCGCAATTTTTTTTACACACAGCACTCTCAAATCGTCAGCATTTAAATATTCTATGAGTGGGTAAATTATTGGACTTTTAGCTGATGATTATGGCAAAATACTGAAAAATAGTTTTTTACAAACATTAATACTAAGTAACCTGTCGCTTTGATCGATTTAAAACATAATATCTTTAGTAGATAGGTACCCAGACTTCATGACTCTTCGCGGTCACGTAGACTACTAAGATATTAATTATGAGGGTAGTTGTTACTCGCACTACGGATTTAATGAATTCGAATTGACATTTCAAATTAGCGGTAATATTTGACATCCATAAATATTCTCTACATACTGTCTACATTTGTAATTTTTATTTTCAGTCTGTTAAATTGGCGGCGGTAATCGGTTACTTACCACTAGGTGATTCGCCCATTAGTCTGTCCCCTATCATAATATAAAGAATGGATTGGGTACTCAATAAAAATTACACCTCAATTTTGGTATTTTGTTCGTACGACTGTATAGGTATATTATAAATATTGTTATATTTTATTTCTGACTTTCAGATTCGACTGGCTGAACATGAACAGGCGACCCGACCGATCTAAACTTATGACCACGGCTTCTGACTATAATATATCTCTGTTATAAAATATGTTGACTTTTTTTTATTAAACTATTTTGAACATAGTAGTAGGATGTAGAAAATAAAAAGATAAGTAAGTATAAAATTATTTAATTACTTTTCGACATGAATTTCATACTATAAGTACATACAAATTTAAAAAAGTATAAACATGTTAAGACTAGCTACATATTTGATGGCATTCAAGAGTATTTTTTAGTTATCACAATAATAAATACATATCACCTAGTAATACATTTTGCGATGAAATTAATTGTATATTTTTAGTCGCAGTCGAGGTGGGATGAAAGATATTTAAATAATCAAGGACATTATGTATATTTGTCACGAGACGAATAGAAAACTTTCAGCAGCGCAAAATCATTACTTAACAAATCCCTTTTCGAATCTTACTAAAATATTTGAGTAGGGCATATAAATTTAATTTGGCACCTGAGAAGTTCGTAGCAAGTTTCTTAAGCACACGTCTTAGATTGTATCCTAAGTTTTTCATAATTAGTAAATTAAGTTGCCAAAGACTCACGCCAAAAATAATTCCATCGAAAAGTTCTTTGGAGTAGGTCCTTTCATCATCAAATGGTTTGGAAAACATCGAGAGCCATTTGAAGGAATTATAAAATTGCTTGTCATTTGAAGCAGTTGTCACTCTGAACGTAGCGTTTTTCTTCTTAAAATGATCATCATGTACATATTAATATCGTAATCATACACTAAACTCACGCCGAAGGCTCACAGAAGAAGGTGTATCTGTCTGCCACGAGTCTTTGGTTCGAGCAAAATGCATAGTGCATTTAAATTTTTTGTGGAGCAAAAGGCATTCCTAGATGCTTCATTCAGATGCTACATCGACATACAAACGAACACCTACTTACTACCGACATATAAGAAAAAACAAGGTTCGAAATATTTATTGAACTTAAATCACACTTATACTCGTATTCAATAAACACCTAAATTGATGTTATTTTTAACTTGATTTAGGTACAGGAAGTGAAGTTGAGCATCAATTTCTATTAATTGCTTTCCATCATCACACATAACGTAATATTGCCTCTTGCTACCACAGGAAAAGCTGATAATAATTATGACTTGAATACCATGTTAAAATTTGACCGGCAATAAAAAGTCTACTAAGACAAATGAACAGGATTTTCACAGTTGGTGAAAGTCAAAATGGCTCAGGACAATGTCAGAACTTTGGAACTTCGGCTCTCTTGAGTGTTGCATGGTCAGTCGTGCTGCAGCTCCTGGTACTGCTGGCTCTCCTCCTCGCGCTGCAGCGCCTCGCGCTCGGCGGCGATGCGCGCGTGCTGCTCCGCGATGACCCGGAACAGCTGCGCGTGCTTGGCCGCCGCCAGCGCCACCGCCGCCGACTGCCGGGGGACGCCCGCTTCTGCAAACACCAGGGAGCTATAGCTAGGATTCATCATCATCAGCAACCCACACCGGTAGGACATCCAAATCTTCCAGAAGCGAGCCTATACCTTCGTGAAAGGCCGGCAACGCATCCGCACTCCTTCTGGTGTAGCTGATGTTAATGGGCGGCGGTGTTCACTTACCATCAGGTGACCCGCTTGCTCGTTTGCCTTCCTATATTATAAAAAAAACAATCGTCCACTGCTTGACATAGGTCTCCCCTAATGCACGCCACTGCTCCCAATTTCCGGCCACTCTCATCCAGCCCACACCAGCCGGCCTTCGAATCTAATCCGACAGAGAACCAGAGCTACCTACCGACATAACCCACCGAATTAGCAAACTTAAGTGGCAGTGGGCTGGGTGGTCCTTGAGTGGACACCGCAACTCGGTGAGTGTAGTATTGGACGCCCTCTGACAAGATGGGATGATGACATTCGAAGGCTTATGTTGATATTTATGAAAATATGTGATCGGTACCATCTCGATGCCAGAACTGATAGCTATTGGAGCCGTAAAGTCCTTGAGTGGAGACCGCGACTCGGTAAGCGTAGTGTTGGACGCCCTGCGACAAGGTGGGATGTTGACATTGGAAGGCTTATGTTTATCTTTGTGGAAATATGTGAAGGTACCATCAGGGTGCGGATGCTCGGCGTGCTGCTGCGCGATCTTGGCGTAGAGCTGGTGGTGCTTGTCCTTGGCGCGCGCGACGGCCTCGGAGTCGGAGGGCAGGTCGGGCGGCTGCTCGCTCAGCCGCGGGTGGAAGCCCTCGCGGTCCGCCACGTACTCCACCGTGCGCACCTTCTGCCGAGGGTCCACGTACGAGAATATGCCTGGAATTAGAAACGGGTGTGTTATTTTCGGCAAGTAAGAAAACGTTTATTGACCACAACAACAACATAGACAAAAAATATAAAACTAAAAATATAGAAGAAGACGCCAAAAAAGTTAAGCCTCAGCATGATACTACAGTCGCACACAAAACAAGTTTTAAACAAAATATGGATAGTTAGTAAAAAAAAACAACACATGTAAAAAAAGAAATATCAAATCATGTGAATAATAAAGACACTAAGGTAAACCTAATTCGTGAAAGTTATTACTTTGTATATCAACCAAGCAAAGAGTGTTTTTAATGTCATCTCATCAGCTTTAAAGGTGATGACCTGATCACAACTTAACTGAACACTTATATAAAAGTTAAAATAAGTAAGGTTTTCATGAGCCATTTATATTTTATTGTAAATGGGCTTGCCCTTAGCCTGAAATCAAACTGAAATCCTTAGAGTCCTTAGAATACCCGTACATGTCTACGATAGAGTGGACTTACCCAGAAGTATCATATTCACCCCATAGACGCGGAAAGTGTGTTTCACTCCTCCAGTTGCGTTAAAAGCTTGTCGCTTAAGACCCTGGGATTAATGATTTGGACCATGATCCAGGGTTTGGTAAGTCTGGTAAATACTACGAAGTGACTGCCTCCTGAACATCGCAACTCCTACATAGTCAGTCCTCAGATAAGTCAACAGCATACCTCTGACAACGTAGTGCAGGACGGCCTCAGGCCAGATGGAGTGACGATCTGCGCAAGAGGGCTGGCTGGAGCTGTATGCGAGTAGCCGAAGATCGATCAAAGTGGCAAGCATTTGGAGAGGCCTACGTCCAGGAGTGGACTGCAACAGGCTGATGATGATGATCATACCTCTGACAACTCCGCTGCCGTCGCTGACCTCGCTGTGCTGGCGGTCGGCGTGGCCCGGGAAGCGGCCGGCCGTGTACGAGAACACGTAGGGCTTCGGCGGCGGCGGCTCCGTGCTGCTGGCCGAGCAGGTGCGACACGTCGCCGCCCACCAGCGCCGCTAGCGCCACCACGAGACCCAACGAGTACAGCATCTAGAAACGACAGAACAATGTTTTCATTTAATAAAATTTCATCCCAATCTATATTTCGGCTATGGCAGCCAATCTGAACAATCAGCCATCGACGTAGGACAAGTGTATGCGCGATAACAAGTGCACTCTCGATTTCATTACTCTCATATTACGATGAGTCACCGAGAGATCAGGGGCAGAACCAACGGCATAACGTGCTGTTCGAGCCATAGGGGTAAATCTGCCAACTTCCTAACTTCGGGCTGACGCTGACGACCATGGCCCAAGCGTCAGCAGTTAAGACATTCTTGATTTAGTCATCTAGCTTCAAAGACTCAAAAACTACAACTATTTATTGTATACTAGAGTAGGTAATGACGTCATTCAATAGTTCCATGTAAAATCAGAATGTAATATCAGAGTGTAACTTTATTTTAACTAAGTAACTTGTCAGTGCAATCAATAAAAATATTTTTTATCGGGCAACCGGTAGTGGGTGCGTTGAAATAGCCGAATTCCGATCTCGACCTTCAAAATAAGGAAATTGCACCATCCAATAGATACCTACAAATAATATAAAAAATATTTGTTATTTTCCTGTTACCACGATCGTATTTTTTGTAAAGTATTTTGGATTTTATGAAGTTCCCAAAATTCCAAAGAACGCGAAAATAGGTTTTCAAGCTAGGATTACTCAAGATAAATCAAGAGGCTGTAACAAAGTACTCTATGATCAAGACCTTCGATAAAATTATACTCGTAAGATGAATAATGTGAAGACGTTCTCTTTTTATTTAATTTTAGTAGCAGATTCGACTGATTTGTACGAAGATGACTTAATTTGAATTTGAATTATGAAGAGTTACTTATTTAATATCCAGTAGTGATAGGAGTCAGTCGAAGGAAATTTATTATTCTTATCATCAGATTCGTAACATATATACGTATTTAAGCCGTGCTTTTATTTAAAAAGCTAAACCAACGCTAAATCGCTACCAAAGCGAAGGCTGTATTAGTTGGCATCTTGAAAGAAGTGAGCTTTAATAAAATATCAATAACGATGATTTCCAAATTAATTGTAAAGTAGATAATGATAACAAAATAGTAGTTGCATATAAAAATATGGAAGACGATCTAACAGAGATGAAGAACAAGCAACAAAGTGTCTTGAATAACTAAATGTAATGTCATTCCTCAGTGACTCAAGTTAGTTATGTATCATAACACTTAATTATGTTCGAAGTATAATAAGTAGCTGAAGGATGGTAATTATGGTATTACTTTACACTAGAAGCAATCGGTCGTTTATTTACTAACTCCGCTTAACTTTTACGATAGTAAGGACGAGCACAGGTGCTGGGAGCTGCTCTAACGAGCGCTAAAGTTCAAGTCGGCTCGTCTCTATGCCCGCGCGCAGGTTCCCGCGAACTGGTCGGCGTGACCTTTTGAGGTCCGTTGCGTCATGCGGCCCGGGCCACGAAACACGAGGCGAGGGCTTAGAGCCTGCTTAGAGGCCTCTATTTGGTCGCTTCGAGCACTATGAGGTCGGCAGGTTAAGTTCTTACTTTCGGGGTTAGCAGGTAGAGAGAGGAAAGCTAATTAAATGTTGTTGGTGCGAAGGGCTACAAATTATCAAATTTTGTAACATCCTTTATATGTGTAACAAAATGTATTAATGTATAAAGGTTTGTCTTTCTTGCCATCGTCAAGATCTTTCTTTGTCTCTGCCAACGCGTCTGTTAAATCCATAAAAATAACGACATGAATGACAATTTATTAAATGACAAAACTTGAAACAGTGATGTTGAGGCAAAAGCAAAGTAACAAGACTTTGTTAAAGCCACATCAGGTAATAAATGGTTATAAGTAGTTACCTAACTTTTACGGGTGATTTCAATTTCACTAAACTATCTGAGATTCAGAGGCTTTTATCTGAAAAATTCGTATTTCAAGCTGAAACACCATAGAAAGGACCTGGTGACTTCATTTCCAACTTATTCTGGGTACAAGTCTGCGTAATCATTGAAAAAAAAATTGCTATGTAGAAAAATCAACACGTTTATAAAATGTATGAAGGTTTGGCTTAGAGACCTCCTGTTAACGAAATTAGAGGGTTCATCAACGTTTCACGAAATGCACAATTACAATAGAGTAATGTAACATTTAATTAAAGCTAATATGGTTCAGAACCGTCAATAAATCGCAGTAGTTATTCTTGTCGCTGTTCTCATAGCCACAATGAACCGGTAGCAAACTAACATTTATTATTAAATCATTACTTAATGCTTAGCATTGCAAACATCTCAACGTAGCTCTCGTTCATGAGGAGTCAACATCATTTCATGTTGATTAGCGTCATGATGATACAGAAATATATTAGCAATCTGCTCGGGTATTTGTTCACAGGTAATAAGCGAAGGTTGTGTCAAGCCGAGCGTGCCGCGTGGTTGCTTATGCACAAACCGCCAAGTTCTGCAAAGAATGTGCGGTTGGCTAACGCAGGATGGTTACGGAATACGATGGCTAGTACTTAATTTAACATTAATGCAACAATGAAAAAGAAAGTTTATGAAAGTATTTTGTTTAGGTACGAAATGTAACTTTAGCAAAATAAAGTTTTACTTAACTTAACCAACAAAATTTTTAAACTTAATTGAAATCAATATTGTCCCGCGTTCAGTGCTTGCTGAGAATCAATGTTTTCAAGTCATTATTTTAGTAGGAATGCTATATAAAATACCTGTTTAGACATATAATTTATTAAACCTATGTTAAACATTTATGCGCAGTTTATCTCTCTTGTAAACAATTACCTGCGTCGGTCACGGATCCAGTAGAGTCATCTCTGCTTATAGATACTTTTAGAATTCCGTGAACCTCACGTTGTAATGTACCGAAGGAACATGTTATTTTTATTTCCTAGTTGTCGATTGACATAAAAGCTTGTTGTTTTGTTTTTTGATAACCGGTCCTCAGCTTATAATCTATTGTTTTTATACTAATGGTTTTCAATAATCCTACGAGTTAGCATAGAAATAGATTTTATCAATAATAATTGAATTCAAATAAATGTAAACAATCAGAAAAGGAGGTTAGTTTCGTCCATTTTAACAAGAATATTGCATACTAACTTAATATTATCTATGAATAATATTTAAGTAAGTCAATTAAATCATCCTGTTATTATTAAAATTCTGTAAGCTTCTTTATGTTGATTAAAATATCTATCAAGATGGAATTCTTGAATACGAAACAAATTTGATCGATCACCTATTTAACTCGTGTATAGCATAGCTTCTTTAAGTACCTACCTAATTATTTTCGTCCATGAGCATGTATTGCGGTTCGTATATTTATTTACTTTTACTGAGCGGATAGCAACAACTTGGCGCTTGGCTGCCGTGCGACCTTGACCCGCGGTGCTGGAACACTGTCGCTGGCGTCACAATATAACTTGCACTTTTGCTACATTTTGTTACGCTCCGACATTCGAGTGTAACGCGCCTGAGGTCGAGGCCTTGGGGCGAGTGGAGGCGAGTGCGCGTGCGCCGCCCTCGTGCTCAATGGACCATGTGGACTTGTATGTTGAAGTATGAGTTGCATATCTCGTTTCTGGACAACATATTTTGTACACTGTGATTTTTTTTGTGGTTATATTGAATAAGCCCTCTTGAGTATCACGAATTTTAGCGAGTTAGATCCAACTAAAAAAAGCGAAGAAAATCTGCTGCTCCATTCAAAATGTAAGAGCTACTCGTCTATAATGTGTGTAATGTAACTGATTTAGTTAATTTATTGCATGAAAATATTAAAGAGGGTTTTGTCAAAACAACCACTAAAAGCTCACAACGTTAACGAAGCCCAGAATTTGGTGATGTTAAACGGTATGCTTTACTTAACATGTGCTATTATGTAACTTATTCTGTTAAGGTACCTATGAATTGAAAGTAAATGCCATTGATCCTTCAAAATTTATATAAAGTGATAATAAGTATCTATCTACATAGGTACATACTTTGAAATTGCAGATTGAATCACTTCAATGAATTGATTGAGACTATTAAATCTTGTGCAATAAAAGCATTGAAGTCCGTTGCATACCCACAACAATGTATTTACAAACTATTAACTAACTATTCACTTTCACAGCATGCCCGGTTGATCGCGATAACACACCGATATGTTCGGTAATTATTGTTTACATGCTAACTAAATGACTTTGAGTGTTAAATCATAATGGATCGTAAGTCATAAAATTAAACGATGATAGTTATACAACTATCATCATCGTTATCTTAAGACCTCCAAGACCATCTACTTCGTTCCTATTTGGTATAACCGAGACTGATTCTTGCACTATCTTTTGAACATCGTCCATCGATGTTTTGCTCCGCCAACCGGTATCCATTTTGGGTTACCTATAAACCTTTAAGGAGTTCCTTAAAGCTACAATGCTATCCATATGTATTTGATTCATCTTGAAACACCCATTCGCTAAATTGTTTAGTTAAAATTTAAGTGTAATTTCTACCGTATGCCATACTATTTAAAGTTCGTTATTGGTTGCGCTTTATTATCCACATTATCGCCTCAGCTTTATGTAGATACTTTGAATGCTAATATCCAAGAAGCTCCTCATTAGTTAACAACTCCTAACAAAGTTGTTTATGAATTACGCTGCGCATCATAAGGTAACTTACATAAACCACCTGTTAATGTATTCAGAGAAACGGCGGATCACAGGCAATGTCGCGCCCACGTGTGCGGTAACAATGGCGGCGATCCTCAAAGTGCGCAAGCGCATCGCGCGCAGCCTGTGTTGTTGTGTCCATGATGCGACAAACACAATGTTGTCAATATTTAAGATACAAGCTCGTGTAGACTCTTCAAAATTTGGTATAATTAAAGTTGAAACTATCGGTCCAAATTTAGTCCTCAAACATTGCTACGAATTGATTTAATCATGATGATCATGTTAATTTTAGCAACGATTTTGAACATTCCATAACTCGTTTCCCATAAAACATATAGAACTTACAAAATAACTCATGAGTTACTTGTACCTATAGAAATTCCATTGAAGTCACAATGCTTATTTGTAACCCGGAAATACGAAACACAGGCGCGATTTAATCGACACTCAGGGTCATCTAATGGCAAGGATTCGAATTACTACGAAAATGGCAGTACTATGTCCCGAAACAAAGTGAAGGTGGGCCTCTAGTAATTAATATACTAACTCTATCCCATCACTCCAAGTTCATCATCTGGTTGAAGAGGCGTTGAGGCTGCAGCGCGTCGCTACCCGCGTATTAGTAATGATCCGCCCAGTATGCAGTTAGTCATAGCTATTCTTTGTTATGCAAATGACGATGGGCGTGAAATTGACACACTGTAAACATTTATGGGACGAGGTGTTTCCTAGTTTCGGCAGACCGTGTAAGAGGGCCGTAGGTTCAAAGTTGAGGTTGTGCGGAAATGAATTCCGATGGATGACATCAAACTTGTTTTGTGCGATTCTTTTACGCACGGCTAAGTTAAGTAACCTATTCTTAAGAAATATGCTATAAAGAAAACTGACTTAGAAACAGATTTAATATTTATCTGCTTTGAAACTTAATAGAAAAAAAACATGATGAAAAAATACGAGGTATGAAAGCTCTAAAAGGCTTGGCTGCATCGGCTACACTTAGCAGAATGATTTCTGCTAAGTGTAGCCGATGCACTTGCAATCCCACCTGATGGTGGGATTGCAAGTGCAGTTCGAGATGCAACTTCACTCTTTGCTCTTAGTTGGATATTTAGGAGTTGGGGACGTGATATTGGTATCAATATGAAAAATTACAAGTGAAGTCAGAACATAGAATATTTTAAAATTTGCGGCCTTCATAAAATAAGTCATTGTCAGACAGTGAGGTTATCAAAAGAGCCAATTTCTAAAACATTCTGATGCTGATACATGAAGTACCAGTGATTTTTCCCAACAGGTCTTGCAAACTGTATCGGCACGCAACTATCTAATAAACAAACCAGAATTATCACTCGGCGCGATGCAAAACGCTTGCGAAACGGCGCGAAGTGAAGCAACCGATAACATCTAATACGCGTTTTGCAACGAGCGCGTTTTTGTGCGCCGGCGCCGGCTCCCGGAACTAAACCAATAAATCATGTTTCATATACTGACCATCTGCACAAAAACATGCTTGGCTGGGATGATTTTCCGTCAGATCCGTCGAGGCAAAAAACAGTATAAAATACGATGTTTAGGCCCAAGGATTTGTAACAGGCAAGATACTCGCAGACCATGTGAAGATATTGCAGAACTTCATATAAAGTTCACTAGATTTTAAGAATTATTATTTTTCAAAAATTTCACTTGAAATTATTTTATGACGAATAATAAATCCATAGCAAAATGTCACAAATTCAAATTCTGGCTTAAGAGCGTTCTCGGCTAGTGCGGAATGTCATGTTTCGGTTTTGATTTGCAAAATTTCACTCACACATAAGCATGTGTTACTGTTTGCATAGAGTTGCCGCGTACGTTTTCTTTATAGTTAGACTGACAAATTTTGATCCTTTCGCTTTATAGCAAAGTAAATTACTGTATTGTTGTAAAATTAAATTGCAAGTTAAATAAAATAAAATAAATCCAACGTTGATTTATTGTTATTCTTTTGATTTTTTGATTTAAGAAAAATAAAAAAATAGGTATATCATTTAGATACCTACCTACCTTTTTTACTCAGGACAGGTAAGCAATTAAATACTTAAAGATATCATGTTTTGTTTAATAAATCATTTAATAAAAAAGAACATTATACATTATAAAACAGTTGTATTTATACATTATAAAACAGTTGCAAACCCTCAATTTGATCCCTTTCTGGGATCAATTCTTTAAGAAACAGCCCCAGAGGAAATGGACGTGGCAGAGCCCAGATACTATGACTAAAAATGAGATCGACTTCATAATATATATCGGACATTAAGCGAATATTCAGAGATGTCTCAGTGATCAATAGGTTTAAAACCGGAAGTGATCACCGACTTCTCAGAGGCACTTTGAATATCAATTTTAAGCTTGAACGTTCTCGGTTGATGAAGTCCACGCTCCGGCCAAATCTGCTCCAATCACTCGCTGGTTCCGATGCCTTCCAACTGAAATTGGAAAATCGATTCACTGCCTTGGAAACCACAATTGACGTATATATCGACGAAGAATTCGACCAAGTGGTGGAAATCCTTCGGGACGAGGGCACAAAGTTCTGTGAGTAGCAAGCGGTCTATACTCTGGATTTAATGGACAAGAGGCGGAAAGATCCATCAGTCACTTCGGCAGAACAACGGGCTCTAAATAAGTCCATCTCCAAGCTGTTAAGACGTGACCTCCGAAGCTCCAATTCACTCTCAATACAGAGTGCAATTGAGCAGAACCAGGGGGGTCCAAAGTCTTCGTACAACAGCTTGACAGGAGCCACCTGTCGAAGTTAACCAAAACAAATCGAGGAGTCGTCACATCAAAGCCAGAAACTTTTTGCCTTCTTTTACGCCCTGCGACGGAGGATCTACCCGACATCAGCTTGGAGGAGATCGAGGCAGCTCTTGGACAACTTAAAAATGGAAAAGCCCCGGGAAAAGACGGAGTCACACCGAGCTTCTGAAAGTTGCCGGCAAGCCGGTGTTGAAGGAACTTTGACGTATATTTAACCCGGTTATTTTCTTCGGGAGAACTCCTAGGGCGTGGCCGCGGAGCTTGTTCGTATTGTTCTTCAAGAAAGGCGACAAAACCTTACTGAAGAACTATTGACCAAAGTCACGTCTATAAGTTGTTCTCAAGAGTCATTTCGAATCGCCTTACACGAAGACTTGACGAAGCTCAACCTGCAGAGCAAGCCGGGTTCCGACGGTTTTAGCACCATAGACCATATTCACACAGTGAGACAGGTTATACAGAAGACCAAAGAATATAACCAGCCCCTGTGCATGGCATTTGTGGACTATGAAAAAGCTTTTAACTCCGTCGAGACCTGGTCTGTTCTCGAGGCCTTGCAGAGGTGCCAAGTCGATTGGCGATATCGACTTGGCACGAGGTGTTGAGGTGTCTGTATAACGTCGCTAATATGTCCGTAGTAATCCAAAATGGCCAAACCGAGCCTGTCCTGCTACGACGTGGTGTGAGACAAAGAGATGTTATATCTTCGAAACTCGTCTCCGCTGCGCTGCAGGACTTGTTCAAAACGCTAAACTGGAAAGAGCGCGGAATCAATATTAATGGCGGGTACATGTCACACCTACGATTCGCAGACGACATCGTCATCTTGACGGAAACCTTACATGGCCTACAGGCGAGCAGCCTGGCTGAATCTTCCAATCACTTCGATCTTCGGATGAACTTGGATAAAACCAAGGTCATTTCGGTGGTATTCTCATGTATTTGACCTTCTCTTTTCTGCCTTTAGCAATAAACGTAATGAAATCATCGTAAAAGAAAAATGTGAATAGATTATGACCAGCTATGTCATTAAAAGTGGATTCGCGGTAACTTACGTTTTAGCTTCATTAGCTTTGGCCAAATTAAGTACCATAACTTTTCCTTTTCTTCCCCGAATAGCGCCTTTTATATCACATTTTATATTATTATGTAAAATGTAAAGAATATAATATATTAATCTATGGAAGTTACTAGAATTGCATTTCTTTACCTTCGTACTCACCAAAATTTTGTTTGGTTAAAACAAATTAATATTCTTAAAACAAAAAGTATCAATCCGTCTCAGTCGCGTCAAAAAATCTCCAATTTCAAATAAAATTTTACGTAGCACGCGGTGACCGGGAGCGACATAGGTCCTACCTCGGAAAGGCCTCGGCCGGCACTGAGCGCTGGTGCGATTCTGCGCCGATTATATAGTAGTACTAAATGATTCATAATAAAATAAAAAAACAAGTTATTAAAGTTAAAAAAATACCACGTTTTAAAGCGTAAATTTCTTCATTTATTAGGTTTAAAAAAAATCAAGAATACCTTTTATTTCATCCTAAACTAATACGTGTAATAACTCGAAAAATTACTAACAATGATACTTTTGAGTACACTTTTCTTGTATGAAAACTTACAGTAATCACTATTGTTTTGTAGCCATGCCCTAATATATGTTATTGTTCTTTTAATAGAAATATTGTCATAAGTTTGTCGTTTATAGTTTTACTATTATCGAGCATTTGCGTAGACCTTCGACCACAAGTTTCAAAAAGGGATTGTATTAAAACTGTTCTAACGAGAAAACTAAATGATCATTTGAAAATATTTTGAAATTATGCATTAGATTATGAAATCTGCAATAATTTGACATCAATATCTTATTTACAAACTGTATAGATTATCATTTTATTCTCCATCGGAAATCAATGATTTTGACTTAAGTGTGACTCTTACGGATAAACGCTCTTAAATCTATACTAATATAATAAAGCTGAAGAGTTTGTTTGTTTGTTTGTTTGTTTGTTTGTTTGAACGCGCTAATCTCCGAAACTACTGGTGCGATTTGAATAATTCTTTTTTTGTTGGATAGTCCATTATTCGAGAAAGGCTATAGGCTAAATAACATTACGCTATGACCAATAGGAGCAAAGACAGAGCGGTAAATGTGTAAAAAACGGGGAAAATTATTCATTTTTCAAGGCTTTCTTTGCGTGCGCTGCGAAAACGGTTCAAGATACACAAAAAATATGTATGAAAGAATTATTCCTCTATACATGATCTAAAAAAAAGTCCGCGACGGCATATGTCTATCTTTTAAGGTTTAGTCACAATGACCGTTTTTATGGTACCAAATTTGGTCGAAATAATTTGTTTAAGTTGTATCAACATAATTATATTAAGGGGGTTGTAAGGGGTTAAAAGGGGGGTAAAAAGTTACTTTTCCACGCGGACGAAGTCGCGGGCGGCCGCTAGTTTTTAGATAATTATAACAATTCTGTATTATGTATCTACATTTTAATAATTTTCAATAGGTACTATAATGCCTTTTAGATTAAGACCAGTTTTTGTACATTAAAAGTGTATTGATCTATTAAAGAAAATTACTTACTAAATTGTTATGTATACCTACAGTGTTTAGGTACATAGCCAAACATATCATAGGAAAACTAACGGAAGACATTTTACTACTCTACTAATAATGGGAACAATACATCAAACGTAATTCTTGTAACAGTTGTAAAAAAATTACAATACTGCAGCAGCAGATACTGATCTGCTGGTCGACCTCTTGCCACTTCCCTACCGGTGAGTTTATAGTTCACTATGACTGTGACGTAACGCTTAATAGCTGGTGATCAGTTGATAAAACGATTAAACTGTTTAGTACCTGCCTGTTATGTATTCGATATAACACCTCCTCGTTTTCAGAGTAGAATTACGTCATCAAGTCTTCTAATAAGTCAGCTAAATGTAAAGACCTGCTAAAAAGCGGTATTTTTTTATACCTTGCCAAATCTTGAATCATGGTTCATACGTAGCTACCCCACGTATTCCAGATTTGGCTAGTCCAAAAAATGTGAAGAAACGTTGACATGGAACACTTGACCTCTTGAGTGTCATCAAAATTTAATCAGTCGAAGTTAATGACCTTCTGAGAGCGAGCGAATTCTGTTAAAGGTCAAGGTTTTTTCACTAACGTAAATCAATCAAGCTTTTCGGTGATGATCTCTAATTGAGCTGATTTGTGATGTTGTATATATTTAAAAGTTCACGTTAGTCTATTAATGTCTTAAATAAACAAATGTCGTAAAAAAAGTGTGCATGGAGCCAGGGGCGTCTTTCCCTTAGGTGCAGGGTGTGCGTTGCACACGGGCGCCGCGGTCCTAGGGGCGCCGGGCGCCGCTGTCCTAAGGGCGCCGGGCGCCGTTTGCAACGGAGCCCCACTAGACGCGCGCCCGCGCTGGCCGGCCGCCGCGCTTTGATAACCAACGTAAAAAGAACTCCAGTTTGCATACATTTTGTGTAGCACCTGGAGCTCTTCTTATATTTGTCGTATTACAGCAAAGCAAGGCGCGCCACGTGTAAATTCGGGGGATCACCACGACATCACCGGTCGGGGTTAGTCCCCACTTTACCTTACGTGGAGTCTCTGAACCGCAAGGCCACGGGACTTCCCACGAAAGTGGGTCGCTCCCTGTTTGCTTAGGGTCCTTAAGGGAGACTTTTTTTCTCCCCCCTTTACTTGGGGCGCCTCTGGGCGCTGCCCCCACATTACATGTGGGGGACTTTTGCGCAGATCGCGCCAAGTCCCGCAATCCAACGGTAAGCGGCAGTTTACTCCCTGTCTTCCCCCTGCCTCCGCATCCAGAGGAGGTGATCGTGTGGCTGGGATTTCAGGACCTTACTGGTAAGCCTGCGGGCTCTCTTTCCCTTCCCTGTCCTGCCAACAGCAGGGTACGGGTCTGCGAGGGAGTCCTGCAGGGATCTGCTGGTAGCGCCTGCGTCGCAAGGGGGCAGATGCTTGTTAACTTCCTTGAGCGAGAGGGGCTCTTTTTGATGAATTCCTTCTGCAAAAAGCAGCCTCAAAGGAAGTGAACATGGCAGAGCCCCGACACTATGACGAAAAACGAGATAGACTTCGTTTTGGCGGACAGACTGCACATATTCAGAGATGTCTCCGTGATTCCGTGAACGAATCCGTTTGCTCTACTCTACTCCAATACCTACATGACAGGATCTGAAACGTTCCAGTCGAATCTGGAGGACCGATTTGCTGCCATGGAAACCACAACAGACGTTAACCAGAACCTTAAAATGTGGTTCGAGTCCTCAGAGAACTTCACCGAAGACCTGCCAGAAGTCAGCGTTGGCGAAATCGAGATTGCTCTTGGGCGGCTAAAAAACGGAAAAGCCCCTCGAGAGGATGGCGTAACAACATAGTTGATCAAACTGGAGGTAAACCCGTACTGAGGGAGCTCCAAAAGCTTTTTAACGCTGTCCTATTTGAAGGGAGAACTCCGGAGGCGTGGAGTAGAAGTGTGGTCGTTAGTTCTTCAAAAAGGGTGACAAAAGCCTGCTGAAGAACTATCGACCCATTTCGTGATCACGAACCGTCTTGCGCGAAGACTCGACGAATTCCAACCAACGGAAACAGGCTGGATTTCGGAGCGGATATGGCACCATAGACCACATTCACACAGTGCGGCAGATTATACAGAAGACCGAGGAGTATAATCAGCCACTGTGTCTAGCATTTGTGGACTAAGAGAAGGCCTTTGACTCGGTTGAAATCTGGTCTGTTCTGGAGTCCCTGCAGCGTTGCCAAATAGATTGGCGATATATCCAAGTGATGAGATGTCTCTACGAAGCCGCCACTATGTCCGTCCAAGTACAGAATCAGCAAACAAAACCTATACCATTGCATCGAGGAGTGAGATAAGGGGACGTCATCTCCCCCAAATTGTTCACAAATGCAATGGAGGATATGTTCAAGACGCTGAACTGGAAAGGACGTGGCATCAACATAAATGGCGTATACATCTCCCACTTGCGATTCGCAGATGATATCGTGATATTGGCAGAAACGATGCAGGACCTAAAACAGATGCTGAATAGCCTGGCGGACTCTTCTAAACGCATCGGCCTACGGATGAACTTGGAGAAAACCAAGGTCATGTTCAATGAACATGTTCTACCGGAACCGATTGCGATCCATGGCGCCACCCTCGAAGTTGTTCAGAAGTATGTGTACCTCGGGCAGACATTGCAGTTGGGTCGAAACAACTTTGAGGATGAGGTGAAAAGAAGAATCTAGCTGGGTTGGGCAGCATTTGGAAAACTACGTCGAGTCTTCTCATCGTCGATCCCACAGTGCCTAAAGACAAAAGTCTATAATCAGTGCGTCCTACCAGTCATGACATACGGGGCCGAAACGTGGACACTAACAGCACGGCTAGTCCATAAGTTTAAAGTCGCTCAGCGGACTATGGAAAGAGCTATGCTCGGCGTTTCTCTGCGTGATCGAATCCGAAACGAGGTGATCCGGCAGAGAACCAAAGTTATCGACATAGCTCACCGGATTAGCAAGCTGAAGTGGCAGTGGGCTGGCCATATCTGCTGCAGAACTGACAACCGTTGGGGTAAACGAGTTCTGGAGTGGAGACCGCGTCTTGGTAAACGTAGTGTAGGACAACCTCAGGCCAGATGGAGTGACGATCTGCGCAAGAGGGCTGGCTGGAGCTGGATGCGAGTAGCCGAAGATCGATCAAAGTGGCGAGCATTTGGAGAGGCCTATGTCCAGCATGGACTGCAACAGGCTGATGATGATGATGATCCCTTGGTAACTAGGCTTTAGCCAGTTACTTTGACATGGTACTAAAGTGTTAAGCGACTTTCGATGCTGACTGTACACACTACGCGTTTTAAGCGCCCTTTTTGCAGACGTTTTGTAGTTCATTGCTGGAAAAATTCTGGCCTTTATTTACAGAGCTTCTAACTAAACAGCAATGAACTACAAAACACCTGTAAAACGCGCGTTTAAAACGCGTAGTGTGTGCCGGCTCTTATAGTTCGTCAGGGGACTTCAGGATAAATTATCCATACTATATAATATGGAGGCCTCACCCTTAAACGGCCGGACAAACTGTATTGTACTTTGTACCCATTTCATTTTGACCGCGCTTGCTAGGGGGCGCTAGGGCAATGTTTGCACACGGGCGCCACATGAGCTAGAGACGGCCCTGCATGGAGCATGAATGGTCTTCAGTTTTGTCAAGTTAAAACATTGCGGATGTCTTACAAACATTCATATTTTGCTTATTTATATACTTGTAAAGAAACGACATTTTATTATAATGAGGTTTCATTCGTGAGCGCTCTATAGTGTCTATTAAAATAGGTGATAAAGTATATGTTGAAAATGGTAATAAACTAAATAGAAAGAAGTTAGATGAGCTTAGGCTTGGTCCGTTTTGAGATTTTAGCAAAGATATCAAATTCAATTTATAAAATTAATACAGGTCACAAAAAAGTTGAGTCAAATCTATTTCACGTTACTAAGCTTATACCATATAAAACACATTAGTTAAGTATACATGACTCATAAATAGGAATTAACAGAGATGTAATAAGTATTTTTATGTTCTGAGTGTTAAATATTTTGGAGTGCGATTGGTACAGTCAACTGCATGTTAAGTAACTTTTTTTACGAATGTATGTAGTGGTAACTATTTAGTGATAAGGTATGGTATATATGATTAGATTATCTACTTATGTATTATAATAATGTTATGTAATGTTTTTTTTTTCTGGAAAAAACATTTTGGAGGAGGGAGATGTAAAGAAACGACATTTTATTATAATGAGGTTTCATTCGTGAGCGCTCTATAGTGTCTATTAACTGCTTTGGAACAGGAGACGTCACTAACGTCATCGTAGCAAATAATTATGGATAAGAAACTCGGATGATATCGTAGAAGAGATGTATGAGGACATTTCTCGAGCCTTACACAACACCACTAAGGCTCACTATAACGTTCTCATGGGGATTTTAACGCAAAAGTGGGTGTACAGACTTACAGCGAATCGATGCTGCGACCATGCGGCTTTGGAAGTAGAAATCATAGGGGGCAAAT